>PTFA01000515.1:94011-127829 GCA_003342895.1 Casuarius casuarius | reverse complement strand
AGAGAAGAGAAGAGAAGAGAAGAGAAGAGAAGAGAAGAGAAGAGAAGAGAAGAGAAGAGAAGAGAAGAGAAGAGAAGAGAAGAGAAGAGAAGAGATAAACCGTTATCTTTCACAGAAAAAGGATGTATTTGTTTGGGGTGGGTTTTGTTCTCTTTTTTTTTGGGGGGGGGGGGAGGAGTATTTCTTCCCCTCCCACCCCAAAGTGCAGGGCTCATGAAATGCTCCACTAAGTTTGATGCCTGGGCAGCAAAAAGATTTGTTACGAAAGTTTTTCTTTTTTCTTCCCCTTCTTTTTTTTTTTCTTCCTTTATGAAGTATTTATGTTTATTTCTGTGCCTTCGGGGAAACTCAAGCCATTTGGCTGCTTAAGATACCCCTGTTCAACCTGAACAGTGCCATATCTGCGATGGGTGAAAGACACATCTATTTACGGCACTGGGGATGTTAAACTTGGAAATACACTTTTTATTTTTATTTTTAACCTGGAATAGAACTATGCATGGCTGCAGACATTTCTTCATTTAGATTTTGGGTCTTTCCAGTAGTTATGGCCCAGATCCAAGTCCCACTGACGTCAGTGGGATTCTCTCCATTGACTTCAAGGGGAGCTCAACCAGGCCTTGCCTGGAGGAACATAGCCAAGACAGGATAAAGCCTTCCACTCTCCCACCCAAGGAAAAACACTGTGAACTCACCAGCACTTAGGGGCCATTCTTCTCCTTCTGCTTGCTACTTTCTCACAAATTTAGAGTATATTTAGTCCCCTTCAGATTTTCTCATAGCTTCCACGAATTTAGCCCCCTGTGGTAACCTCCCACACACCTATTCTCCCTCATCTCCCATGGGCCTGTACTAGCCCTAATATCACTGCTTTTGTATTTTCATTCCTCCCAACTCCTTCCAAATTCTTAGCTCATTCATAAAACCCCTAGAGCAACACTAAAATCAGACAGATGCTGTCTACTGTCTGTGACATCCATTCACCTGCTCCCTTTCCTTTCCAGGCCTTTCCTCCAAAAAGTTCCTGAGGCAAAAAACAAAGAAAGGACCAACGACTTACTTTCACGCTTTATGTTGTTTATATTTTTCACAAGGGTTTTCCCCGTGTTCAATGAAAATAGCTATAGGCCTCTGGTGCTGTAACCAATTCCTGTCTCTAATGAGGTCAGGTGAGTTTTCCTAATGACTTCAGTAAGAAGCAGGGATCCTACAGCATGGGAAGGGAAGGGAGGCAGATGTGCTGCATAGAGGAGTCCTTCACCTTCCTTTCACCAGTTAACACCCACAAGCCAATTAGCCTTGAGACACAGCACTAATTACCCTGGGCATTGTGCCATGCTTACATGGCTATTTAGCTTCCAGGAGTCATCTTGTATCACTGCATGGTGCTCTGCAAACAAACAGCTTGTTCAGTCCTGGCATGAGACCTCTCATGTCATGCTGTAGCAAAGGCTAATGTTGGCTTGGGAGGCAAAGGGATGAGTGGGAAGGCTGACATGTAGGGGAGACAACTCAGAGCAGGCTTGGGGATATGAAGGAAGAGAGGAAGGGCACAGAGAGAGGAGAAAGGCTAGAAGATACCAGAGGGTTTGAGAGCAATCAGATGGGTTTTGGAGGTGTCACATCTACTGCTCACCCATCTCCCCAGGTTTACCTGCCCACAGTCAGCAACCAGTCGCCTCTTTCCTCTTTCCTCTTTGCCACTGTTCTTCATCTGTGTCAACCTCCTAGACCACTGCCACAAGAAACTCGAGTGTGAAGTGAAAGGATTGCTTTTGGCTATCATCCTAGATGCAATATCACACTGAGGAGCTCAGGATGGTCCTGGAGAGACATCTTTCCTCCCTGCCAACTGCTGCCCCCAAACTCTGCCCCTTCCTCTGCAGAGGTATCAGCAGTAGATGGTTAATAGGCCAGCCTCCTGATAAGGAAAGTAAGCACCTTGGGCCCTCTAACCCAAAGCCAGTCATGGGCACATCTGAGTGTCCTTAGGTTCTTGAAGACCCGCACCTAAAATCTATTGAGAACAGGATTTCACTAAGGAAAATCAATGTTCAGAATGTGACATATGGGATTCCAATTAATTCTTGTAAAATTCTTTATAGCAATGGTATAAGCCCAGGAAATCTCCAGCACATAAAATCAGCCCATGCCTGCTTTTTTCACATTTGACAATCTCAGAAGTGGAACCATCTGCTGATCATGAGATAGGCAGTAATCAACAGATTTGTATTCTTCCACTGAACCTTTAGTAAAAGTTAATCCAAAAATAAGGAAAATAACATTCCTCTCAGCTTACTTTTTTCTTTTCCCTTTTTCTGGCTCAGAAAAGTGTCAGTCTCCAGAGAGGGGAATACAACATCCTGGCCAAGGAGAGAAAAAATTGCTCTGTGCCATTTGCTGGACTCAGCAACATTTCCAGCACCCAGGAGCAACCAGAAAGTTGTCTCTTGCATAGCCCCCAGGTCATGTGGCATTTCTGCAGGGAAGCAGATACCATCCAGGTACCTGCTCTGCGGAGTAGAAAGGACAAGCCCATGCACTGATATTTTCTCAGAGAGGATCTTGTTGGTGGAAACCTCTTTACCCTAAACACATTCTCTATTAAAAATACCTGTGACAATTTTTGTCAGTGCTCAGAGATCGTAATGGAATCCAAAGTCCTGCGAACCTGGACACAAATAGAAAGGGAAGAAATTACCTTTCTTCCTCAAAGATTCTCTTTTGTAAGTGACTAGCAAGAGAGGCAGGTGAAATGAGGAGTTGCGGGGATTCCTACAGCAGGACAATGAGAAGGAAAAATATTTCCAGGTGTAGGCTGATCGCATTTCAATGATATAGAGAATGATGACAACATATACTGGGTAAAGATCCAACTCACCTGTGTCCTTCTAGATACATCTGTGGATGCGTCTTCCAAATGTATTTTATTTTTAACTCTTTTCAGGGTAAGCCAATAGAAGAGGAGTATATTAAGGACCTAACTATTCTTGGTGATGTTGTGGCCAAGACTGAAGGAAAAAATAAATAAATAAATACAAGATTTCAATACAGCTTTCTTTAGCGTGGAACAAATTTGTGCTTTATTTACACACATGTACATTCGAAAATAGAGGTAGATGTCAATGCTGGGAGCACCAAAGCCATACAGACCTCTGGCCAAATTCCTTCTCCTGAACGTTGAATGAGGCCAAGGGAAATGTGATAAAGAATCACATGAGTTCAAGATGAGAAAAGGTAAATGAGTCCTTCCACCTGACAGTGCAATATAGCTTCCTCTACTACATCCTCTTGGATAGATTCATTGCTTGAATCATTGAAAATGCTAATAATAATATGCATCCAGCAATAATGGGTTGAATCCTCTTGTTCATCATATGCAGCAGAATTCAGCTGGTAGTGTTGGTGTTTATGCTGCCTTTCCTTAGTATTCAGCCTAACAAAGGGCAATTTGCTTCAGACATATTTTGGAGAGTTTCCAAGATGCTGTAAACCTTACTATTATCAGGAATAAAAGTTGCCAGTATCACTCCTCCAGTTGGGTACATTCTGGACACCAAACTCTCCCGCTGAGCAGGGAGGAATAACCTTCATCTTTCAGGTTGTGGGTGAAGGGAAAAGAAGGTAAGACTAAAAAGATACAAGCCAAGACCAAAATTATCCCCTAAAGTGCCTACAGAATATTCTGTCATTATGGTGTGGCTAAATTACTGTCAGAAATCTCAGGATCATTCTCTCAAGGACTTGCTGTTCTTGTTGCTTGACAAGTCATGCAGTCATCTCTCCTGCTTTGGTTTCTCCTCTTACTGAGGATTATGCTGTTTTTTTGGTAGCACCTGGAAGGTTCTAAAAGGAATTGAGGTTATCAGTGGAAACATATAAGAGATTTGTCTGGTAACATAGGACACTCAGTGGTATATATCTTGTATCGTATCCAGAACCTTAGAATCCACCTAGCAGAGATTTAGATACATCCCTCTGTGGGACTGTGGGCAGCTCAAGACATTTAATAGGTTGTGAGGAAATGTGGGAGCTGCATTGCTGTCACTCTGCACAGGTACAAAATGTATTCCAAAGAAGGCAGCAAAAAATGACTAGATGTGATTCATAGGAACCACATGGACAGGAGAGGAGAGGAGAGGAGAGGAGAAAGTGTTCCAGGCCAAAACACCACCAATAAAATATGGAAATAAAATTCCACAAGAAGAAAAATTCTCATTGCAATGAATCAAAGTGATTTGTTCTGATTTTTAATTTAAAATAATAGACTCTTAACTTTTTCTTCATGAAAAATCAAAAAAAAAACCCACTGAATTGGACATACTGACATTATCAATTTACCTTTCAAATAAGTTTCCCCCCACCCTCTGAAAAATACATTTTTCAAAACTAATATTTTGCAATTAACTATTTTTGAAAAGAATTTTTCTGTCAACAAAGCTGGGTCTTCCAAAAGAGAAACATGCTATTGAGAATGACCTAGCTTTCTCTGCATAAGCCACAAACAGCTCACAGACTTTTTCATCCCTCTGTAGTAGCAGGACTGCAAATAATTTTAATTTAGCTACAACACTTTCAAGGACACAGGGACATTTACTTCCACTCAGTTCCAAAGAGGAACAAGTCCAGCAGGGAACACATGCAATGAGGAATAAACATATCTGAGGAGTTTAGTATCTCCTGTCCTTCAATCTTATTCTATACATCCTATAGCAACTACCATAATGTCAAACATGGAAAGTATGGAGAAGTCATTTTTCTTCTAAATTGCACAGCTAAAATATAGCCAGATATGTAGCCAGTCTTTTTTTCTATTTATATGGTTGCACGCCATAGTCTGTCAGGGATGATTCTATCATTATTTTCCACATCATAGTACTTTTACTCTGCTTTTGGTTTGTTCCTGCTTAACAGAGATTCAAAGATCAGAATCTGGCCCCAACTAGTTGTGAGTATAGGCTCATGCTCCCATTTGCTGTTTCATTGTGAACAGACTATTTACAGAGTGGAGGCCAAGCTCTGTTTTCAATTATGCCAGAATATACCTGGATTAGTGCCACTGCCTTCATGGGTTCCACTGGCCTAGAGTAACTCAGATCAAAATCTGGAGCAGAGACACAAAGTCCAAAGGGTATTTTAGGAGAGGCATATTCTTCATTGGCTTTTAGAGAAAGCAGTAGCCAGACTTTGGGTGGGAGAAGTAAACAAACACATATACACCCACCATTGCTTCTTCAGTTCAGCAACTGTCCGTGGAATTCCAAACATCTGGAGCTCATCATTGCACTGGCCTCATTGAAATAATTATTTAATTAGCCTCCTTTTCACTTTCTCTTTCCCTTCTCCCTTCTGTTTCCTTCGCCACCCAATTCCCAGATGCAGAACTCAATTTGAAAAGCCCTACCAGAACTGAACTTCCTCTATGGGAACTTATTTTGTAGGAAAACATTTCTATTCAGGCTTAAACAAACATTCTCAAGATTTTCAATATCTCATCACAAAGAAGTTTCCTCTCACCACAGCAGTTAAAAATGGTGTTTTGTTTCTGTATTTTCTATTACTATCCACAAATTTTGAAACAAACAAGCCAAGCAATGTACATCTCTTGAGCATGAGAATCTTTGCAGGGGTTACTACTAGACGTGGTATGGATCAAACAACGAACTTCCAAAGCTACAGCTAAGTTCAGATTCCCTCTCAACTGGGAAATGAAAAGGCAGATCTGAAGCCTCTTATCAGCAGCTTATTAAGTAGAAGAACATCCTCCTGGACTGGGAGGATGGAGACTGTCCCAAAAAACGGAAAAATATGAGTAACTCTGCCCAGACAATGGAATAGTCAGAAATGTGATGCTAGCACCATAGGAGCCTGAAACAATAAATGTTTCTACAGGACCAAAATGGAGCACAAGAATTTTTATTTTCTTGGTTATCCTGCAAAAAATGAAGGAAATGGAGTATGTTGCAGTATAATAATGCATCCTGCTGTAGCGGTGTAATGACTCCATGTCTGGAGCAGAAGACCAGAGCTGAGCAAAACCTCATGAGAGCAAAATCAAATGAGAACAAAGACCTGGTAAAATGTGTATAGTCTCATATACCGGTATAAAGCCAAATTGATAATCTGCAGACTTCTGTTTGGGAACAATGACTCTCCCTGATTTCTCCAGAATGCTTGCAAAGGTCATTGGTCTCATTTTCTGGCACTTGAGGAAAGCTTATGATTTCAGATGAAACCGAAGCAAACTCATAGGCTGTTCATGGCCTAGACATCACAGCAGGGAAGGCTGCATTATAAGCTACATTTTCCCTTTTGCAAATCCAGGTGCAAACCATAAATGAGATAAAGACAGAGATGGAGAGACTGGAGCCTCAACAGAGTTTTTTTAGTCATATATCCCATTTCTCACCACAACAGACCAGTCTATCTGTACCTTTGGGATCATCTGTTTACTCAAGATCCTCAACAGCTACACAAAACCATCTAACAGATCAGGACCAAAGGCCCAGTGAGCTAGAAACAGTGACAGGCCAACTGGGAATGTCTCTTTCCACATCCATGCCCCCTCCCAGCCTTCCCTGGCTACACATAAACTTTTTCCTCTGCTCTTTGCAAAGATAAAAAAGACTGAAACAGGAAAATAAGATCACTCTGGTAATTCTCTGTGGCCTGCTCAGGGTACATTGGGTTTTCATTTTGCACAGCCTAAAATTTAGCATACAGACTAAAATGCAAATGGGTTATTGATATTTGTTATTATTATTTAGACTGGGACAATGCACAGAGTTTTCTCTGTGCATTCCAGAAGGAGGGAAAATTATTTTTGTATGTAATTCAACAATAACATTTCTAATTACATCAGAAGCAGAAGGATTGGACCCCAAGCTTAGAAATGTCTTGGGGTAGCATTCGCATTTCTATTACTATGCCAAGCACTTTAGAGTTCCAGCCTCTGAATTGAGCTCCCTTACCAAAAATAATTGGTCTATGCCCAGATTTTTGATGCAAGGACGGTCACTTGAGTACAGCATGCAACATGCAATGCAGCAGAAGTTGATCCCATTGAACTCCATACTGTTCCCTACTTCCCATAGATTGATCTTGTATATCCGCCCCATACTCTGCAGAGAAGTTGAGTCAGCTACCAGATGAGAGGAGTTTTCTGATCAACAGCATCAACCTTCAAAACTCCCCTGGTTTGCATACTTGAGCACTGTTTCAATGCTGGGAGTCCATCAGAAATTCTTTAATATACAGTATTAACACTAACGGTCAATACTGTCATGTAATAAAATACTTAAAAGAGGTTAGGATGGAACATTCTTAGCAAAGTCTTTTCATATTGGCTGACTAAAACCCAGCCTTCAAGGAGAAAAGTTGCAACGTAAACAAGTACAGCAATATAAACAAACACAGAAACAAGCCACTGCAATTTAGCTAAAAAGAGAGCGGATGAAAAAGTGTCACGAAGCTAAGGGTTAAGTCTCATTCCTTGTGATTCTCTGGGAGAACTAATTTAGTTTTCACCTGCTGTATCAATAGCAGTTGCTAGTGACATAATTAATGATTACTATTTTCATCCCAAGGAAAAAAAATGGAGTAAGAATTTGGCCAGAATTAAAGATGGAATGCAATTGCCTTCTGCGTCTCCAGAAAGATCCTGACAGAAATTCCCTCACCAGGAATCAAGACAATGGAATGGACAGGTACTTGGTAACCTGATGTCATATCTTTGTTAAAATGAAAGAAGTGGGCTGAAAACCGGAAACTATTCTGTGGTCTGAGACATTCAGGTTGCACAGTTTTGCAGAACAATGTAGTGTTCAATACTCAACTCAACTAGCCACTTCTGCATCTTGAGTTAGAGAATATGATTAATTCCTCTTGATCTTCCAGAGAAATCACAATGTCTTCAAATCAAACCTTTGCTGATGGTCTGTTTCCACTGCAGGACCTTCCGTTGCTTCTCTGACAGATATATAAGTGCAGACACATACCAAAGAGATGGAAACTGGCTGGATGTTACTAGCAATATTGCTCTGGTAGCACAGACCTCAACATAGACGATCCCGCAACATGTTTAGGCAGGCTAGCAGGCAGGTTTTGCAGCCTGCACCAAGCTCCATGCCATTACCCTGCCAGCAATACTGGAATTCACCTTCTGAAAATTACCCTAAATAAGTGGAAGCCACAGATATAGTTACAAAGTGCACGTATCAGGCTTGCACAGCTGGTGCTAAAGTAGAAGAAATTTAATCACCCAAAAGTCTGTAGTGAGCCTACTCTTTCCACAGATAAAGCACAATCTTCCCTATTTTACAGATTAGGTCCCCTGAGGACCCTGATTTATCAGCTTAGTTAGTTTTAACAGCAGGAGCTAAAGCAATCACAGCTTTTAGCTCTCCACCAGACCTAGATCTCTGCTAAAAGGGGCTTAGTCCAGCTTGGGCATCTAAAATTACAGGCAATTCCCACATGACTTGTATGAATTCCGCATGCTCCCTCCTCCGCAGTGCTGTCCTCTGTCTCGGAAGATGTCCCTCCCTGAAAGCCCAGCTCCGTTATCTTTCTTTCGACTCCTCTTGCCAGTGATGGGACTTCAAGAAGGCAATTTTAAGGAGGCAGAGCATGGGCCCCCTGCCATGCTGCTGCCCTTGCTGACACTAACCTGCCGTGCTATCAGCACCTGAGGCTGGCCGCAGCTTGCAATAATATTCAAGGCCTGAGAACATGACTGAAGGCTGGTATTTGCAGTCCTAGAAATACCAAGTTTCAGCAGTAGAAAAGGTTATTGGAGCCAAAGAGCCACTTCAGCTTCAGTGTGGGGGAAGAAGAAATGCCATTCAGAGTCCTAAATACTCTGGTCAAAGTTTGACTTCCATGAGGGTGACCAAACCAATTTCTTGGTTGAGGAGTAAGCATCTAGCAGATGTATAAAGCATGAGTGACATGAAAAGGGTGATTAGGAACTAACTGTTCGTGCTTTCTTCCAAGACAACTGGAGAGATCAAATGACATTAGTAGATATTATGTCCAAAACAAATGGGAGATACTTATTCCACAAAACGTCAGATTAAATTGCTGAAATCTTTGCCACAAAACAATGTGGATCCTGAGGGCTGAAATGGGAGAAAAGAAAAAAAATTCAAATACATAAAATAGTGGGGGAAAAAAAAAATCCACCAAGAGATTATTGAACACCAAAATGCCATCACTGGCACATAAAGTTCTTTGCAAACAAATCAGTGGTGACTTATTCTGGTAAAAGAAATCATTGGCTGAGTTGTCTGGAAAATGATCCCCTTCTTCTTCAACTACTCCATAGGCTCACAAGCAGGATACCAAACTGGCTGGATTTTTGGTCTGCTCTGGTACCTGCCCATTTTGTTTTGTATTTAGAGACACAATGGAAACAGGTGGCAGAGTTGGGAACCAGACCCAGGTAGTCCACTTGCAACAAGGAAAAAAAAAAGAGAGAGAGAGAGAGAAACAAAAAATGAGAACTTTCTGGACTAAAGAAATAAACAAAAAACAGTGGTTTGTTTTAGCATCCTTGATGGTGTACACTCACAGCAGCAAGTATGAACAGCTTTACTCACTGCAGGACATTTATAGTAAAAATGTAGGTCCTGAGAAAATGTTAGCTTTCCTCTCATGAGCATAGCATCAGTATTGCAGATCTGAGCTATGACTATCACAAAACTTTTTTTAACAATCTCAAAGAACTATTTTTACATTAGATATTATGATGTGTTTCATTTCTGTCTTCAAAAAAAAAAAGCTTCAGAACTGAAGACCTCAGTATGTGTATGCATCTCAGCTTGATATTAAGAACATTGATACTACATGGTATTTGAGAAAATAGCTCCTCCACTGAAATGTCAGCCAAAATTTTCAACACAACAAAGCATTTTTGCACTTTGAGTTAAAGAATTTGACTAACTCCTCTTGATCTTCCAGAGCAATCATGACGTTTTCAAACCCGTTGGTCTGTTTCCACTGCAGGGTGTAACACTAAGACTATTGTTAATTTATACTAAACACTCTCTAAAACAAGAATAATCTTTCATTTGATATCTATAAAGTATAATCAAGCTCTGATCCTAACTAGGGTCTTAGTCACTGTTATCATCTTAGGTAAATAAATAATAGGGATATTCTTATGGTGGGGCAATAAATTATATGTATTCAAATTAGATGTCTAAGGCTTTGGAATTAGGGTGTTTCCTAATGGAGGGAAATTCTTGACTCTTGGGCTATTTCCAGAGATTGTTTGTATGCATCACAGCTTTGAAATGTCTTTCACTGCAGCAGACTTCTGCTTTGGACTTTGAACATATTTGCATTTCAGCTGACAGATAAACTAAAAGGTTATGCAACTTTCTTTTCTTGTCTTCTTTTTTTTTTCTTTTTTTTTTTTTTGACCATGCTTTCTCAGAGTGTTTATATTGGGTTCTTCCTTTGCTTTCTCTCCTTTCTGGAATCAAGCAATATTGCCTTGTTTCATTCATCCTGGAACAATACTTTCGTTAGCCAAAATATTCATATTTGGGTGCCAAAAAGTGGTATCTTAAATCCATTTCAATGGAGGTATCTAAATAAAATTGTTTTAGTTTTCAGAGGTTTTGAAGAGTCAATTTTCTTCAGAAATGTTAACAGCAAAATCAGGCTTTTGCACCTTCTGAAAACCTTGTTACTTATGTTTGGGTATACTTATGCAAAAGTAACAGAAATACTACTGAAATACTACTCTGCAACATATTTAACACCAAATTGATTTAAATAAATAAATCAGTTCATTTGCGTGTATGAAAAGTATCTACTTTTCATGGAAATCATTGCTATTTTGTCGAGAAAACAGGACAATATTTTAGCTGAACTCCAAAAGTGTTTCCATCCAGAACAACACTGAACTATTCCATGGGAGCAATAATTCTCAGCTCATATGTTCTCATTTTTCTCTATATGCTACACTCTCCAGCTAGCTTGTATCCCTTGTGATGCATTCTAAGTAACAGCTTTGGTGATGCCCACAGTCCCCTTACAAAACCAGGAAGAAACAGTGAGACACGGTCTGCCTAAAGAGGCTGGAGAAACAAATGACTGAGACACGTAAACTTTAGATCCTGTATGTATCTAATGATTTTCGTTGTAAAGTTTGTAATGAAGCCCATAGCTAAGACCCTTTGCATGGATGACAGAGCCTGATCTTGCCTTGTACATGGTGCAGTGCCATTCGTCATCAGAATTATAGCACTGTATCTCCAACTGTATGTCCACCTGCATAACCATATTCCAAGGTTATTCCAGAATTATTTCAAATCTAACCTCAGAGCAGAACAAGCCTCACATCCCTTAATTCAGGAAAGGAATGTTGCAGATCTCTGAATGAGCTAGAAATGCTTTTGACTGTGATGGAAAACTACAAGTGCATTTGGGAATAAGCAATTTTTCTCTACAAAGTTAAGCCTATAGCATAAATTTTCAATTAAGATCCTGTCAGAACAGAATTTTTGCAAGAAACCTAGATTCACTATGATATCTTTAGAATTATTTTCTGCTGTTTATTTTTCCATGTTTGCTTCCTGTTTGTAAAATCCAGAATTTAACCAAATATAGAGGGAGGTCTCAAAGCCCAAGTCAGAGATACTTACATGTCGACTGAAAAAAAGCAGGATGAAAAGGAAAACTATGAAAATACAGGGACAGCAGTGCATGCAGCGATAAGTCTTGCAAGTGTGTGTGTGTGTGTGTGTGTGTGTGTGTGTGTAATGGTATGTCTGTACTTTTTGGTATAAGGATCCAAAAAGAAAAACTGATAAACTGAATCAAAATCATTACTTTTAATTTCCTGAGGGAACTCTGCCACACCATTGCACTGTTCTCAAGCCCAGATGTGCAGGGGAGGGCTCAGGAAATTAAAAACATAATCTGAAATTTCTGAAAGTACAGGGAACTTAAGAGGAAGGCATCCTTTTCTTATCAAATCTATAAAAACTAACACTCACTTTTAAGTGTGTGAAATATGCAGAGAGTAAAAGTTTGAAAATCTTAACTTTAATTATTTAAATCAATCAAATAAAAGCCTGGATCAGATAGGATCTTATCTCACCTTCGCTTTACAGCAGACCTGCACGGCTGTGGCCAAGGTAGCTGTTCTGAGGGAAACTGGGGCCATCTGCTTAACTTGTTGCAAAAGCAATAAACTCACCTTTGTCTGCTACGCATTCAGGAATGTCTTTCATAGCCACAGTTGGTCCCCTGAGGTTGCCAAAAATGAATCAATTTATCCCACCTCTTGTTGCTGTGCTTTAATCTATGCCTAAGAAGCCAAGGGTGCGGGATACATTCACGCATTATTCCTGACCCTGGTGTCCCTGCCCCAAGTTCACAAAAGCCTTCAGACCAGGGCATCCTCATTATTTTAATGACCCACATAAACATGTAGAAAAAGCCTTTGAAAGTTAAAAATACCATTTTTTTCATATTTTCTGTAAAAATGCCAGAAATAGTTTATGGCTCCAAGAAATCCAGCCTTTAGCTGTTACTATGCCATCTGCGTAGCAAAGGTTGATCTTCACCTTGACGGTTATGCAGTGCTGGAAGAGGTTATCCTGGGAGGATAATCTCCCTGGACAAAACCTCCATCCTAGAGGGCTTTCGAGATTCATCTGGACAAAGTTAGGGCTGCCATGATCTAGCATTAGTGATAGCCCTTTTTTAAGGAAAGGTTTGGACTAGGGAACTCCAGACCAGCTATATGAAATAAGGTGGTCCACAGGCTCACTATTTAATTGTCATTGCTGGAGACTAAATGCATTAGGAAAGCTTATATACAGGGATTACTGTATATTTTTTACTTTACAGGCTAAATAGATTAAATTCCACTTAAACTTGTCCTGCGAAATACAGCAACTATCACTGCTCACATGTCAGATCTATGCCATTGCCCCCACTAACCACTGCAAAATCTTCCCTCTTCCTTTCTCCTATCACCCATTTTCTACAGCAGGCTTTGAATCAGCACCACAAACCCTGAAGCAAACTTTGGAAGGGAAATGGTCTCCCAGGCAGCTGTCGCAATATCTCAGCTGGGTAGCTCTTCATTTAATGCTTTTCATGGTTTTCTTCCTTTGCTCTGTTATTGCTATAACTCTCCCCTGCTAGGTTAATCCCTCCCTTTGGTTTGTATTTGCAAGTCTTCATCTTTTCCCAGAGAAAGGCAAACCTGTCAATGTCAGTCAGAAAGCCTGCCAAGAGCTCCTGATTTGTTATAATCCCTTGAGACACTGAAGCTGAAAACTGAGTGTCCATCTAAGTTTACAACACACAGGAGAAAAGCTCTTGGGTTCATCATGATCAAGCAACAACCTGGCAAGATGCAACAGAGCCGTTCTCCTCCTCAGAAGTGACAGACCTCACTGGGACAGGTAAAGGGACTGCAAAGCAGGCATGAAGCAGGCCAGCTCATGTACAGGGCAGGCCGGATCTAAGGCTCGACTTATGGGTATTGTCATGAGACAAATAATAAGAGATGTTATTTGATGTTTTTTTTCCTAATGAAGGAAAATTTGTCAAAAAAACAGTCTGAAACCTCCATTTTGATTTTAACACAGGATAATTTCCTTATTACTTACTTTCCTTTGACTCAGCAGAAAGTAATTTAAATGCTTTGCATGACCTTGCTTGCATTGAAAACTGAAAATACCAAATATCTAGCACTACAGAGACAATTTAAGATTTCCCCTTTTTTGTGCAGAGGCAGATCCCTGAAGGATATTGGTGCCTATTATTAATTATTAAATGTTGGTAGCATTTTCAGGCCACAAAAATCACCAGAGGCCTACTGGCTATACAGATATATAGCATCAAAAATGCCCAATTAAAAAGAGATTTCGGTCAAAACAAAGAAAAGGCAAAAGAATGAGTCATGAAGGTAAAGTATTGGTCCAAACCACAGAGATCAGATTAGAGACCAGGTCTCCTCACAGCCAATATACAGTACGAGTTGCAAGTCTTATTAACTTTTTTCCAAATCTATCCTCATATCTGAGTATGTGTATGTATCTCAGCTTCTGTTACTCTGTTTTCAAGGCACTCCTCAAAGTGTAAGGATTTTCCAGATAGCCTAGAGAAGAAACAGAAGATCTGAAAAAGAAAAGAAATAAGTAATCATGTAGTATAGGGAAATGATAAATTCCCTAAAGACCTGACTGTTTGTTTAAAGACTCAGTCCAAACAAAATGTATGTAATTCTTCACATTGCTCTAAAATCTTACATTTCCTTTCAGTTGGATGCAAAAATAACAGAAGACCTAAAGGTTTGAGTTCATACTAAGTCCTGTTTAATATGTATTGGAAGACTGATGTGAGGCTCTGTGCACAGAAATATGGCTAAGCACATAAGAAATTCCGTATTTGGTCAAACCAGAGGTCGTCTCCAACAGTGGTCAGTAGCACATGCACGGTCAGAAAAAGCATATAAGGAAAAAATATTTTGTTTTGCGTCTCTCCCAGCTGCCATCAGTGGTTTACAGATTCCCTGTGAACACACAGCATCATGTTTAACAGCTCTCAGTGCATCTTTCCTCCATGATTTTTTTTTCCTAATTCTCTTTCGAACTTTTTTTCATTATTGACATCCTCTTTGCCCTGCAGTGGGAGTTTCACACCTTAATTGTGTATCATGGCAAAATGCACTTTGTCAGCTATACTTTTACGGTCATGCTGTTGAAGAGATATAAGCAGGCTTTGGTTTGCCAGTAAGGGTTGGATAAGTGGATACACACATATAGATATACATACAGATTTCAGTTGCTTTTTACAAGACGGCATATACACATTTACAAGAACATATGCTTGGAAGAAGCTGAAATGGATCCAAATGGATCTGCCATGCAGAAGAGCATCTCTTGTAATATCCCAGAAACTAATGACAGTAACCCAAAATCCCATCCTCCCTGTCAGCAGCTCATGCTGTTGCAGTATGCAGGCTTGTCTGGGTTAACAGCTTAAAAGGTGACTCTTACGCTGCTAAGGGAGTCATCAGCAGCTTTCTTCTCTGGCCAGTGAAGTCAGACTGTCCAGGAAAAGACAGTCAAGGGCCCATCTGGCTTGATCTGGATATCACTGCACACATCCTGGTTGTGGTGGTGGGGAAGGGGGAGCAGAGGGTATGGTTAACCTTTTTGTAATTACTTTATTTTGAAACGCCTCTTCACTTCCTGGTTTGGAACAGCAATGGAAAGAAAGAAACCACTGAGCTGCCACAAGAAAAAAGGGCCATTCTGTTGTTATTTTAGGCCTAGATACAAAGAAGAGAATACTGCAGCTCTGTGGAGAAAAGCCAGATAAGTTCAGGTTTCCAACCTGAGGCAGCCCAGATGGCCAGCCAGAATAACCCCCCTAATGTACCCATGGCCACTGTATTTATCAGGCTGGAAGAAACAACTGTTGATTAACATTGCATTTACTGAGGTAGTGCTAAAGGCTGAGACCCATCGTCTGACCTATTCCACAGATGTGAATTAATAACTAGAGATTATTCCGTCAACAAATATCTGTTAAGAGATAACATCTTTCCCAAGAGAAACTAAGGCTGATTTTTAGAGATGGTCATCTCAGTTTTCCTGGCAGCTTTATTACAAAATTGAATGTGTCAATATTAGAAATGGAGAGTATGCAACAAGAAGATTAAAGAAGCTGTGTTGAGCTGTGACATCTACATCACAGGAACTAGCATCTACAGCCCCCTGACCATTAGTCATGGTAGTATTATCAGGTGTTGACTATTCTTAGACCATCACTGCTACATCAAAGTTATTATCTAACATTGTCTCTGTGTTTGCATTTTGTGCATTTCCACTCTTGTCTGCCTTTAAGTGCTATCACATTATAGATGTGAAGTAGTGGGAATATTAAGAGAATCTGCTATAATAGTGATGTGCCAGAGATAGCCTGTGTATGGGTCAGAGAACATTTTTGATTTTCCTCCTGAACAGAACTCCACTTTGTTCCTCCTGCTAATCTATTACCAAAATAATGGTTTATTTCTTCTATCATGCAGCAGTCTCTAAGCCTTGATCATTCACCTTCTCTGTGGACCTGTAGTTCCCAGAAGCCTTCCAGACAACTCTGCACCACCTCTTCTCCATATACCATATTCAAAGAAGGAGCCATGGCATCCTGCAAGGGACAATGAAGACTGAAATATCTTTTGCACCTGTTTGACCTAGAACACAAAAAAACACTGAGCTTAAATGGCACACAGGCTGCCTAGGAGACAGCTATGTATGTAGCTATGTGAAGATACCTATCTCTGAGCACATTGGCTGAGGATCTCTGTATAGACCGTGGAGAGAAACGTGTACCTGGATTACTAGGTAAGGCAGTAACAAGTTATAAATGACAAGCAGGCCAACTTTTGCTATCAAAACTTTTGTAAAGGCATATTAGTTTGAGGGAGGAGGTACTGGAGTAGTTTTTCAAAGTCTTTTTTGCAGGGAGTGGTGGGACCCAGCCCCCAAGTCGCAGGTTCCTTCTCTATACCATACTGTGTGTGCTCTTGTCTCATGCGAGAGATCCTGGGAGATTCCTGCTCACTACTGGGACTCACTGCAGCTTTGAAACAGGCCCTTGCTGTCCAGTGAAGAAAACCTGTGAAGACCCACGGACCCTCCAGTGCTTCCTAGGGTGTCGAGCACACCAGCAGGAGCCCGGTGTACTTGTGCTCCGTCTACTACTCCCTGGAGAGCAGAGCACCTCCAGAGTTGCCGTATCACCCTGAAATCAGTCTGCACAGCAGACAAGATTTAGGTGAAAAGTAAAACGAGTTTTAGCCCGCTAAAACACAAAGTTAAGAAACTAATTACTAGATTTGGAAAATGGATACAAAGAGACAAAGCAATAATGCACCTTATTATCTACCTGTACTTGGACCTGTTCCCAGTCTCTGCTCTGATTTGCTCAGCTAAGAGCTGACAAGACATATTTGCAGCTTGTTAGAGCTGGGGCCCAGCTCCTAAGATAAGCCTTGTCCCTCCGGCGGTGTCTCCTTGCTCTGGAACCACTTACTTGGGGCAAAACCTCTCTCTACAGATGTCTGTCCTCATCAGGGTTTCCACTCAGTGAAAATAACCCCATAGGAGTTTCCTGTAACCCAGATCCTTCTTAATTAATTCAGTTTGTATAACAGCTTTGTGAAATGGGTGCTAAAGAAAAAGTTGTCTCATGAGGTATTTGCTTGTAAAATGCTATTTCATGCTGGGTGGCCCAGATAGCATTATCACCTCAACTGTCAATTGATCAGACAGTCATATGCTGCAAATGTGTTCCTGTTTGATAGATGAGCTGGAGAAGTGGTGCTGAAATTACTCTGAATTAATAGCTTACATTTTTTACAGCCTATAACTCTAAAAACACTGCAGTGGTAAAACTAAGCTTATTAGATGACAGTCTTACTGCAGGTACTTTACGGGTGAAAGAAGTTTTAGTCCTAGAAACTACCTTCTCTCTTTTCTTGTCTGGCAATGAAGAAGGCAACAAAGGAAGCTCAGTCTTCAACCCTCAACATGTGTGTGCAGAAGGAAGAGGAGTATCTGCCCATGCATTTCCTATATGGGGTTTCTTCCACCATACCTGTAAAACAAAATCTTCCCTGAAACCTTGCATGCCTGTCATGTGTCTTTGTGAAGCCACTTTCTGTTCAGGCAGCCTGTGGGGGGTGCAGATGTCCCACTTCCCCTCCCGCTGCTTCTGTCCCCAGAAATGGGGCTCTGGTGCTTGAATAAATCACAGTAAATGGTGGGCATGTCCTCTGGTGCCGGCACATTTTGCTGTGGCCTCGGTGAGCTCAGTATGGGAGATGGCATATAGACTTAAAGCATTTCCCAGTCGTCTTCTCTGTCAGGCTTTGAGGTAGCCCTGCTTGTGACCTGGGAGAGGAAGCACAAGGGCAGTCATAACGGAGGGCCACTGGCTGCAGCTACCTTCCTAGGGGAAATCCTCCAAGCACAGGGCCTCCAGGACGTGGCCGAACCCCAGTGCGAGCCCACACATCTGCTGCTCCCCCACGACGGTCCATGGGCTCCGTGGGAGTTTTGGGGGCAGTGCAAGCAGCTGCTGGGAGAGGATAAGGCTGAAGTGGAGCAGTGTAAATGAGAGTCCAGGTCTTGATACAGAGATGTTCTGGAATGCCACCTTTTGGTGTGGGAAACTGCAAAAGTCTGTATTTAATACCCTAGACCTCTGTGTCCCTGGGTTTCTGCCTTTCCTCTGTGAAGGGAAAAGAAAAAGCTGAAAAGGGTATCTGTTCAGCTTTCCAGTGCAGGAGCTATCACATGTGTACAAACTGTCTTTTATCCTCAGCAAGGCTTGCAGGTTCTGTTGCAATCCAAGCAATCATTTAAACTCTCTGTTAGCTCAAAACGATCTGCATAAAAATAACAGCCAACTCTTGAGAAGTGCCTGCTACAAACAGAGAGATGCTATGTCATCATTTAGAGATAGGTCCAGATTTTCAAAGCACATATGAAAGAAATCTCCAAACTTTAATTTCAGAAGAGTGAATGGCTACGAATGAGCTTGTACATGATGAAATTCACAGGTGGAAGAAAGTCCAAGAGATAATCATACTTCAGAAAACGAAAAAAAAAAAGGAAAAAAAAAAAGAACATAGTAAGGATATGACTTATTGCCTGTTTTTGTTTTTTTTACTTTTATATTTATTTTACCAACTACTCTTGTGCCCGGTTGTAACAAGTCCCCACCGCAAGAAGTCCCAGCCTTCCAAGGCCATCCATAAACCTCCACTGGAGTTAACTTGTTTTCTATTTGTTCTAACTAGGAGTCCTGCAAAGCTGTGATCAAACACATAGGTGGGCACTGACACGTGGAGGTAATGCATCTGTGGTCCAGCATGCTGCTCACATCTCCTCAGGCTGTGGGAACTCCCTCCCTCCTTCGGGAGCCCTTGTCTCAGGAAAGCTGTTCATTAGGCCATGTCTCTGGTAAACACTTGTGAGGGTAAAGCCCCGGAGACATTTTGGGCCCCCTGTGCTGATACATGTGAATTGCCAGGGTGGTAGTAGGAGACCTGAGTCAGGTGGTTAATTCTTGCGCAGGAGGTGTGAGGTTTGACAGATCGGCCAACGAGGGCCAGTGAGGGGTGGGAGAAGGGTTGCGCCTCGTTAAACCTCTCAGCAAAATTGGATATCTTTTAATGCAAACATTGGAAACCTTTCCTTTAATTCCCCCAGTCAGGGGAAGAGGTCAGTGTGACTCTATTAATTATCATCTATTCCTTTAAAAGATCTGCTGTTGCTTTGGAATTTTAACTACTGAAACACCTCAGATGAGGTCTTCTAAAAAATGAGTAAGTAAAAGATCTTAAGCTAGGAAGCAACACACAAAGACTCATCAGTGCCAATCTTTTCAGAGACATTTGTCTTTTTTTCCTTGCTCTGGACATGTAAAGCTTTCCAGGGTAGCATTCTTTGTAATCACATCTGGAAACAGTGGGAGAGAACAACAGTGCCTGACAATGTGTTGTCTGGACCCAAAGTATGGGGACCTATTTATGCTGCAAGTTTGTTGAACCAGCTCTTATTGTTATTAAAATGAAAAGCAATACATTATCTCTCTCAGATAGAAAGGTTCGGATCTCAGATGAAATGTTGCCCATCTCCTTTTCCTTGACTTACAGTTAGGGACAAGATTTCCTGCTTTAAAGGACAGTGGTACCCCACATCACAGATGGGGAACTGAAGTGGCTGCCTGGACTTGCTTCGGGTCACAAAAGTAATATTTTGGGGAGGCAACCCACATTTCGGCATCTTTGCAGGGTACTAGAGCTTGGGTACTCAAAGCAATTCTGGTCCAGATCCAGACTCTGAGTAAACTGCCCATAACTCTCTCCACACAGGATATCTTCCATGTGCCAGTGAAAAATACTGCATTCCTTGCTAGAAACAGGATTCAAAAGTACAATACTTACTATTCTTCTGGCCTGTTCATGAGCCTACTTTTTGTTACTCCAGCTTCCAGTGCCATGAAGTTGTTAATGGAATTTAGTAAAATTAACTACATTGTCCTGCATTAAACATCCTTCCTAGCTGTCAGATTTCTTTCTCCTGCATCCCCCAGCAACTCAGGCTATGTGAAAGATTAGCATTTTACTATTTTACTTGGAAATGTTTGGAGATAGAGTTGATCTTTCACTTCTCTCAACCTTTCCTTCCATCACAAAGAATAGACATATCTGACACATAGCTTTTTATGAAGGTGATTAGATCTTGCTGCTATATGCGTGGAAATGTTCTCAGCAAGTCAGTGTAATAATCTGTCCACTGGACTTTCAAGTGGGCATGAGCGTTAGACACAAAACAGACAGTGCCACACGCTCAAGCAGGTTGTCCTGATAGTGCTGCCTTTCCCTAGCGGCATGTTCTGACTCCACTGGAGTAAATATTTGCCTGTTTCTCGCTGACGCTGGTTTGATTTGCCCAAAATGTGCAAGCCACTTTCCTCAGCCACTCACGCTGCTATCCCAACCTGTGAACTTGAAACTTTTAAGTCCAAACTTTTGCTTACTCTGCTGAGAGCACTAACTACGTAACAAAAACTGTGAAGAAGTATCTGATATAAGCTATTATCAACCCCTTGTCACAGCAAGCTTCAGTTCATCGCTCAGATATTGCAGTAGTAGCCCTTCACAGAAAAGACTGAAAACTAGCAGCCTCAGGTAGAGCAGGAGTCTTTTCTCATTGGCCATCCATCTACCTTTTTTAGTCAACAGAAGCAAGGGGTAATCTGAAGGCACATCGACCACAGAATGCCGTTTTTATCCAAGGAGTCTGAGTAGGGTTTTTTGGTTTGTTATTGTTGCACGGTGTAGAAGGCATACAATATTAGCTGTGACAGCTTTCACGTGCACACCAACAATATCCAGCTCTCTGCACTGGACTCACTAGCCAGAAGTATGGAGGGGCAATTCTCAGAGCAGTGCAGAGGGAGAGTTTGCTCATATTGGTTTGGATAACTTGTCTTTATTCCATTTTGTTTTTAAAAGACACATAGCTGCAATGTTTATCATGACAGCAATGGTGTTTATCTTACCAGGATTATGTTGAAGCAAGCTTAATTGTATTAGCACAAAAGATATCAATGTTAGCAGTGATGTAATGTGTTTAGCATCAATATAAAGGTTGCTAAGCTTTATGCTTTCAGCTGGAATCAGAGTAGCAACAGAACAATGGAACATATGGAACACATTTTAGGTTTTATGTTCATGTCTCTCAAGGAGGATTAGTACATTTGCAATGATTCTTTATGTGCTCTACCATGGGCAGTGATAGTATGCATGTAAGAGCGTTGCTGTTCCCTCCCCCATCTACCCATTTAAACATGAACCCAAATGTTTGGGAATTCCTTAGAGGCTTGACAGCTGGTCCTTGCTCACAAACATTATTCCATATGGACTCCTTAATGGCTTATAAAAGTAGCACACTGTATATAGTAGAGTCTTCAGCATGATAGATTGGAAACATGATAATGCCAGGTTTCCTCTGTGTTGTATCTATTGACGTGTATTAGATCCGGCAAAGCAAAAACTGTGGTAAGAATCTGCATTTTATCTCTGTGTGGAAGGGATGCCTTGATTAGCTAGCCTTCATTGCTGAAGGGTTGCAAGGTCAGGAAGACAAATTCCTTCTCCTTGCTCTAGACAGTGAAACTGACCATAAAAGAGGTTGTTTGCATTTACATTTGAACCCTTCCATTTAACATACTTAAAAAAAGAAAAACTCTTTGTCAACAGAAGAAGTAGTCCCTCTTTACCAATCAATTAACTTTTTTAGGCTGAGATTTTCAGAATAACTTAGGTGTCAAATTTCTGATGATTTGCATCAAGAGATGAGATCTCTGTTCCTATCTAGACCTTTTGAAAACTTTTGCTTTCTTAATGGGCCACTTTTTCATTCCTCAAGTATAATCTTCTTATTATTCATTGCTTAATAGAATGATTGTTATTTAGGGGAAAAAAAATGCGTACAAACCTGAAGCAGTTACTACTTCTGAATCACACCTGCACAGTAGCATACTCTCTTGCCAGACAAACACACACACACACACACACACACACACTAGGATTCATAAAGACAGGTCGCCTTGCCTGATGCTTATGGACCATATTCAAATTAAATGCCAACCATATACTTCATTCTATATTTTCTGTAGCAACAAGACAAAAATTAAAGTCTAGAGCTATCTGAAAGAAACACAGAGCTAAGGACTTCCATAAAATTTAAGCAGGATAAATACTTTCCATAGTAGCATATCTACTTAGGGTAACGTTGCCCTCCATCTGCAACAAGGATCTGATCCTGAACCTTTGAAGTACACATGAGTTTTCTCTCCTTGAATGCTTCTTTCTGTGGGACAAGATGTAACCTTTGAATAAGAACACAAAGCACCAGGGTCAGGGAAGAGTGAAGCAACACCGCTGATACACTAGGTGCAGTCCCTTAAGAACAGCAGTGGTTCAACCACCTCTTGATGTCATTTCTATGTGTTCATTAAGACTGAATGCCTCCCTGGAAGATATGCCTTTCTCTGACACCACTCAGCTGCACTCAGGTTTGGGGTAAGTTAATGAAACAGTATGGAGTCATAATTTAGGAATTCAAGCTCTCCTGTTGTTTGTCAGCCATAAACTCTTGAAATCTATGAGTATCCAGTTATTCTTCCCATGATTAAACTGTATCCTAAATAAATTATTGTAAGACCTATCTGTAGGACCCAAAATGGGACAAAGCTGCATGTGATGTTTCTGGAGAATGGGGTGGAGATGATTTCATCAAGTAGTTAGAGGCTTGCAGAGGAGTGAATCTTAGCTTTTCTCTCTATGCAGGCAAAATCTGAGTTCTCAGTGGGCCTTTTCTGGAAAATAGGGAATAAGTAGTTCAGAATTAAAAGCTGACAAAACTCACATGAAGGGGGAGGAGATCAAGCATATTCTTCATCATGAGAGCTGGTCAGAATATTTTCCTCTGTAGAAATGCACAGCTTTGGAAGCCAAAGCTTTGGAACTGGAAGTGTCTTATCAGAAAGCCAGAATATTTCAACAGAGAAATATTGCTCATAGATTTTGCAATTGATTTACCTCCTACTCCAACTATTCCAACTATTCTAGGCTGCCTGGTGGGAGTGCATCATTTACCAGTTTATCTTTCTTTTTTCGAAGCTGTTTTTTAAAAACATCTTCATCCAGTAGGATGCAAACAGTTGGGGGCTGGGGGAGGAGAGGATTGGCAAGGGGAAGAGGACAAGCATTTTACCCTTTTCCTGAATTTTTGTTATTCTATCGGTGAAGTTCTCCTTTGTCATGTTTCTCCTATTTTTGTCACATTCAACTGTAGCTGGAGAAAGCGACCAGGAAAAAGAGGAAGCTGCAGACTCATTACCAAGTCTGAAAAGTGCTGCAAGTTCTTACTTCTGCTCTAATGAAAGAGCCACATAATTCCTTCTCCACACAAACCTGTCCCAAATGGACAGTATATCAGCCATTACCTTATCCTGCAGAGAAGCTTGCTCTGGGTTCAGAGTCCCAGTCCTTCTCTCTCTTTTTCAGCTCCCTCTCCACCATTGAATGGCAAGTTATATAAAAGCCGCAAAATTCCAAGCTATATGTAGCATAGAGCAGCTGTTTGTCCCAAAATCCCACTGAGCTGACTACAGCAACACACAAATTACAAGCTTTACCTAATCACAGATACCCTACCAACTCATTCTGGCTTTCAGAAATGACAGTCAGCGGGGTTCAGTCCTGCAGCTGCCTGTGGCGGGTTCAGTTCCAGCTCCGAGCCGCGTTATTCTTCTGAGGACTTTGGTTCAGAAATACCTGGGCCCATAAGAGGTAAAGGGAAAGAGGGTACTGACTCAACATAACCTCCATGATTTTATTTTTACAACCAAGCATCATACAGCATCTGCCCAGGAAATCCTTACTTATCCTGTTTACGAATATGGGATCACACATAAAATGTCTTTCTTCACAAAGACCTACAGGAACCAGACTGGGTGAACAGGGAATGTGAACTACTATCTAGTTGCACATTTCATTTTTTATCCTATTATATACTATAGCGTATAAGATCATAAGCACTATTGAAAAGGATGACTAAGGCCTAGGTATTTTTGACAATGGAAGTTGTCTAAGCAACATAGACCTCAGCACAAAGTGGTATGAAGTCTAACCACCATTAACAACTTGAGCTTTGGTTATGAAGTCCTACCGACCTCATTAAAACTTTGAGTCTCAAGCGGGTATTTTACTTTTGGCAGCCTGAGGGACTCTCCACACAGCTCAGTGGAGAGAGAGAAGAGATCCCAGTTCTACTGAGGATCCATCAAATAGAGCTGAAAAGACTGCAGAACTCAGTATAACACAGACTGAAAAAACTGGGTACTGAAGCAGTATGTCCAGATTTGTTTGGTGTTATTTAGGAACAGCTAAACTCTGCAACCTCATGGCCCCCCATACTTTCAGATGCCAGACTAGGATGCATGAGATTTGCCTAGGTGTTTCCGTACCCATCTTTACCACTTTTGGGACATTGATCCTGGCAATTTTGTCCCTAACTTTTGTATGAAGAGAGTCTATATTTATTCACACTAAATCCTTCCCTGCACTAGTCTTTGCTTCCTACACTTGGAGGCTCCAAGGACACCTGAAGCAACACCAGTACGTCCATCATGCAGGTTCAGCACAGGCATAAAGCCTTCCTGCCAGACCTAAAGACCTGGAGGCATACTTCAACCTGACACTGCTCAGACTGCTGTTTGTTTTTGCACCCTGGGTTGCACAATGCTTAAAAAGTCAAACAGACAGCAACAGGAAAACATTTCTGTGGGTGAGCTGTGGCTTTTGCTCCAAAAATACACTGAGTAGCTCTATGCCACAGGCATGCAAACGAGCAAGGGCTCAGTTTGTATTTCACATTCAGAGATACACTTGATGCATTTTCACCTGTCATCCCTGTCAGGATGCTCCTCTCCCCAGAAGCAAAGTTCAAAGAGTTAATGATTCAAGCATCAGGAGCAATAAACCTCTCCTCTGCACAGTACCTTCAAGTATCTGTTGCACTGTGGAAGGCTAAGCTGACCTGGCAAGCACTGGTGTGTGATTTCTTTTGGGCCAGGGCTACCAGTGCTTCTTGCTGTGCTGGAGGTAGCAGTTCAGGAGCATTACTGTCCCAGACAGTCTCTAAGGAGCATTAAGGCAGACACTGCACTCCTATAAGCAGAAACACAAACCAGAGGCTGGTCACTTCTCTTCTTTGTGCTTTGGTTGTAACAAAAACAAGGTTATTTCTTGATCTTCAGTTTGTGTGAATAGTGCCCAGTTTTATCAGGACTTACTCCACTTTCCTCTGTGCATTCATCCTAAAATGGAGGTAAGACCACTTCTCCTTGCCACAGCTGGGTGGATGACAACTTACTCAGAACCATTTTTGTTCTGATTTTTTATCAGTATTACACTACTGACTAGAAGAGACAGATACATGATTTCCTTAGTAATAACCCTACTGTAGAGCCAAAAAAAGCTTCATAGACACCAGAACAAGGTCTCGAACATCTGACAATGAGAACCTGCACCTGCTCCCATTACGTGCAATTGAGACAAGACTGTCAGGCTTTTATTGTGCAGAGAGTGCAGACTGTGGACAGAAGAAGAGAAATCAAGTGGCTTGTCTATGGTTACATAGAAAAGCTGCAACAAAGCCAGAACATCATTTTCTGAGTTAATACTCAGACGATTTTCCTGTAGCATTCTCCTAGCATCGTCCTCCCAGCAAAGAGCTTTTACAGAGCTCATGCCATGCACACAGGGATATTTATCCTCAGCGAGGATAATAAAACACTCATAGGAAGGCCAAATTCCAGATTCTGTTACAAGCGTAGACAACAACACTTAACAATGCATGCTGGATATCTTGCATTGCATTTTCACAATGCATGATGGATAGCTTTTCCCTCTAAGGAAAGCCTGCATTCAGACAGGAATTTGAGCTGGGAAATGGTAGAAACACTGGCTATTATTATTATTATCATCATCATCATCATCTCTGTATTATTTTCCTGTAACCAGAGACTCGTAAGGCTTTTGTGAGTTTAAGCTGTCTAAATTCAGCAGGTCCAAACTAAGTGGGCACAAGCCTATCAAGTACTGCACTTTAGCCTATCATTCTTCTCCAGGAAGTCCACATCTAATTAAGTCTATAGACACATGCAGTACATCAATGCCGCTAAATAAGAGTGCACAAATCACACAGGCCAAATCACATCAACGCTGCTTAGGGCTACCTCCCTCTACAGCAGATCCCACCATACTCATACTATGCAGTATTTGGTTTTCTCTGGACCCCAAACAGTATTACTGTCTTTTGACATAACTTGTGTGGTTGTTCGTTATATTCAAGTTGCCTGAAATAACATGAAACTGATTACAGCCCACATCAGTGGTGTTATTCTAGAAAAATATAATGGTGTGCATTACCTAGGTTTTGGAGTAAAGCCACGTAGAGGTGCTTTGGGGTGCAAATACTACTGGAACAACATTACAGAACCCTGTAAGGCAGAGGGATCCTAATGCTCATACTGGAGTACTGTTTCAAAGAAAGTTAGTTGGGGCAGCCCAAAATAGAGCCATGTAGTAAACCAGCAGTTGAGGAGCAGGCAATCAGGTCTCAAGCTTGTTCTCTAAGCAGATATCATATTAGAAAGCACACTCAATATCTCTCTAAGTGCCAAGACAAAGGTAAGCATAGAGACAGAGGTTCCCTGGAGATCAGAGTTACAGTACCATACAGTATACCTGGGGATGTCAGCATGACATTAGCTTCAAGGTATCATGGAAGAAGCAATCACTGAAGAAATACATCTCACCAACCTGGAAACAAGGTCATCAGTTTGAAATGTATTAGCCAAGGATGTTTTGCAAGCGCTAGCATGCAAGAGACAGTAACAGTTCAGGACAGGTATGAGATCTAAGCCTCACTGATGTCAGTTCATACTGTTACTTTAGTGCTGGGCCTGTTTATGGCAGCCAGAAGTCCAGTTTCTAACTTTCAGGCAAATCTCTGCACTGGGAGAAGGTGGGGAAAGAGGAAACATCACAAAACAACATGATATAACATATTTCCTTTAAGCACTTCAACATGGAAAGACTGGTAAAGTTTTCCATGATGTATTAGTAAGTCTCTCAGTGAATTACCAAGGGAGCAGAATCAAAGTAAATCATGCCGGGGGCAACCAACAGGTTTTTAATTGTTTTTTTTTTTTTTTTAACTCCATTCTCTCATTTCACTTTGTATTAGGTAATTCGTTATCTAATTTAAAGCAGGTATTATGCATTAGAATCTCCACACTTTGCAGCTGGCATGTTTAGACTATCTTTTTCATGTGATCTCTTATTTTGGCTGCCTGTGTTGTTTTGGCTGCTGGAGTAGAAATCCCTTGCTCCTAGTTTTCAGAAAATCTGGATCCCCATTTTCCCTTAAAGCCAACTGGCGCAGTGGATGTACTGATGGCATAAGAAGGAGAACAGAAGCCCTCAGTGTCACAGATCTTTGGAAAAGTGTCTGAAAATGTCTTAGATATAATTTTCAAAGTGCCAAAGAAAGGCTTTAATTTCATAAATGACTTACCTTACAAATGACATAAAAAGTATATCTGTCTAGATTACCTTGTGCCTTCCTCTTCTCCAACACTGAGGATGTTTCTTCTTTACTAAAAGAGTAGCTGTAGATGGAGAGTGAACTTTGAGGTCATGTAAATTTAACTCCCTTCACTCGCTCTCTCTTTTAGGACAACCTCCACCTATGGCAGAGAGCCTAAGTAGGTGTAACTCACGTGGGACCTGATCCAGTTCTCATGAAGTCAACGAGAGTCTTTCCACTGGCTTTTATAGGTGTTGGATCCAGTTCACAATGAGGAGCTGGAAGGTGCACACTAAAATTTCTCTCTTGTGTTCCCTCTCATACACAAGGTAATAGGCTCAGCTGTAGTTTCAGTAAGACTGTGTTTTTTCATGCAAGCTCTTCTGTATGCTGCTTTTATGGGTTGGGGGGTGGGGGGAGGGTCTTATCCTGAAGCTATAGCAAGGCTTTGAAAGTTTGGAGTTCTGGAGTTTTGGAGTCACTGTTTGATCCCATTTGCCTGATTTCCATCTTGGGGCTTTCATTCTGTCCCATCCCATACACCTGAGACAGGTTCAGGAATCCAGACCATTTTGGAGAGGTGAGGCCTCACTCCTGCTGCCCCAAGCCGGGCTGAAAACTGTTGCTACTAGGAGGTGCTGTTCTCAGGAGATGGCTTAATTTCAACATATAGTAAGGCCTTACACTCTTAAGTCTTAGCTTCCTCCCAGTTTCTGCAAAGCATTCTTCGCTGAGCCCTAATAAAATCCTTCCTTGTACTTCCCCCTTGACAGAAACTGCAATGCTGTTTGGTTTATTTAGATGTATATTTATAGAGTGTGACAGAACTGAGATAATGACGATAATCAGGTTTGACACAGCATGAGCAGCAAATGTGCAAAATAAAGGAGTGGCTTCATCCGAGCTTCATCTCAAGTTTATCCAGATCATGGAAATGGCAATATAAGGCTCCCTCCGCCTTGTGACCAAGAGGGCCTCTTACAATAATTCCCCTGCAAAGTAAGGCTGACTAAGGCCATGTTTGTTCGGGTGCCTGTGGCTACATAAAGCTAAAAACTGAGACTTAAAGTGGAGAAATCAAGTCGGGGGGCAGGGGGGAGGGAACATGATTTAAGAGAGTTTTTGCAAGACCCCAGAGCTATTCTCCCTGAGATCAAGAGGAGTGATCGCTGGAAAGCCTGTGTTGGGGGGTTGTCTGTCACTGAGGGAAACAACCCTGGTTTTAGTGACTCTCTGGGTAGCACTCCTGATGCTAGGTAGTGCTCTAGCCACAGAAGACAGCGAACTTTCAGAGGTAGCACACCGAGCTGTATTTATGTTTCCCAAATTAGAGAGCAAGCCTGTGGGAGGAAAGTTCAACAGGACCTGAGAGCTACTGCCTCTCAGAGGGACTGCTGGCCTGCTGGGAGGGGAGGTCTTGCCTCCGTATTAGATGAGTGTCCAGCTCCTGCTAACTGCAGCCAGAGCTGTTGCCTGCCCCAGGCCCCTTGCCCCAAGCTCCCGGTGCAGTGTTTCCCACCAGTGCACCACACCGCATCCTCCCAGCCGTGCCCAGCACACTGGTGGCAGGATCAGGCTGGAGAGGCCTCGGTCCAAACTCCAGATGAAGCCAGTGGTCATGGACTGAGAGGGAAGTAAAGGCACTGAAATGTAGGCTCCTCATAAATATTTAAGAGCCTGCCTGATTTTACAAAGGATAGGTTTGTGGGTAGTTTGATGGGAATACTGTTTTTAATTTAAAAAAAAAACAAATCAGCACTCTGCAACAGTCTTTGTTCTCTTGCAAAATCCGCATGTTCAAAAATCAGAATTCGATCCCTCTCTTCCCCCTCCCCCAAAAATCAGTTTGTAGCCTTAAAACTTAGAGCTATGCACTCTGGGTCCGTGTGCTATGAGTTCAGCCTACATTAACGTAACAGTGCTGGGAACAGGGGCTGGTCAGGAGTAAGGCAAACTAATTTGTAACTGTTCACCAGACTGAGCCAGTGACATATTCCACAACAAACCCTTCGTGTGACAAAGTTGCCAGAACAGTATGATTTGGGTGACACTGAAGCTATTTACACATTCCATTTGCATTTAGTGAATGGTTTCTAGACCAAAACATTTTTTTCATGCTGAGATGAATTCTCCTCCATTCTTCAGTACTTCCGGAATATTTATTCTGTTTTATTCTGTTTCTGTTTTATTCTGGAAAAAAAAACAAACTGTGTCACTTGGACTTTTTTAAACAGAATTTTAGGACATTGATTTAAGCCTTTTTGTTTCAGTTTGGACCATACTTAAATGAAAAATGCTGATTTGAAACAGAGAGCTAAATAACCAAAACAAAATTCTTTCATTCTGCATCACACAGTATTCAAACTGAGTCAAATTAACCCACTCCTTTTTCTCCCAGTTACTCTTCCAAACTCTGAAGAATTCTGGTTTTCCTGATACTTTTGTTAAGTCATTAAACAGAAAAATCTCTGAAATAGCTCACCTTTTTATAACAGAGTGTAAAACAGGATTTTCTTCTTCCACCCCTCCCACCACGACCACTCCCAGCCCAGCCATTTGACCCCAGCAGGTACAGGGATAGCAGATACTATAAAAGGACTAGAGAAAATGTTCAAAAAGAGCACTGTCAACACATAGCACAAGAGTCCTCACCCTTATCAAAGAACATATATATTCACATATGCATCTCCATCTCTGTAGTTTTTTCCCTGATTATATGGAGGTTTGTTTATTTGTTTGATTGATTTTTTTTAATGTTGGCTTCCAGAGTAGCTACATACCTTAAAATGGTTCAGGCCCACATCCCTTGGGGTGAAGAGGAGAAATACAACATAACAATGGAGAACCAATACTAACAGAAGGCAAAACATCAGCCCCAGGTAGAGGTCCAGTTCTGTCCAAGGCCAGAGAAAGACAAGCAGAAAAAGTTCTGGGAATCAAAAGCAGAAAATAATGTGTGCTTCATGCAGAAAAAATGGACTATGAGGAACACACAAGGACAACACAAAGCCTCCAAAGACCTGCTTGAAAAGGTCAGCTGGACTCAGAGCAATGCAGGGCCAGAGCCTCATCCAGGGAGTGTGGCTGTGGTTTGCCAGGTTACACCCTCTGGATTAAAAGGAGAAGTGTGCCAAGTGCGAGAGAAGGAGAGAGAGTGAGAGAGAGACACAAGAGGACAAATGCTTTGCAAACCAGCAAACCTCAGTGGAGTTACGTCAGAGGGAGACCAGCCCAGCAGCTAACCAAAGGCCCGTGTCTCAGAATAACAAGTTTCTGTCTCTGCCTCAGACACCAAACTGAGCACACCTGCAGAAAAGTACAAATCCCAGCCTTTAAACAGCTGAATCACCCTTCAGGTATTCTCTAACTAATCAGATTGGTCCAGATTTCCCATCCCCTGCTACTTATGAATTTATCCTAAATGTCATGTCCTGCCCTTTCCCTTCACCCCCAGACCCACCCCACCACCAGACCAGAACCAGCATGTCCGCTACACCCGCTCTTAGGTCTACAGGACTCCAGAGGCTATGGGATGCCCAGAAAACAAGATTTATATCACATCACTTGACTGGAAGAGATGCCCATCACACACGTGGCTCATGCCTGTGTCACAGCACAGGGAAAGTATCTCCTTTTGTGTCAGGTGACGTCACGGGGAAGCTATACATTTCCTAGAGGCAATGCCTCTTTCTCAGGCTCCAGGGACCCAGGCTGGTTGGCTGCAGGTGACCGGTCAGCAGCCAGCTGAGTACCGTGTGTGAGATCCTGGGGGGGACTGGAGAGAGCAGATCTGTACTGCCATGGAGTAAATTGTGGGCACTACAGCAGGGGAGGCTGAGACGAGAGGTCAAAAGGATGCCCCTTGAAACAGAGCTATTCATCGCCAGATGACAGAAAGACCAACATGCACAGAAGCTTGGGTTTTACTGCTGCAATGAGCTTTTTAGGGCCAGAGCCTTTCTGATGTACCCTTACCTTCAAAGTAATTCTGTTAGCACTACCCCAAGGCTTGCAAGGTGTTTCTTTTTATAGCACCAGCTTCTTGAGTTGTGTGATTATGAATCTCTCACATTTTAAAGAACAAGTTTCTGGCCCTTAAGATATGACCTCTTAAACCTAGGAGAAATGAAAGTGAGTGTAAAGGATCTCTGTTTAAAAAGTATCATAACGTGAAGGTTATTTAGCAGAGCTTTGGTGTTAGCAAGACAACTCTAACTTAGGCGCGCTCACCCTCCATGTCCATGCCAAGTCCCCATAGCAGACAGTGTCCCAGCAGAGGTGACCCATCTGGGGAGTACCAAAATGTGGAGCAGCGAAGGGCTGGGCAGCCAGACCCGGCATGGCTCCCAGGGCCTTAGGGGAGAGCTCAGCGTATTGCAGGGCTGAGCCTCTGTGGAGCAATACAGAAACAGTGTTGGCCCATACGTCCCCCTGCCCTCACCAGCTTGCTGTGCGTGTGTGCGTGTGTGTGTGTGTGCAATCTGCTTAGATGCACAGGACTGCCATTTTCTAGCGTAGTTTTGAGAAACATATTTCAGACAGAAGTTTTAACAGAAGAAACTTCTTTAACAGAAGTTATTTAGTTTGAGATTTTTTTGAGGGGGCTTGTTTGTTTGCTTGCTCGCTTGGGGTTTTTTTTGTTTTGTTTTTGTTTCCGAAGCTCATTTTGCCTCCTTCTTCCCAGGTTCAGGTTTAAAATCTGGGCTAATAAGCACATCCAAACTCCAATACTTATTTTTATGCAGACCAAAAAGATAGCAGACTACTCACAGATCTATAGCCTCAAGGATGTGCCTACCACCCTTCGTACAGTTCTGTTCACGTGGTCCACAACCAAAAGTCACCAGTTTCAGTTGATCTATGGACACTCGAGGGTGTCAGCATCACTGGAGCAATGCCAAGACCCACTCCCCACGCCATGCTGGGGCCACACTTCCTCCACTCGCTATGGTCTAGAAATGAAATTTGTTACCCCCCATGGTGAGAAGCTGGAACAAATACAGGTGACTCCAGGGAGCTGGGGCTCAAGGCATCTTTTCAGGGGTCATTTAGTGTTTCCCTTTCCATCTTGCAAGGGAGGGCTTGGGACTTTCTGCTGTGCTCCTATGAATAGAGAGTTGATTTCCCTCCCAGGTAAGGATTTGATAGATACTGTAGGTATCAAAAGCCGTTTTTTTGATTCTAGGCATTTCTCTGCTAATCTTCAGTTTCCCTCCTTTTCCCACGTCCTCCAGCCAACCCTGCTTAAAAGCTCCACCCTCCTGAGGATACCGAAAGAAATGGAAATCATATTTTTTCCCCTCAAGAAAAAAAGAAGCGTTCCCTCCCTCTCTCTTCCTCAAAAGACACCCAACGAGCCCTCACCCACCACCGACTTAAACACTTGCTTAGCTTCAGTCAAGCAGGCTCTCACGGACTTTGAGAGCACAAGCACTGTGACTCATATGCTTAGAAATCAGCATGTGTAAAAGCCTTTGCTGGCTCTAAGTCCTGAAAAAGTCAGCCTACGTATTGGGCTTCTCAGAACAACGTTCAATTCATTACTGTGAAACTCACAGTTGCAGGGACAGACTGGTTCAGCTGCACTGTGTGTTTCTTATTGTACTTAACTAGGAAAGGAAAATGTCCCTCTCACTCCTTGACAGATCAGAGGAGCCTAGAAGAGGGCACTTATGGTCTAGACATCTCTGAGAGGGACTGTCCCTTTCCTGTGTTTGAAACAGGCACAGCTTTACTCCACATGAATCAGCTAACGATTTCAGTGGTTTTGAAATAGCTGCTGTAGAGCAAAATAGCCATATGGTATCAAGATGAAAGGGCTCTATGGTACAAAATAGTGAACTTTGTTTCAATAGTAAAATGAATTGACATTACAGCTGACAACATGGATAGCAAGGGAGAACCCTGCCCCTCTTTCTTCCCTGAGAAAGAGCACTCCTAAGGACTTCATTTACTGTCATGCATGTGCAGAGATTTTAGCTTTCAGATTAAACAACTAAACTTAAATACTGTCTACAAAGATATTTACAAAACACCAGCTTTGCATTCTCTGTTCTCCAGAGAAAGAAAATGCAGATCTACAAAATTATGAGTACTGGGGGG
>PTFA01000515.1:76574-94006 GCA_003342895.1 Casuarius casuarius | reverse complement strand
GGGTAAATTGGAACCAGCTATTGAACTCTGTAACCTTTAGCTTGGCAGAAAATAGAGAGGTGTACCAGGAAAGGGATGGTTTTATACTGTTTCATGGGAGTCTGTGTAAGTCTGTGATACTGGTTGCTTCAGGGCACAAAACTCTGGGCTGGAAAAACCTTTGGTCTGACTAGTATAGCAGCCCTTTTTTGAAAAATCCTTATATCTGAAGTACAGGGTTAGAATAATAGCATATACCAGACCATTTTGACCACTGCATCATACCCAGCCATATAGGATACGCTAACAATCAAGCAGTTGATCATCACATAACCCTATAAGGCTGGGAAGTATTATCATCTCTTGTTTGCATTAGGAAATAAGGCAGAGAAAGTTAATCCATAAATTTGTCCTAGAGCATAGAGCCCTGCAGACATGGAAGTGAGACCTCCGCCTTTTCTGTACCCAGGCAAGGCCAGCTTTCCACTGGAACCTACTGCCCTTCATTTCATGTGGTTCCTACCAGGGAATCAACCCACTTCTCACTGCTGGGCTGCGTGCTGCATGCATGTGCAGATGAAACAGCTCCTTCTTCCATCTGAGGTCATGCCCCTAAGTTTGGCTTCTGTGGTGTAAAAAACCCAGAAATTCCTAAGCAGATCCTCATGGGATTTTTTTTTTTTTCAGGTACTTATAAGCCAGAATTAGGTCACCTCACAACATCTTTTCCTTGGTAAGACATGGTTGTGCTGTTAAAACATTTCCAGATAGCCATCAGATTCTAAATGGGTTTCTGAATACTCTAAATTGTTCTCTTATCCTTCTGAGAGGTTCACAGTTCCCAATGTTCTGGATATACAGACTGAAATCTGACCACAGGTTGCAACCTTTAAGCTTCACATGTATTAAAACAATCCCATAGGACCTTTGTGTTAATGAATCCTTTGTTGTTCCTCTAAGATGAGATATTAAGCTAAAGTTTCAAGAACATTTCTGCTTTGTCTGTGTTTGTTTTTTCGGAGGGAGGGGAGGTGATGTTTCTTTTTTCTTTCCTGAAGAGGGGAGAAATTGTATTTCCTCCTTGTAACTCTTGTTCCCCCTTTCTCAGTGTTTTCTTACATATATTAATGTTTCCAGACAACATCGTGCCTTTACAAAAAGTTTGGATGCAGCTCAGCCCCAGCTACCATGAACAAACTGGGTTTGAGGACTGATAAAAGCATAGGACTCACACTTCCTCTGAACTTCACTTGAATTCAAATTATACCATTGGTTTGCCATGTATCTGTTTGATAGACACCAAGTATTCTGCAGGGATCACCATTAGGCTGTGTTTACAATCATAACACTTTTGCTCTGTCATTCAAGTGATAACACCTGAAGTGAAGAACAACTACGTCAATACTATATATATATGTGTGTGTGTGTATATATATATGTATAAACATACAGAAAGCTGTGCTTGTTAATGTGTCTTTATGTCTTTATGATAAGATTGCACAAATATAGCTTTTTTGGTAAAAAGATCACACTTCTAGCTTCCACGGATTAATGCATATAAAACTGCACATAAACCACAAAACCTAGTTATTAATCATTTAGGAAAGCCTGTCTACCCACTCAAACACAAAGAGATATTCAGTCACCCTTCCCGAAGTTTTGCTAGCCTACAAGTGCATAGAAATACCATCAACTGAGGCCAGGATGATGCTCATGCAAAAGACAGGTCAAAAAAATGGAACAACATTTGGAGGCAAAGAAAGTATTTCATCATGTGAGATGCACAGACACACGCATAGACATGTGCACACAGGTGCACATGCACACAGGGACACACACACACACACACACACACACACACACACACACACTTGTGCTAACTCCTCCAGGATGCTGGATGCTCCAGAAAATGTGCTGAGAGTGCAGGAGAAAGATCAGCACTCTCACCACCAGTGAAATTAGGTCTCATCGCTATGCACCTCTACAGAACTCCAGTTATCCAGCGACAGACTTAAACACACAAACAGGCAACTTTATAACATTTTTATGTCATGGTCTGAGTAGACAGACAGTATAAAATAAGAAGGTAAAGGCACCAGGATAGAAAAAAAATTATGAAGGGTTGCTAAGCAACAATCATCACTGTCCAAATGTTTTACTCGCTGAACTCCACTACCCTGCTGTCTAGGAAATGAGATCATCATTTCTCACTCCACCTTCTTTCTCCTTTAAGGTTCTAAAAAACCTCTATGTAAATAGGATTTCTGAAATCTGAGGCACTGCCAAATATTTATTTGCTGGCACTTGCCCTTGTTATCTCATCACCTACATATAAGAAAAAAACTGTTTTAGAAAAAGCAGCAGATGACTGAGTTTCAGATACCTCCAGCCACAGAAGTTCCTGTGAAGGTTATATCAGGCCACCCACCCATCCTTAGAAGTGGTAAGTGGTCTAGTTTAAACAGAAATGCAGAATATTATATCATTTTCACTCTGGAAAAAAAGAAGCAGTTCCCTTAAGAAACTGTATCTGCTCACCACCACCATCACCACTTTTATTTATTTCAGCAAACTGTAAATTTCTAATCATGCATTTCTGGCCTTTTTTGTTTTTCTTCTACTTATTCTTGTTTGTTACCAAACTCATGTTTCATTCTCAGCTATGCCGATAGATCCTATTAAAAAAAAAAAAAAAAAGGCAGGAAATGGATCCAGCAGTGGTAAAGTGCTATGGAAAATTAAGGGAAAAGCCTTGCACAACAGAACGGAGATCTGGTCTCATGGTTGTGAGCACTGACACACCAGGAATATGGCTTAAATTCCTCACTCTGCCACAGTGTGTTTAAATGACCTTGTAGAGAGTCATTAAAGCCTTGAACTGAGACTATAAATACACTTGACCTCAACAAGGCTAACCAAGTAAAGATCTTAGTCTCACTGAACCTCTCGTCCCAGTCTCCAAAACAGATATCTTGAACCTGGCTGAAAAGAAAGATTCAGCAGAACACCTGTCAGAAAGTGGTTTCAACGAAAGCGAAATAGCCCATAGAGCAATGTCAATTTTTGTCAGAAATCTTAGAAATGATTCAAGGAACAACACGAGTATTTTCTTTCAATCTATATTTTTCTATCTCTCTTTCTACTGTTCCGACTGCCTTGTTTTATTTTGAAATACTGTAATATGAGATAAAACAACATTGTTTCAGCTTTGCCAGAACAATTATTTTAATAATAAAAAACAAGGCATCAAAAGATTTGAAAGTAATTACCTTTGTACAACAACAATAAGAAAAAATAATCATGTTAGAATTTCCCATAAGATAGAAATTCTATTTCCCAAACAGCTGTTGGATATCACTTTTCATGCCAATCTTTGCTATCCTTTTTAAATGTTTCCTGGGGCAGGAATTCCCTTCTATCCTCCACTTTCACTTTTTGTCTTCTTAACTGCAGTTGACCATTAGCTTTCATGTTTTTTAATAATACTTAACTGGTTGGAACAAAAGGTCACAATTAGCCCAGAATTCAGATAACTGACTGCCCTCTAATGCTTTTTTTCAGGGCTTTTGCTGGCTCTTCAGCACTCACAGCACTGAGTTGAACTGCTGGGACCCAGTTTAGCTCAAGGAATGACACTTTCTGAAGAATCTTCTCCCTTTTCCTGTTCCACATGACCATTGTGGTCATCTCCTTTCCTTATCTCTGAACACCCACAAAAGCAAGGTAACTTCTATATCATTACCTGAGAGTTACCTGTTTCCATCAATTTCTTCTTTCTGTAGGCTAATGTTTTCCAAAGCAACACAGAAATGCCATCCCTGACTGCTAGGCAAGAGCATAAGCAAAGCCGCAAGGAAAGGGTAGATGAAGTGCTTGAAGTTTGCTCCGTCAAGCAGACATTCCCATGGCTTTTCTGGACAGTCAGGCATTACTTGGAGTGTGGTGTGACTGCACAGGACTACCCAAAGGCAGGGATGTCATTCAGTTTTCAGAAAATCTTATATGGGATTGGTGAAGAAAAGAGGTAACACAGGTAGGACGAGCCAGAATCCACTCCTTCCCTGGGGCTAGCTTTTGGACACCGTACAGATAGCCTCAACTCTTTCTAATACTTCCTCTTCAGAGGAAACCCCCACACAAGACTTGCACACTGAAGGTGCAGTTAGGCTGCGCAGGAGAAAACATTTTGTAAATCCACTCAAGGAACTGTTCTGAGAACTAGAAACAACAAGGGCAGCACTGAAACCAGATGCAGTGCTAGAGCGGCTGCTGCTCCATGTTCTTTATGAATCCCTCTCCCATGTCTTAAGCAAGCACTGTGGGGAGAATGCAGAGCAGAAGTGCAGACTCTGCCAGCACAAGCCATTTCCCACGGCATGGGGGCAAAAGCAGGCTGATGATGAAGCAGCAGGCAGCCGAGGTGCTCAAACTGGCTGCATAAGTTATCTTGGGTGTCTCTGTAATGCAATTGCATTGCCTCATGCAGACTTCTAATACGAAGTGGACAAAGTGCAGAAAGAGGACTGCAAACAGTAGACAACACAGATAGCACTAAGAGAAAGACCAGTTAAAGAATAAATCATATTCTCAGAAATAGGCTGCTAAAAAGCATGGGGAAGGCAGTCGTCTTCCTCTCAACTCCTCCTCCATTATGACAAACAACGTTTTTTCTGTTTGGAGGCACAAAACAGAAAGGCCAACTGACAGTCCCTCATCCTGACCAACAACCAGAAACAGTTGCATGCCATGTTGTACACCCAGGGCAAGCCAAATGAATGGGACAGGTGCCTTCTCCTATATCTCACTTCTCCCTTCGCCTGAACACATGCACCACAGTAATTGCTCTGTGAAAATGGCTCATATCAGGAATTTCCTTTTGGTGTAACTGTTCCCGGACACAGGTCTGAGCTTGTGTAAGTGCAGACAGCAAGGGCAAAACTTTCCTCATTCTGATTTTTGAGGCCTCATCAGTGTGCCACGTGATGACAGTCAGCTTTTTCATGAGCAGATGTGGGGCAAGTACAACTTGGAGGCCAGAGATTACCTGCAAAGTGGAAGGGTGACCTGGAACATTTTCCTGTTCAGCAGCACCACAAGATAGTTTCCACCTTATCAGCACTTCACTGGAGTGACAGTTTAAGTATCAAAAGCATGTCACATAGAGACACAAGCACACTCTGTCAACAAACTGAGCTACCCAGAAGCAAGCCAGAACCAGAAGCCGTATGACTGTGGTTAGTGCCATGCTGTGTCTGTGGCAATAAACACTGCAGGGAGAAGCTGGCTCATGTCCCTGTCCTGAGCACAAGCAGAGCAAAACTCTGTCTGCAAAAGACCATGAGGATATACCCTCAGGTAGTGACACTGAGATACCCTTAGTTCTTCTCTGGGTGTTGTAATTGATGCTGAACTCCTGCGTCACGGAGCCAGAACTCTCTTACAACCGGGGACACAAAGAAAGCAGCGCCCTCCCCTTATGCTGCCTTGCGATACGTGCTTCCTTCCCACAAATTTCAAAGAAAGGCTTATAGAGCATTAGCCACTCAGTAAGGCCTCCACACTTTTTGCCATGGGCATCGTGTTTCCAACCTTCCAGGACCAAAGCTCATGCTCAAGCATGCTCAAGACTAGCAGGTGACACAGTGGTATAGCCTAGATTTTCTTTTCTATGAAAGGAGATGCACGGAGTGCAGCAAGATGCCAGGGATCCTGTGCCCTACAAGAGCGCAGGCCATGCTGCATAGCATTTCCCACAGCAATGCTGATATCTGGCACTGCCTTTGACAAAAAAAAAAAAAGCCTTACCTTTCACACTGAAGAAGGCATGTTCACAGGCAGCTCTGAGGCCCAGGCTCAAAACGGCGGGATGTTTGCCATCAGGGTTTTTCTGCCTCCTCTGAGCAGAATCCCTTGACAGTCTCTCAAGGCAGGTTGCTACTCAAGCATGCTGAAATCGCACAAAGCATTGGCAATGTCATATCTGTCTCTAATGGACTCAACACATGTTTGCCTGTGTCCTCAGCTAACCTTTTGCAACGTTTGCTCCAGGATGCATTTTGTGAGCTGTATCTTGCCTGATGTCTCCACCCTTCCAGGGTCATGACCACCACTGACTCTGCTGCTCTTCACTGGCCATTGCCATTGGGGCTACCACCTGTACTGAGGTGGGTTTTGGTCCCAAACCCCAAAGGTGTTTGGTAATGCAGTATAGCTGAATGCACTGAGACAGGGCCACCCCTGTTAAGTTGTTTCTAGCAGAGATGGAGGCAAGGGTTCTCATCTGGGATCTGTGATTGATAAGCACATACTTTCTGGAAGAGAAAAAGCTCATCAGAGTTTGAGAGAAAGCTGATGTTTTCTGGACAGGAGCCTACAGCTGTAGTAGCTCAAGTGAGGCAGCCTCCCATGATGCTGAACTAATTGGACATGTTTTAGCATCCTCTAACTCTGCTTCACTCATACTACCACCTTCTTCCACTGAAGCGGACAGCTATGCCCCAGGGTCCTCTTCCATGCAGCTGTCTGGCTTAGGAAAAGAATTATTTCTTGATTCTCTGATGCCTTTCTTGAAAATTTCCCATCACAGTTTTCCATTTTGAAAACTTTCACAGGAAAGGAGATTTCTTACTTTTCCCTCACTATGATGGTTCCTTCATGACACTGCTAAAAACTTGTCTTCTGGATTGCAGTTTCTAAAACCTGCCGATGCACCTCTTACCCAGCAGATTTGGGAGCATTAAGGTGGCAGGGCTGTTTGATGTGAGACAACTGCTGTCCTTTCTTGGATCATATAAAATGGAGCAGCAGAGGAAGTGCCGGTGCTGTGAGAGAGAGGAAAGGGATAGAGGAACTGCCTCTCCAAACAGTCGGAGTATTCACTGCTCCTGCTATCCAGGGAGACACTTAGCAGAAAAATAATACTTCTTAAGTGTCTTTCTCCCAAAATACCAATCACTCAACTCCAGAGTATAGTGCCACTCACAAGGAGAGCTCGCCAGCAGCGTCACTCCCAGCAGCTGCAGGGAACAGGTACTCCATACAGTGAATGAAGACATCAGGCATCAGTGACAGAAAAGAAAACTGGAGTCTCAGAATAACACTACCAAAGTGAGAAGAAAAGGGATGGGGAGGGGGGCAGCATGCAAAGGAAATCATGAATCCACTCTGTATTTTTCCAAAGGTGAGGTGAAATCAGAAGATACGTTTGTCTAGCCCAGGTTCAGCACCCACACTCCTCAATCACCAGTGCTGTTTCCACATCAGCTCCTGCTTTTCCTGGAAGCTGGAACAAGCCAATGGACACAGCAGGAATGAAAAATCAAGCAGAGGATGGGGCTTGAACTCCAACCATGATCTTCAGTCAGCATGGCTGCTGATGGGTCCAGCCATGAAACAAAGAAAATCAAACATATCCTCAGGCTCAGATAATACAGATTTTGTAGAGGAAACACTGTGCTATTTGACTGCAGCCAGATAGGGCAGACAGACATTGTACCCAGATTGCCTCATGCAGTGCTTTAACCACAAGACATCCTTCCTCTCTGATTTAAACTGCTTTCCTCTCCTTTTCTGCACCCTGACAAAGTTGGAAGCTTACAGGATTGTATGCATTTCATGCTGTTTTTAATAAAAACGGATATAAAAATGTGACTAACTGGGATATTTCCAACCAATGATAAGTAAAAGGAAAGCAAAAACTGAAGAAAGTGCAATCCGAAGCTGCATATCAGAATTGGATTGCTTGGGCAGTCCCAGCCTGACTCTGAGGCAACAGGGCAAAAATGCTACTTGCTTTTGCATTTGCTCTGCAGATAATCTTGGCCTCTCTCTCACACATTTGGTTTAAATATCTGCAGGTATTTACCTACAGCATGTACCAGTTTTTTTCCCTCTTCTTGAACAATGACTAATTTCCGCAAGTGAAAGTAAATATTTGAACATGTGTACAGGAAAACTTTTCCCTCCTAGACAGATAGCAAGCAACACTGTAATAGGCCTGGCTTTTATACATGGAGTTTCATGTGTTTTGCTTCCAGGAGGTTACTATTTCTAAGCTCTGTGAAGTAGCAGGTCTTGGCTAACTGGGAATGAAAACAAATGCTTGAACAGAGAAACCAACTCTATCATCACATAGCTTATACATCAAAAATTCAGGTACATAATCTTGCAAAGTTTGACCAGGCTAATCTTATGGTCTGTGCCTTTTGGAGAATTTTGCTTACGTGCAGGTATGACCATGCATTTCGAAGCAGGCAGTGGTGGAGGCTGTCTCCTACCCTCAGTGGAAGGTTTTTCCCACAGATTCCGATGTGGTCAGGATTTCTAGCCTTGTGTTGCCTTACAGGCCAGGATTTCTCCTTCAGCATGTCTAAAGCTGTGGGGTTTGATCACCACTTTCTGGATGGCTTTCTCTTCCAAGCACCTCAAGTGATTATGTGAACTTTCCACTGGTGTCCGCTCACCAGGGTGACTTTCCATAGGTGTGTGTTTGCTGACCGACCTCCACAGACTTGACCCTAAACTGCAGAAATCATCCCCAGAATAGACGGTCACTTTGATGCTCTACATTCCAGTTAGAGTTTTATCTTTTCAAGGCTTTTAAGTAAAGACTGGCAGCTTGAAGTAACTGTTTCAATATGAATAGCATGTGTGTGTATACGAACGCGTGCGCATGTGTGTGCATAAAATTCACATAGAGTCTCAAAGGAGAAATTGAAATAAGAATAGATTTATGGAAAATGAAAACAGGAACTGACTACTCCGTCAAGTTTCACAATTCTTTTCAGCATGAAGAAAATATAAAACATTTGCAACACTTGCTGTTTTCATGAGTTGCTTGAAATTACTGTGAGAGAATTATTTTCTGAAAATAATTAATTATTTTAAAGCACAAAGGTATAACTTTCCCAGTCATTTTGCCATACATGGTAGTTGCTTTCTGGACTACTCACAATACTTTTCCACTGCAGTTGTGTAAAATATTGATTCATAATGTATTTTTCTTGATAAGTTTTGCAGTTAATTTTCCCCAAGTATGGGAGGACTGCCTAAGTAGGAAACTCAGGTTGAAAAGAATACTTGATTGTGCTTAGTACTGCAAAAATTTAACTCAAAACACAAATAATCTCCCCAGTGCTTGTTTCCAATGCACTAACATGCAGTGTGTATCTCAGTGATTTTCTGCATCAGAGGCAACAGGATAAGGTCTATCTATGATCAAGTCACTCATCTTTGCCACCACAGAAGTAAACAAAATGTCTCTCTATGCTAAATGCCAGCATGGAAAAAGATATTTAAATAATAGAAATAAAGTTGTAAGAAAAAAATCAGGATTGCACATTCAAATTACCATGTGTAAAAGCACATGGTAAATCTACACAAGAATTAAATGTTCATGTGTCAGCTTATTTCTGAGTATGAGCCTGGTCATCTGATTTCTGGAGGAGCAGGATTTAAAGAAATTGCTGAGCTCAATGCAATTATTTTATTTTTTTCCCTAAAGAGGATACCAAACAGTTTCTAAACTGATCAGCCTGGAATTGCCTATTTGACCGCAGAAAAATTCCCACTGGTCAACAAGGCACTGTTCTGCTTCATCCAGATGTAGCGTTTCATTTTCACTCTGCATTGCATCGTCTGGGATCAAGTCGCATCAGAATGGTAATATGAGCCTGCAGAACAGCACGCAGTGCTGCTGGCTGAAAGCACTGCTATACAACGACTTACAGAGCCTCTTGCCTCGGCTGCAGATTCAATAGCTGTCAGCACAAAACCCTTTTATTTGAGCAGGGAAATAAACATTTTTCACCTAAATCTAAGCAACTGTGCCTACAAGAAAATCATAGAGAGACAGAGAGATCCTCTCTTTCAGATATAACACAGGGCTTGGTTTGTTCAGGATGTACACAAGTTTTTGACAGCCAGGGTTCTGCTCATAAGGTTTAATATTTGGCCCTAACATTGATGTACTTTCCTTTAGGCACTTTCTAATACTATTCTTACAGGGAGCTGAATCTGAGAGATACAGTACCTGCAGTGAAATGGTTATCAGTTTAGAAAGTTTTTTTCCCCACCCACCTTGCCTCTCCCTGGGAATCATAACAATACACAAGCATTCTCCCCATGTACAGCACGATTTATATTTGTCAGTACAGCTGAAAATATAAATAACTCTCTTCCACTGATGATGGAAATTAATGGTGTATTCATATATATCTGAAATGATTTTTGCAAACAAAGGACCAGAAACATAAATTGGCGCAGCCGTGTTGACTCAGTGCTGCTGTCATCCCGCATAAAGCTGAAGGTCCTACCATGATAAGCCACATCTATTCAAATGGGCATGAACCATCGTGGTATGCAAAGCACCCAGTGCTCCAGGGGAGCTGGAGCTTTCCGTTCCTGACGTGATGTACAAACACTAACACCACGGGTTTGGTGAAATATGAGCATATACAAGATAAAACAGTGAAAGACATTCCCAAATAAAGGATTTGGTCCAAAGTAAAGTATGTCATCTAAGATGAAGAACCTCTGTCTATCTGCATGTCAGTGGTCACAGCTCCCTCTCCTTTCCCTGCCTTTCCCAACAGCAGATATTCTGGGTCCCATTACTCAGGGAAACAGCTTGCCCAACGAATTTCCTGTTAAGTTTTCATGAGACACCCTGATGTTGTTCACTCTTTCAGTGTGAGCTCTTGTTGATATTATTGTGTCCATACTGGAAAGTGTCTCATGACACAGCTTAATCTTGTTGTAAACTTGGGTGTAAAATTGTTCTTGCAGATAGTTATGTTCTTGGAAAGATTTTACTCTCAGGGAAGCTAATGGCAATTTTATTGCTGACTTTAGTAGATCCATGTTCAGAAGATTTAAAGTCTGAGGACTTTTGGAGATGAAAATCACTTACAAAACCACACAATTCAAGCTTACTAAATCTTTTTTCTTTCTTTTTTTTAATATAATACCATATCCATCACCATAGCATGAGTATGAGTTCACTTTCCAGTAGCATGCTGTACTGCATGTTCAACCTTGTCACAGTGGATGCATTTTCGGGGGGGGGGRGGGGGTAATAAAAGTAGGCCTTAGGTGGTTGAAGAAAACAAAGCTGTGTGCTGTGAAACCCAGGCGATGTAACTGAAGGCATATGTATAGGTGTGCAGCTTCCTCATGGAGCAGTAATAGTGAGCTTAGCAGGGCTGCTTGGAGTAAACCTCCACCAGTCGAGCAAGCACCTCACTCCCCAGAACCAGACCAGCCGAGAGCACTGTATCCAAACCCTTCAGTGGCTGCCCCATGCCTGTGACCTATGGGTTTCCCTTAAAATGTTATGACAGCCAAGCATACAAATATTACACTGATACATGTCATAAAACATTTTTCAGGCAGACAAGACCACAGCAGGAGTCTGTAGAAAGGTCTTCACCACTCGTCCAGTTCTGACTCTTCGTTTTGCAGAGGACAGGCCAAACCATGTGCCCTCAGCCCCAGACCACCTGTGGTCAGTGGCCATCTGGACACAGCCAGATCTCAGCTAGCATCTATCCCACCTTCTCTTTTGAATGATGTCTGGTGTCTTTCACCCCGTGGAAAATCAGCCCATTGAAGAAGTCTAGAGGAGGGGTGAGGTGGAAAACAGCTGCTGTGGAGCATTCAAGACCCAAAGGAGTTGTCTGCCAATAAGCTGCAGCAGCCGCCAAAGCCCTGTCCAAATCAGGCACGTTTGCCCCCTTCGGCTTTGGATGGGTTAGTTTTCCTTTATGGCCATTTCTCCATTCATGCTTGTCTCCTAAGATTATCTTTACACTTGAAAGTCTTAATGATATTTTCCCATGTTTGTGGCAGACTGCATGAGCATAATTAGCTTTTTCCCTTCCCCCCTCTCTCAGGAAGCTTGTGGAGCACACGGCGACTGCCAAGTTCTCTTGTTGGAAAACTGCAACCAAATATAGAAAGTCTGGACAAGAACTGGACATTTTTTTTTCCTCTCTTCTGTTGTCTGGGTTTAAGTTTGTCTGCAGCTGCTGGAGTTACACAGAGCCTTGAAAGAGTGACCGCTTTTATTTTTTGACTAGATTGCAAGCCAGCCTTACCACAAACTCATTTTTTATGGTTTTACAAAAATCATGTGGCAAACCTTTGAAAAGCTACTTAGTCATCCTGTTAGTGAACACTATCTTCTGGAGCTTTTCCTTCTTCTCTCTTACCTATGCTTTGTAAAGACTTTTATGCCACTTCTCAGAGCAGAGAGAGACTCTAATCACCTATGCAACACATTTAGTATGTGTTTCCCTATTGTTTTCTAAAGTACTGATGTTCTCCAGAGCAATGTCTCCTGGAGAAGAGATTTAAATCTTACTGCAAAGGAAACTTGCAGATTAACCACCAAAGTGACCAAGAGCTGATAAAGCATCTCTAAAGACAATTACTTTTATAAATGCCTGCCACCACAATTTCTGTGTTGTAGAACTAGGCAACTAATTTGAAAAAAAAATAGTGAATTTTTGGATAACTGGAAAGAATAAAACAATTAGCCCATGCTTTGTAGGTAGGGAGTGAGTGAGATCCATGCTCAGTGGCAGGTTTCAGCTCTATTGGCTGTAGGAAAAATTCTGTAGGACCGTGCTAAGGTTTTAGACCCACTGAACACTAGCCTCAGCCTTTGGTTTAAAACAGATCACTTGCCCATTCTCTGCTTATTTCAGTCCCTGCTAATCCTTGCTGATCCCCACCTTCCCAGTTGCAAATTGAGGAAATCACTGCTGCAACTCCTGCACATACTCTCTGTCTTATTGATTAATTTCTTTCAAGGCAAGAGCCCTCTTTTCAGAAGACAGATCCAGTGAATTTGGTTCTGTGGAATCCTGCAGCATTCTTATCACACTATTATTTTTGTCTTAGCACAACCAAGTTAAGTTTCATTCTGTCTTCAAACCAATTATGAATGTTTTCCCTTTCCCTTGGAAATATCCCATTCCACATTAGGACAGACCTAAGATTTTTCAAACTTCTCTATGAGGGACCAGGTGACAAAAGGACCTACCTGGAATGAGAGGATCCACACTTGCCCCGGCAGGGACAGGGGACCACAGCTTTTACATGGTGGCTGACTGCTCCTGAAGCACACAGTTCTCTCCACTCAATGTTAAGAGTATGTAGGTGATTTAGCTCAAAAGCAGACTTCTACCTCCACAATGCATAACACCAGGCAAGCCAAAGTGTCATTAAGGATATCCAGGCGTATGGGAGACTGTGTTTGGTTTCTGACAAGAAATTCTACTCTGGATGTAAGAAAAGTGTTGCCAACACTGACCCATTCCCATGAAGTTTTGTTTTTAATACAGAGCATTTGTTCAGAGTCAGCATTCCTGGCAGCCGCTCCACCTTCATCCTGGAAAGAGGATGATCTAGGTCGGGGTGAATTTGTGCTTGTTCCTTAAGAGGTTGAATACCTTTCACAGTTTCAGTCTGGGCTCTACAGAGCCTCATCTCATGCATAGATGACATTACAAAAGGGTTCATATCATGACATCCAACTCAAAGGGGGTTAATTTCAGTAAGACCTGGATGCTGGCCTTTGTGGGTGTACCACACCTACCTCAAAAAAACCTAGCAGCAGGGCCTAGGGTGCAAAGGCAGTATAAATAATTCATTCAGAAAGGCCGGAGGTAATATTAGCCACCTTTTAAATTAAATATTTTATCAGAAATTCTCACTAAACAAATTAAGGGGAGGAAGCCCTCCAAGTGCTTGAGGAAACAGGAAAATTTATTCAAACAGAGCAAAGATTGATATTTCATTTGTTTTCCTTCCTTCATTTTTTGCAATTCATTTCCCTCTCCATTTCCTTTAAGGTGGAAGAAAGAACAAAAAAGAAAAGAGAGAAGGAAACAGTGGTAGAGATAACCAGGGCTAGAGACAACCAAGCAAATGCTAACAAAAGTTTAAAAAAGCGGGGGGGGGGGGGGAGGGACAACAATAAAAACTTTCTTTCATTTGTATTGTTCCTGAACAATTCCTCTCCAAAGCTGTGCAAGAAAGACTAGAAGCATTTCATTTCTTGATCATTCCATGCTAAAGAAAATAATCCGTGCCTAAGAAGCAGTGCTACATAGACAGGCTGCTGAAAACAATCCACTAAAAATAGAGAACAGGCAAAGAAAAATTGCATCTGTGAATGTAGCTTTTGAGCAGCAGATTTTTCCAGCTATGCTCTAGGAAAGATGCCTGCCTTCTTTTGAGCTGCCTGGCTAGGAAATTAGCAAGTGATTGCACCTGCTGAATAGACCGTCACTGCCCTGGAGATTTGTAAGCCACAAATGCAAACATGCTCAGCATGTGTTTCTACTGAGGGCATGTCAGTTTGGGATAACCTCGCTTGTTTGGGAATTCTTCTCTGATCCTCTGGGAAGCGTTCCCAGTCCACTCCACCCAGATTATGTCATATAAATTCAGTCAGTCAGAACTGCAGCAGGAACAAGTGAAACAAACTGCAATATTAAACACAGAGTGGTAGAAGAAGTAGCCTACCTAGAAAGACTTTGTTTCATTCTGTAAGAATAAGAGCAAGAGATAAGAGCAGCTTTCTCTTGTGGAGACCTGTGAAGTGGGAATCAGGTTCCCAGCAAGTGTACAGAGTGCATAACACCAGTCTCTTCATTTGTGCTTTTTAAAGTTGATTATAAGATTACACAACTATAAACTTATGCAACGACTATTTGTATATATATATTCCCAACTTCACTCATAAATCAAATGGACTCTTGGAAGCTCATAATTAGGTATAAGCTATTAATGGGGTTAAGGTATGTCTTCTGCTTGGTTGCTTGCTTTTAGGACATTATGGAGACCACACAAAGGCTGACTTGTGTGTATGTGAGATCAGATCTCTGAAGTTCTCTGAAAGTCCACTTTCATGGTGGCATGTACCTGAATAGCAATATTCAAATATTCTCCTTATATTAGCAAACTCTATTTATAACCCAAAGTTTAGTATAAGATATTTATTTTTATTGAATTTCACTAATGTCATGCTAAATGAGGGTTTGCAAAATGCACATATTTTGAATCTTGGTCTTTTAAAAAGTGCACGCAACTAGGCAGAAAAATAATCTTATTTACTAGTCTTATTACACTAGGTCTGGGGAGCTGAAACACAAATAAAAGCCCTACTGTACTTGGATGTCAGTACCCACAGGCTATGGGATGGAGTTTTTGCTGAAGAGTTCACAGCAGAAACAGCTCATTAGTGTTTGAGGAAGGGAAGGATGGCATACAGATATAAAGCACCATCCCAAGGTTATACAGTGACAGAAGCTGGAGGTAGACTCCAGACCTCTTCTCTACCAAAAAAATCTACAGTAGTATCTTGAAAGCTCAAAAGAAAATGGCTTTGTTGAGTGGTCAAGTCTGAGCAAATAGTTCTTATAAAATGGGAAAAAACCTCCCTGGATGAAGCAACTGGAACAGGAATTAATATTTATTAAAATATTAACATTAATTTTTAAAAGCAAGTTACTACCTTCAGCTATCATAGACTATAACACAGGCTTCTATTTAATGAGCAAAACAAAAAACATTTTTATTGTGTTCATCTAAACAGTAATTTTCCACGCCAAAGAGAAAAAAAAAAAAAGATCATTTTGTCTGGGACTTTTTATTTTAAGAGGCTCAAAAGAGTTCATGAAACACAAAACTGTGCTGGATTCTCCCATCTCTAATTACCCACAGAAAGTTATTTGTACTGAACACAAGATCTAAAACTTTCCCTAGAGAACCTAAAGACTTTGGACCTGATTTTAGCCTCAGATACACACACAGTCTTCAGAGTATATACTTATGAGTAGCATTCTGGTCATTTTGGTCAGCTTGGTCCAAAACCCATCAAAGGCAGCAGATGTCATTGCACTCAGAGAGTTCGGATTAGAAATGACCATTACCCACTCTAGCAGAGAAAGAGGACTAAAAAATGACAAGACTAGCTATGTGACAATGGAACCATCCATGACAGAAAGAGCCAAAATATAGTGTAAGTGTTGTCCTTCTTATAAAAACTTGGCATTGGCTGAAGTATGCAAGATTATGCATTGTCGGATACTGAGATTCCTATTCCAAGCATACTGGCAATATGTCTCATCTTTAATCTCAGCAAACTGATGGGTGGTAGCAATTATATAGGATGATTTACTTAAAGTTCTGTAATAGGCTGCTACTCTGCCTTGAAGGCTAATCCACGAGCTCTCTTCCCTTGCTTTAGCCATGTGGAAACTCTCCTTGATTTCCAAAACCAGATATTACAAGAGCACAACTCATTTATCTTCCATTTTTAAAGGAAATTAGAAATATCTGGAGGGAAATGAAGATCTTTGCTCTGTAAGCAGCTAGTTCAGAATTGTAGGCCACTCGAAAGTCTGTTGAGGAGAAGAGAGTGGCTCGTATTGATGTTCCTCTACATTTCAGGCTAGGGAACGAGATTACATGGGTTTCCCTCTGGTTAAAGGCTCAGCCCTGCCCTACCTCAGCCCCTGCTCAGCCCTGGTGAAAGCAGTGCAGTTGTCACAGATCACAAGTGAATGACGTTCGGCCCCATGGGAAAAGTGTCCATAAGATCTTCAGAGGTCTTTTAAGCGATGTTTCTTTTCAGACGGACCACTCAGTGATTTCAGTGAAGCCAGGTTATCCCACCACCAGCCCAAGCCGAGGAGAGGTACCAAGCTCACAGCCAAAGCACTGCTTTCAGTCTCTGGCAACACACAGATCATGGAAATAGAACTATGCAGGACCGATAGCCCATTATAATGCAGCTTAAGCCAGTGGTAGAAAAAAGAGCATCTTGCATAAACTGTTTTACCCTCCTCACAAGACTCCTCTATGCACCCAGAAAGCTGCCCTGACTGTCAAGGAATTCTCTTGCTTAGACTTTCACTCACTCTTCCCTTCCCTTCATGTCTTCACAAGTAAAGGAGGACAGCTAGGATTTACGCTAGATGAGCAAAACAAGGACACAGGTTTGCACTTCTTAGATAGGATAAACTTTCAGGCTTTGAAAGTTTAGTTTTCAGGGAAACTAAGGGTGGACGGTGTGTGGGGAGGTGTTCAACAGAGAAAGATGTTCTGGAGGAATTAAATACCTTCATCCCAAAATTTTCCTCACCTCATTTCACTCCCATTTGCATAACACTAGACTAATTTACAAAGACAAATAGAGGAATCCATAAACTCTTGGTAGCTCTCTGATAGAAGGCCCACAGAAGTGCGAAGCAGTCTTATTACTGGAAAAAATAGCTCTGTGGAAATATCTCCACCGCTTCCAGAGACGGGGAGGGGCACTATCACTCTTCCAGCTCCCTGTTGATGGCTCTTCCGTCTGCTCCACTGTTATTGTTACTTTGCTGAAATGAGTTAACTGCCCACAAGTTGGAGCTTCCCCAGAGATCTGAGTAACCAGTGCT
>PTFA01000515.1:0-76459 GCA_003342895.1 Casuarius casuarius | reverse complement strand
GGTGAAACTTGGTTGACTAAAGTGTTGTCTTCTACCCATATTAATTTGTTGGGGTTTTTTTAATATATTTTGATATTTCACAGGTACTTCATTCTGAGAATGTTTTTGTCTTCACATTTCTTTGTTAGAACAAAATGCTTTACAACCCTGCTAAGCCGCAGAGCTGAGAGCTGCGCAGGTGTGCTGATGTTCAAAAAATCTGCTCTTATCACCTATGATGGATGCATCAGATGTCCTGCCAAGAAATCTTTCCTGCAAACAAGGTAGCATTGACCTAGAATTCAGTTTAATTTCAGAGTCAAAAGATTGGTCTTTGCTCCAAATACATCAAGTATCAGATATATCTTTTTGACATCTCCAGATTTTTTTTTAAGCATGTGTTGTTTGACTTTAGAGAAATGTCTCCCCATCAAAACTCTGCTTACAAAATGCAGCTTCACTTTAAGGGGGGGTGGAAGCATTCCTGAACAAGACAACACTTGAGAAATGTTGAAGGTTAGGCAGAAGCCACTGAAATTGAGTACATGTTTCTGAGACCAGAACTTTTTTTCTGGAAATTTTAGGATGCAGCTCTGAAAACAGATCAAAGGAGCACAGACCTGCTAAAAGCCATGCAACATTGCTGATTTACACCACTTGAAGATCTGACATCCAGCTAAAAAGTTTAGTTTTCAAATGATTGCTTTCAAGATGCCTCTAGAACTTGACTCTTCAGTAAGATATTAAATGAGAATGTAGTATCTCCCTTTTATTCCTTTCCTTTAAAAGGACTAATCCCCCTTTACATTTGAGGATTAGTTTCATAAACACTGTTCTCTATTAATGGAAAAAGACTGTTGCTATTATTTCATTGACAATTTCATTATTTACACATTGCTCTATGAGATTAAAGCATTAATTCATGCAGACACATCTAGGTCTGAAAATGTTTCTGAAAACACTTAGCATAGCTCTCCAGCACAGAGACACTAGACCTGACCTTCAAACCAGTGGAGCTGTTTGATCTTAACGGAAGTATTTGAACCTTATTCACAGGTGATTTGACCCAACAGTTAATAAAAAGGGTAAAAAAGAATGCCTAAACTCTGCTCATGCTTAGTGTTTCCAGTTGGTTCAAGGTCACGTCAGAGAGCCAGCAGAAAGGAAGCTGTGGTTGTTGAAATTAAAACTAGTTAGCTAGAGATCCCAGCTCCAATTCTGGCAGACTCTGCATACAAAACCAAACTACCACAACATCCCTTATTTTAAGTGAGCCTAATTGTATTTTCAAAACTAGATTACTGTCTGGAGAATACTGAGGTGTCTCACTAAAACTTGTTCTGTAAATGAGAATCACTTTCCAGAAAGAAATTAGCTTATCCTTTAAAACCTTGTTTCCCAATATATGACAATGTTTAAGCATTACCTCTAAAAGAAGTGATAACCTGGGCTAATGCAAGCCTAGAAACTACAGTTTTTAAAGATATTTTCAATTCATCTTCTCATTTCCCTTCCTAAAGCTTAGGAGCATGCTTACTAAAGCACTCACCATGCTTAGGAGCATGAGTGAGAGTACCCCTACCCCACACTCCCTCACCAGCAGAACCCATAGTCAATACTCAGACATACTAACAGTCTACATATCTTTGCTTTTATTGCCAAACATTGCAAAGTTTTGCTGCCATCGCTTAATTCACAAACCAAAAATCAAATACAAACAATACAAGGAGAAGATACTATTTAGCTAGCACGAAAGGAATGACTGTTTGCTGAGAGTCCTATTCCTCCACTGCTACTAGGAAGCTCTTCTGAGGGCAAAATTTGCTCTAGGCTGGTGCATGTTACAAGTCCATTTCTGCCTTATAATTATAGACCTTTCTTGCTTCATTTTTGAAGAAGAAAAAGGCTTTGTGTGGGCATAAATTACCTTTTTCCCAAAATGAAGTTCCTTTACATCTCCAGAGTAGAGTAAGAATGCCTGAAGGTTATGTACAAACAACTCCCTCTACACTTCTGTAATTGCTTCAGCTGCAGTGGGGAGAGAGGGAGGGTGTTATTTCTCTGTTAGAGTAGATAAAACAATAGTGATACAACTCTACAACTCGGAGCATAGAGAGTATTTTCTGTTAGATAGTGTTCATACCAGTTATATAAGATTTTCCCTTCTTTATGCTTTATTTTTGTAGTTCTCACAGGTTCAGGCTTGTTCTCAGCCTGAAAGAAGCTCACAACACAAACATCTCAGATCTCTTCCTTGCAGACTACATCCAGACCACTAATCAGGTTAGGTACACGCAGCCAGGCCTACTTCCATTTCCCACTTCACAAGTCATCTCATGGCTACAGTATTTTTTCATTCTCTCTCATCAATTTGCTTTATTCTGGATTGTCCTGCAAAAGTGCTGCTTAAGCAGTGTGAGCAGCTAATAGATTCTGGCTAGTCACAAGCATGAGGAGGTAATGGCAGCATGGGCTGGTTCAGGAGGAGGCTGAGGTAAGAAACCCTCCTTCACTGAATGGTAGTATTTCTAAGGATGTCTCTCTGTCCCAAGTGAGTGCACAAATGTTCCAGATTCATGAGTCCAACCTTAATCATTATAACATTTAGCTGTCATTTAAAATATAGATTTGACTTTTTTTTTTCCTTCTAGATGTTAATCTTTTAGATATAATGTATTCAAACCTTTTCCTGAAAGAACAAGTAGTAGTTTTTGTTTGCTTGGTTTTTTTTAACTTGTTCCAAAAGAATGAACTCCGTCATACTCTATATGATCACAGGACCAGAAACTGGTGCCTTAGTGAATTTCATATAGCCTGTTTTTACCAATAATACAGCAAGAGATTAACACATTCCTTTGCCAAATACACCTACAGCATGACCCCACATGTGTGAAGAAGCAACAAAAACATGCCATTTTAACCTAATAGAAAAATTTATTAATGAGAGCTACCTCTCATCATGGAAGAAAGCAAAAATCATCAGTATAAATGTATAGACTGGAACAGATTGTCAGAGAAGTAAAGCTTAAGCTGTTTTCAGAAGACTCATGCATTGCCACAACTCCCTCTTCTTGTCTTCCTGCTCCACTAACCCAATTAACACGTTATTAACCATCACAACAGCTTTATGCTCATCAGCTTCCAGTAATTCCCAGCTGAAGAAAGCCATTCCAGGCTAGAACTCTTGCCATGCTGTCCTCAGCTCACCCCGTCCCCTTGGTCCAACATATATTTTAGTGGTAGTATAATGAGATACTATGCAGGAGGAGAATAAGTGTACAAAGGCTTGTCTTGATTGCTAAAAAAAATCTGCTTTTTATATTAAAAAAAAAAGAGGGAGAGAGAGAAAAATGAACAACCCAAAATCTCAGACTAAATCTTGATCTTGGTGGATCTACCCAATGGGAAAATTGTATCTTCACTGTGTTTTCTCTCTAAGAGAGCACACGTATGCTAGCTGCTTTGCAACAGAGATTAGCTGGGAGATCGAAACTTGATCCTAAAGTGGAAGAGAGCCACCACTCTGGCTTCCCAGGCTATTCATGCTGAGTGTTAAATCCCTAGGGGCTATCGAAATATCAAGTGGATATGGTTTGTCTTAGAATCCTTATGGTGAAGCAGCGCTGTGGATCTAAAACTTTGGAGAGAGATAATAGAAAATACCTTAAGACTACTATCAGCTGCCATCACAGACAACTAGTTTCTCAGGATTCACATGGTGCAGTGAGGAGAAGACAGCCCACGATCCTGAAAGATATTTACAGACCTCTCAGCTGGTCCAGAACAAGTCCCAGAGATTCATGGTCCAGCTCGCTCACCTCAGTTTACCTGAAAATCCAGTGTTCCCAAGTCAAATCACATGTCATTTAAAGCAGTGTGTGGTAAAAATCCCCATGCTTTGCATCTTTATTTGCCTGTGAGGCTTTTATCTTCAGTGCATCAGATGGAAGTTGGACCTCTGAGTACTTTTTGCAGAACAGGACATCATTCATAACCTAAGTATCAAAACATAACTCTTATTCCCTGAAGTGGCAAAAAGCAAGGTTTTCCAATGATAATAACATGAGAAGAAGTAGGCAGAATTTCACTGTCTCCTAAGCAGAGTTTGTGCCAAAGTCTTCTGGATTCAGTGACATTTGAGAAAAGTCATTAAAGCTATTAAGAAACAATACTGTCCTGCTCTTATTCCAGTACAGTGTGACATAGAGCCACAGTCAAGCAAAAACGAGGTTTTAGCTTAGAAATCCTGATGTTTTTTCTTGGTGAAGAAGATTTACCAAAATAAATATTAAAAGTATACTTACTATGTCAGTAAATGTCACCATCTATTTTAAATTATTAGTAGTAATCCAGCCATTATTACTATGTCTGCTTGGTGTCTCTAATCCACTCTGTTTAACAGCTCTGAAATGTCACTTCTTGATTTCCCAATAATCTTGTCCCACCCTGCACCTGGGCAGAGAGACAAAAACATGAGTCCTGAGTCAAGGACAAGCAATGAGATGAAAAATTAACAAGCAGCATGACCAAACAGAGTATTTCATCCTAGTGGTATGTAGAGTACTGTGCATTTAATAAATAGACCTAAAGGAATATATATCCATAGAAACCATAAATCTTAAAGCCCTCAGATCTTAAGGAATAGGGCTGGAAGCTGCATATAGAATTATTATTATATAGTAAGAGCTTCTGCCACCACGCAAGCAAATAAATCCTTGCATAAATGGCATACAGTCTAAATCATATTAGTATTGTTTCAGTAGCAGTGTTTCAGAGCAGGTGAAAGCCACAAGACAAATATCCCAGAGTTATCACAGACATCATCTGACTCATCATTAAAACACTATCTTGAAACATGATATTTCAATTCTTAGTCTATGAAGTCAGTCATAACTTTTATTTCCTTTAATAGTATGGGCAGGTCATCACATTTTTGCAAAATATCTCCTATATAATGGCAGGCACAAGCTACATTTTTGTCCATTTGTGGCAAAATTGAATTGGTTCTTCAAATTGTTTCTTGGACTCAAGAACTGTAGACTAGCATTCATTTGCTAAAGGTGATGGGAGCAATCATTCTGAAGAGCTCAGAAGGGAGAACTGCCTGAAGTTTACTTTTTTCCAGTCCAGAATGCTATAACTTTATTCTGCAGATTATCAAGAGACCAAATGTTTTCAGGGTGTGCCAGAAATACAAGGAAAAGTGTCTTCCAAGGGAACTTTCACTCCAATAGCATATCTCTCCAGCAACCCTGTCATACCCCTTCCCCCCAGCCTTACAAAGGGTCATCTGAAGACAGGAATAATACTTTTAAAGATGTGTGAATTCCAGTCAGGAAAATGCTGTACTGCGTTAGCAAGCCTTAGCTCATTTGAAAAGAGAGCTTCATATTGAGCTGATAAGGTGAAACTTCCTCTTAAACTTTTTGAACTTGAGCTTTCTCTCATATGCTTTGCTGTAAATCAGAAATAAATCTGATTAAGTCTGGAGTTATGCCAGGTATTTCAAATTACATGAAAGGTAATACAATTAATAACGGGGGTGATTTCTTTCCTCAAAGGCCAGCTAGTCTGTTTCTGAATCTGCCTTAACCACAAGGCAAAGCAAAGGGGGATTTAATTTTAGAATGCCTTCCACATTGTAGCAAGTCTGAGCACCAGGGTGGCTATTGCATCTTGGTCTGACAGTTTACAAATATTCATTTGTATGAGAATTTCAATAAACTCTTTAAATAAAAACTGAAAATAAACACACTTTTAATGTGTAAGGAAACAGAAAAAAGAAAAAGAAGTGACAAAGCCTGTTCCCACTAATATCAGCTGGTAAAACTCCTGAAGATGGGAGACCAAGATCTGATCTCTCTGTATGCCTAGGTCTGAGCTGATAGTAACGTTTGCTTTTTGCAGGCAAGAAAGTATTTTTATCAGATAGCAGTTTCAAGAGTGATGTCACCTTCTGTACAGTAGACACCTAACATAGACACACAGAGGCCTTTAGATATTCAACTCTATTGTTGGCATCAGCTCCGGAGGGATCCCTGGCACAGGATGCCTACATATCAGTGTGTGCTTGGAAAATAGTCCGAGCCTCGAAGCATTTGTGCTTTAAGCAGACAACACAGACAGTAGGTAACAGTAGAAGATAACACTTTCTATAGAGGAATGAACCTCAGGAAGGTTACACAATTTAGGGCCACACAGGGAACCTGAGGAAGAGCTGGAAATCAAAGCCAGATCTCCACAATTCAGCTCTGTGCCTTTAACTACAAGAATATCCTTTGTTTCCCCAACCCATCTTCACCTTAGCTGGCGAAAGAAGGACGTCCCACCTCATCCCAAGGCTTATTGCTAATTAGCGCTCAGCAGAATAGTGGAACTGGATTCCTGCGTGACACAATCCCACTGCATATCTCGTACTACCTTCATCAATCACAGGAACTGTTTTTGCACTTGCGCGCACACATGCAAACACATGCACACAAAGATTTAGTCCATTTTTTTCCTTCCACCTTACCTTTCTGCTTAGAAGCCCTCAATAAATTGCAAGCTCAGGTGGAAAACATTCCCACTTCTCCCAGGGATGCCTGGAGAGCCATCACCAGCGCCAGGCCATTGGCAGCACTGATGTCACTAGCCAAGAAGAAAGGCAAGATGTCATGTACTCAGTAAGCCTCAGCATGGCTTAAGCTGCATGCAGGTGATAGGAAATCCTGTTTCAGCTGGCAGAAAGCATTATTTTGCTTCTTCACTCTGTTCTTTTCACAGATCACTGCGGAAGGGTGTAGAAAGGCAATGCTGAACTGGAAACCCGAGAAGACTCCTCTATGTCCCAGGCACACAGCGACATCAAGTCCAACCACCGAACGGCAGCAAACAGCAGTTTGCTAGGCATTTACAGTAGCTATATTTAATGTCTAGACACTATTTTCCAAGAGTAAAATTGGGGACAAGGAGAAAAGTGTGAAAGCCATTAAATAAGCAAGTTCTGTAAAGGAAAAAATAGAAGCCTGTGAACTGGAAGGAATCGGAGTGATCAGTTCTGGGCATTGGGAGGCCTTGAAACTATTCATCTAGCTGGCTTATTTTTATTTTAAAAGAGGAAATGATATGGAAACTCCGAGTTTCCTTTACTGTCACTCTGTTAAGGGCAGAAGACAAGAAGGTGGTAGTATTTAATATTTAGTTTGGTGTTGTCTGTCTTCCCAACCTCCTTCTGTAAGGGATGATTGGGATTCACAGTTCTTCAGAGGGCAGGAAAGAAAGAGGGGAAAAGCCGATCTTCAAAAACACTTTTTATTACTTTCTCCTTTCACCACTATTTCTTCCACAACTCAGATTAATTCAACTGCTTTGGCATCCTGGTTTGAAATTGCTGTGTTTCAGGCAAGTTCATAACAAAGCAATGCCAAAATTGTTTATTTGAGTGTTTTAGGTACAAATTGGACCAGACTGAGCTGGGCCAACAGATTACCCAATAAAAAGGAAACCAAAAAACATTAAGTGCTCATGAATTTTCAGTCCAAAGGGAATTACAAACAAATGATTTTCATGTGCATTTTCTGGGGGGATAGCACAAATGGTTTAAGCAATACATATACTATGAATTAAAAAAAAAAAGTTTCAAATACACGTTAATGTGTCAGTATAGAGAGATTTTCTTAATTCATTCTTCCTTTGTGTGAAAGCTTAGAAGTTCTCCATTTAAAGAAAATCAATGAACTGAGGAGGTTGCTTCCTTAATACAGCATTGCCTAAAGTTCAAGCAATACCTTAATTTACTCCTCATCACCCACACCCTTTAACAGACATTTCTATATGTTTAAAGAGACTCACCGTTCTCACTGCATATTTCACTCCCAGTTCAAAACGTACCACTTCCTCATTCTCATAGGCAAACCAAAATTGGTCAGACCTTTGGCTGAGGAGCCAGTCTAGCTCCACAGACGAGAAGCTGATCTCTGCATTTGTAACATTAGTATCAGACGTCCTGCAGAAGAGCAGAGGGACCTTTCCATCACTGAAGGACAGAAGGAGTTTCAAGTGCCCCTAGCCAGGCACCTAAGTGTAGTCCAGTGATAACAAGAGAACAAAGCAAGAGGCCATAAGCCATAGAAAAGGAAAGAAAAGGAAATGCCTTTCCCATCAAGCCCAACCCTTCTCCACACCTTAATGATGCAAAGTTTTTTCTTGACTTCCTCCAGTCTGCTCCCTCTTGCCTTTACTTGTTCTGCAAATGTATCCACCAGCCCTATAAACACTCTTAATTTCACCACAGTCTTGATGTGTTGTGTTGACTGGAAAGGTCCTCCACTTTCCCGTAGACTAAACATGAAGACTGAGCATCAGTGCATTTAGCAAATCAATGAACCAACTGCCTGGTTCTTGGAGGAGGAAAAGATGAGGTTGTTGGGGTTGCCTATCCTCCCTTCCTTTACTTTTCTTGTTTTCTTTAGTTTGTGAGTTATCTCTCCCTAGATTTCACAGATTTTTTTTTTTTTTTAACTTAGCTACTCTGTGAAACCTACTTTCTCCAGAATTAGTCCCTTGCTTTTGTTGCTAAAATCTAATTATCATTCTCTAAGCTTTTCAGGTCTTAATCTCATTCAACAAAAGACCTCCAATGCCTTCACAACAGAACTTCAGACCCAAAAGCAAAACTTGTTCACTTCCCCCTAGCAAACAATATTTTTCTGCTTTTCAGAAACCAAACGGTACGCAGACCACAATTCTTATTATAACAGAGCAACACAGAGTTGGCCATAAGCCCCAGCTTCATCGGTCATCCTGCTCCTCCTGCCTCACTTTCTCATTGCAAACCATCCCGAAAGAGTGCATCAAAGCTGCATTCACACATACGGAGGCAGACCCTATCCACTTTGGCTGGGTAGGGACTGCACAACTTCCAAGGCCGCAGCATTTGCTGCATTCAGGGAAGAAGCTGGCAGTTTTAGATGTTACTTCTGTTCATGTTGTCCACCCTAGTCTCCTTTCATGAGTCATGCCTCACAGCAGAGATGAAACAATGTGCAGCTCTCCCTACCATTTTTTCAATTCAGCTCTCTAAGTGGTGCCCCTCAGCCAATAATGCTACCCCCGCGCCCTGCGGCATCGCCCAGAAGCAGGGACAAGGACACCACATTTGGATGGATAACCTGGAAAACAAAAGATAGAGGTCCTGCTGTCCTCAAGTTGGCTGTGAATGGAGAGACAGCAAGTGATTAAGTATAAAGCTCGAAAAATAACAGATGATACCTCATCTGGCCTAAAGCCTGCTGGTGTGAAGTGAGCCTGTCAAAACATTTTGTTCTAACTCTAGCCAGAAGAGCGAGTTTATACAAAAGAGCACATGACCATGTCTCTCAGGATCACAGTATTTCTGACTATGTTCTTGGAGCCCTAAAGACAATTTTAGAGTATAGCTGTACTGTAGCCTTACTGCAAAAATGCTTTCGTTACACAGGGGGCTGAGGTACTCATGTAATTTGTGCCTCCATCCAACAAATGTGTGGTAATGCTAAGTAACACAACAAGACCCCCAGAACCTGTCCTCTAGAGCCCTAACCAGCCTCATGAACATTTGCAAATGCCATCAGCTGGTCTCAGGCATAGATTAAGTTGTGAAACTGTTAGTGTGAATGATATCAGAAAGAAAAAAAATAAAAAAAAGAAAAAGAAAAGGTTGTAGAGAAGTGTACTTTGGTTGGAAAAGTCATTATTCTCAGCCTGGAGTCTTGATGTTGCAAATAAGCAATTCTGCAGCCAAGTAGTGCCTTCAAATCAAAATTGGCTGTCTGTCAGAGTGATATGCACAGTTCAACTTGTTCAGCCTCGCTCAGCCACAGATTACAGAGCTGAATGTGCAGATCACTGGATGAAGTTTTACAGCCTGTTGTTATGCAGTTCTAAAGGCCCTTCCTGGTCTTACAACTCTGTGAATGTTTGAAGCACCCAGAAAAGTAATGAAATCAAAAAGGATTCTGCATGCCCAAGAAAAACTAAATCATTGCAAGTATGTCTATGCTCTGGGATATTCACAGTTTTAAAGAATGCAGGCTCAGCAGCAGGCCAGGGAAGTGAAAGGAATTAAGCTCGTAAAGAAAATGATATGTAAAAGAAGTTCCTGTAATTGCTGAAAAAACGTTTTTGGACTAGTCAGTACTCCATATATAAAACATGTTGCTCTTGGTAACAGAAAAGCAAACATTCTCCAGAGATTGCAACTACAGTTTGGGTGGGATTTTAAAAAGCACTTAAGGGACTGTGAAACCCAATTTCCATTCTTTCAGGTGTGTTTGAAAATCTCGACATTTATGCCCCACCCTTCCTTTCCAAACTGCCATTTGCCATCGCAGAACTGAGCCCTCAGCACAACACTACAATGAATTTTGAAGGAGGATTTCAATAGAATTGAATTCAGGAAGTCTGAATTCCGAAATGACAGTGAGACAGATTTCTTCAGTTGACAAACTCCACACCCGTCCCTAATAAAAAGATCATAGTAATATATGGCAGGTTCCAGGAGCTAAATCCTGAGTCAGTTTTATATCACACACAAAAATAAATAAATAAATAATTCTAATTTGCCAAACTGAAGATTTCTAATTTATCTAGTAGACAGTCATTACCAGGGTATTACTGAGGTGGAAAATTTGAGTTCAAGAAATTTTGCATATCAAGTGGCAAGATAAAATTGTACTCAATGAAGTTCCGTGCATAGTTTGTATAAATAGCTTCTAAGCAATGCTTGCTAAACCATTCCTTCTGAAAAATTATGTCATGCATAGTATGTATTTTGCATTTGTGACAGATGAATCTTGCAACAGAGAAGTTTCACGGCAAATTTTAACAGGCAAAGAAACAAACAGACAGAGACAAGTTGGGAAGATAAATATACATTGAAAAACAGCCTCTCAGTACAGGGAACAACATTAGGGAAGCCATAGGAACAAATAAACTAATCTGCAAGCTAAAATAACACCTGGCATAAACCTTTTGGAAGCAAAATGCCTCTGAAAAGCAAGACAGTATTTTTTCAATGGAACAGAAGTTAAAGGGACAGATGGGAACCTTATTTCCTTGCTTCATCCAGGAAAAGTCAGCGGAGTCAACAACTAGAGCCTGTAATCACCTAGTTGCATTAGGGAGCTGAATAGTCCAATCATCCTTCACACACAAGAAAGCAGCTTTGCATGTACCTTATTGTACGGATCATTGCTGCAAACTTCAAGGTACCAGCTTACCATATGGGACAGTGTATATGTCCACTAACCTGTACTCCAGTCCTGGGAGGGGGACTGTGGACCTCTTTTCACTCAATTATCAGTTTCAAAAAAAAGTTGAAGAAGCCTCTGTGCCAATTTATATCATCTACAAATCCAGCTGTGTGAATGCATTGCTAGAGTGAGAAAATACAAGCAAAGGTAGTATAACCAAACCTCAGGCAATTTTCTGTCACATTTTCTTCCTCAATTTTTAACAGTTTTAAAAGAAAAAGAACTATTAAATCAACAACAAAAAATCCTCACCATAATGCTTGTTGGACTTGTTAAATAAGCATTAATGAAACTATCTTTCTTTCCTCAGCTTTGAGACTACATATTTTATATTTTATAGTATATTTTATACATTTTTTTCCAACTTACTGTTTTTCAAGTCTTTTGAAACATTTTAATTTCCCTGTGGTTCTACAAGGGGAAGACAGAAGGAATAGAAAGGAGGGGAAAAAGTAAAAGTTCCTCTTTCCTTTTTTGCTTTTTCTCTTTAAATAAGAATAAATAACACTCCCATTCCTTGCTGAGTGGAAACTGGGATGTCATGTCAACTTATATGTTCCCCGAGCTGAATCCCGTAATTCACTCAAGCACTGAAGCTACCAAAGAAAGTGATTTCTTAATAAAAGTCTCATCATATATCACTGAAAAAGTAATTAGACATTTTCTGTGTAATGGACCTTCTTCAATATTCCTTCTGATTTCAATGTTAAGATCAGAAGTTATTGGTTTCCATACCCCCCAAAATTATTGTTGCATGTCACAGGAGTGGAGGTAGGGGTTGAACAGTCCGTTTAATAGGATTTGGTTAGATAAGCAATAAATACTGCCAAGACAGACTTATTCTGCTTAGACTTAGCATAGATTTCAGACAGCAAATGAATGGCTGCACATGGAAAATTGTTATTTAACTTCACTTGTTGCTATCGAAATAACAAGAGAAGCAGGTGGTGCTTTACTAGTGTCATCATGTCAGCTGGTGGACTGGGCTTGCAAAGTGCTTCCCAGGAGCATCCCTCTTCCCTAAGCACACTTCCTTCATACTAGCATTTCATGGCACTTTACGAACTTACTTCTCTCAGCACCTCTAAGGTAGAGTTGTTGCTGGTGGCTTCTCAATTGAACAAGCTGAAGCACAGAGAGAAAAAGGGTCGAATTTTTCCAAAGCTGATCACCCAGCCCAAGCAGACACAGGCTGAATGAGGAAAAGATTTGTGGTGTGGTCTGTCCAGACATGCAGTTAAGTTCAGCCTGGACAGTTAGCTTCAAAACAAGAAAGAAAAAATGAAACTGCTCCTGTTAGACATTGCTATGAAACATCTGAGGTTCAAATTTGCTATTTTGGCCAAAAAAAGTAGCTATGTCCCAAGAATCAAAAATGAAGACAAGCTTACTCTAGCCATGTATAGTGGTCTTGAGCCACAGCTATTTTCTAGCTTTACTAACATCAGAGAAATGGCTAGCATCAAAAAGCCTCGCTGGGTACAGAAAAGCTCTACCTCTGTTCTTGTTTCACGTATGCTGAGACCTGTCTTTTCATGAACTGCTTTGAGGGAAAGCACAGCATATTCCCTTTCAATTCTGAATTTATTTAAAAAAAAGTTTAAGTGACTTTTAGATGATGTGAGGGTATCTGGGCTAAGAGGTCATACATGTCAGCCTTTCACAAAATCTCCTTCTCCAGAAGAGATGTGAACACTTTGGGAGTATGAGGTGAATGGCAGTAGAAGTTACAGATGTGCCTCTGAAGTACTGTCATGTCTCTCACTGCAGACCAAGATTTACCTCATTCCAGTTCATACTGAAGGCTAACTCTACATGTCCAAGTAGACTGGACTTCAGTGAGACAGCTACTGCCATCAGTGAGAAGACAGATCTAATGGACAGACGGCTGAAGTGACAGGCAGGAGACCATTAAACTCCTCTGCAAATGTTTATGTCCTTTGACATCAAGTCATTGACACTGCAAAACTTTGGGACAGGGACATGTAAGATAGCAGGAAAAGAATTTTAAGACTTTCGGGTCAATCACATGAGATCAGTCATAGCAATAAGTATCTATTTTGCATGTATTGTACATGGGCACCCCCCACTTTTCATTCAGCAGCTGAGCACATACAGAAATACATAAACTCTAACAAGCTATCATTCCTTCCAGAATGCTTGAGAAACATCATTGCATTCATCCACAGTGAGATGGAAGCACAAACAGGAACCAGATTATTTATTATATGCTTTTATCACTTTGTTTTGTTAGCAAAAAAGAAGCTAATCATACCGCACACAGAACTAGGAAATACTATAAGCAAGTAAACCATGTATACAAAAGAAACATGAGTACATATAATCCATCCATTTTGGTTACAATCTGTTCCAAAAAACCTTTTATCAGCTTCCATCTACAGACCCCATGCAATACATTCACCAGTGTAAAATTCAAAAGAATAGAGAATTACTTGGAACCTGACGTTAAAAATCCCTGTAAAATAGTCATTTTAAAAGCTGTTCTCATCGAGCTATGGAACACTGAATAATAAACACAGCAGTTCATTCAACATTAAGTAAAAAAACCTGGTTTTGAAAATATAATGTCATTGGAAACAATACATTTGAAACCAATTTGTCCACTCTTCGGCCAAAACCACAGTGAGCAATACAGGAGACTTTCGTGCTCCAGACATATATGTCATTTCAAAGCAAATATAATGCATGTAGCACCTCTTTGCTTCACTTTTATCTCTGCTGACCGTGAAGGGAATTTATTAAAACATTTCTGCTTTCTTCTTATTGAAACATCAGTGGGCACTTGACAATCTAAGGTAAAAAACTTTGAGTCCATCTGGGATTTTGGAATTGCAGAATGAAGCCAATATCAAAACTTTAATTGACTTCAACAGACTTGAGATTTCACCCTGAGCTGAGTTTTGCAGCTTTGGCATAGAGAAAGAGGACCACCTCATCACTTCATGTTTTTAAGCCTCGTAGTCTATGTCCACACACTGTTTCATGTCAGTTCAGACTGCAATCTCACAGCTGAGCTGCTGCTTTTCATGCCAGCACAGTGGGCTGCTTGAGTTCACTACAACACGCCCTGTGCACGGTCAACTACTGAAAAATTTGGCCTTTTGCGTGCCGTAACACACCTTCCTACCCCTTTCCTTTCTTTCTGATAAAATGCTGTGGTTTGGGCACTTGTTAAAGGTACAAAAATTTAAGGCAACAATATCCTTTAGTGTGTAAAATGGTGATGGATTATCAGATAAATTCTCAGTAAATATTTTTTCTCTGACACAGCCTTCAAATATCGTGATGCTCCTAGGCAAAACACAGGAAAAGGCTGCATGTGCATCTCCGTTTGATTGCCCATTAGGCAACATTCAGAATGCAAGACGATACTGTTCACAGTGTGGGAAGCTTTAGCCCAGAAGTGAAGGGAGATTTTGAGGGAAGGCAGGTCTAAACTGTTTCCATTCTAGAGCAAAAGAGAATGAGGGAGTGTGTTTTATGACTAAAATGTCAAAAAATGATGTCCCTTCCACAAAACAGCCCAGTCCAAATCCTGCTGGAAGTGATCGATACCTCCGTTAACATCCACAGGTCAGGAATAAAAGTCTGAAGTCAGATTTTGACTGAAAAAGTCAAAATGTACAGTACAAACCCTTTTTTTTTGAGAGAGAGAGAGAGCAAATTTAAATTTAAAATGAAAAGAGAGAGGGAAGATGGAGAGTTGCTTGTTCATCCACTAACCTGTAGACCATTGGCAGACTCTTAGATGCAAGAACAAACACACCCCTCACTACTGTACTGAACCCAGTCTACCCAGCCTGAGAAACCTTCTTGCCCACCACACAGGTGCTTAAGTTGGTGTCTCGTCACTAATGAGGACACACACTCTCTATGCCTCCTTCAGCTGCAGGACAGCCATGGTAGCTTGCCAGAGCTCAAAGCTGTGAAGTCCACAAGGCCAGAGGGAGCTAGCTAAGGGGAAGCAGGAAAACCAAAAGGTCCTTGCTTTGGCGCCAGCGTGGCGCACTGCCACCAGGGCTCTTTCTTCCATGAATGTCAGTACTGCTCTGAGCAAGGAGAGAAGGCTGGAGAGAGCTTGACATCTTACAGTCTTCAAATTTAGGTTAAATGCCCCACTTTCAATCTAAATTGTACCAACAACAAGCTGGAGATTTATTCTTCCAAGGAGGTACTGTTCTCAGCTTACCCAACCACGAATGTTTGACTATTTGTTCCTTACTGATATCCTATTATATTAGTATAATAAATGCCACCTTTGCTAATATTTACCTTGATATCACCTATGTACATCTGTTGCCTTCTTTGTTTGCCTTTCTCCTGGTAAATTCGTATAGCATTCCTGTAGCACAGAGCCCTTCCCCTGTGAAAGCACAGTGTGCTCTAGAAACATGCATGCAAAATGCACCAGGACTTCAACCTGTCCCAGAGGAGCTGGACTAATCTCACCATGGGCTCCTCATTCTCCCCCTGTAGTCCTAAGAAAATATTTTCTTCGTGATCTTTTGGTTCCAAATGCAAATAATAATGAATCTCTCACTGCAACAGAATACTTATTTCGATAGCCTACCATAAATATGCATTCGTCTGATGGCACAAAGCCTTCTGGGATTACACTGAAAGACCATAGGACATGGAGAGAGATACACCTAGTGTGTCTCAACCATACTGCCTATGAGAAAAGTTCCCTAATATATGCTATTCCAGTATATTCCAGAAGTATATGGTTCCTTCCAAAGAAAACCCTAAGAGTACATTTACATTGCATTATATTACTTACTGGGAGCCTGGAACCTGGGAAGGTAATGGGTAACTAGGTTATCTGATCTGGATATAAGGAGGACATAGCCGTCTCCAGATTCATCATGACAACCTTTTTCCAAGTCTTTGGGGATTTTGGTCTTCAGGCTTGAATATCAAATCACAAGATTTCCACACCAGGTTCAGTGGGACCACAGTCTGATTCTAACATATTTTGGGCTAAACGGCAGAATTCAGTATGCTAGGGAAGAAGGAGGAGAAGAGAGAAAGGAGACAAGTGTGGAGTTATAATAGCTGTAGACAAAAATCTAAGAAACTAATTCTGTTATACCCTTTAGAACATTCTGCAAAATTAAAGAATGCAAATCACTGCTAGTTCTGCACATTCATGTAGCAAAATGTGGCTGTATTAGCTACATTCATTCAAAGTACTGAATCATCTAATCATAAGATGAGAAAGGAAGTAATAAAAAAAAGCTCTAAATTCAGACTGTCCTTGAAAGCATTGGAATACATATTACAGATAGATGATCCAATTCAGGAAAACGTAAAAAAAATGTTTTCAGTTTGAGGAATAGCTGAAGATTTGAAAAACTTTATTAAGGCTCTAAAAAACACCGAAAAGTAGCATTTAATTTCAACTGTGGGAGGAGCTTTACACACTTTTGGGATGTGGCCCTTAACTGACAAAGGGATTGGCAAAAGAAAACTCTCTCTTGGGATCCATCCAATTTTGCTACATCAGGAAAATCAGATAACATAGTTGAGTGTGTGATTTTTCCTGCCAGTTAGAATTAGTTGTTGCTAACAGAGCTCCAGTTACTCCTACAAGAAAATATTTGCTTTCTTTAAAGAAGAATGAATATTTTTGTCAACCATTATTTTCTTCTCCATGGTCTGATTCAACAGCTCCCATTGAGACCTTATATTTTGATAAAGCACAAATTTCTTGGCCAATCTCCACAGGCTGTAGGTCAGGAAAGTTCTTAAGCACGTACCTAAGCGCTTCCTTTAAAGAAGGATGCCTTTCTAAATCAGAGCCTCCAAGAGCAAAGGGAGCAGTGAGGTGCTGAGTGCTTCTGCAAACCCAACTGGCCTGGCTCAGGCTCAGCAAAGTCCCAGAGCACGTGTTCAGCTCCAAGCCTGTTCAGCAGTCCAATCCTATTCATTCAAAGGCTTAAGCACACAGAAAGGGATGGACTTGATTATGTGTTAATAGTTAAGAATGTATTTAAGTGGCTTGCTGAGGCCAAGCCTAAATCAGGTGTCTAAATGGGCCTTGGTCAATCCTGGGTGGGGCAGGTTTCTTTGTCTTTTCTGCTTGGTCCAGAGACATTTACCACAAAAAAAGGAAAAAAAAAATCTTCTGCAGTGTCACCCACAGTTATTTCAACACAGTGTTAGGACTCCACGTTAAGACACAGAACACATTAAGGAGGCATGTCTGCAGCAGTCTCGTCCCTGCCCATGGGAAATGCCCACAGTTCCCCCGGTCCCCTCTTACCCTGTACCCATGCAACACCGACTCTGTCTGTGGTATTCAGGCAGGTGCAGGCAGATGGAGAAATGCAGCAGGTGAGCGAAGCAGATACTCTGTTCTGGCTTTTCCAGCTTTGCGGGAGCCAGGTGCTTTCGAAAACTCCGGTCCAGTCTTCAGTTCTCAGTTCATAAGGAGAGCCACGACACCTGTGAGAAGGACTAAGCATTAATTTTCCATTTAAAACAGAGTTCTTGTACCATCTAATCTGGTTATACAACGGACGTGTAGAGAAGCAGTCGGCTGTGAATCAACAGATGTACTCCCCATATATAGGGTGAATAAGAGTCTTGAAATGTCCGCTAGTTACGGATTCTTAAGGCCTTTTTTATGTTTTTATTAGTCCTATCCCAGCTCTTTTCATGTCTACTTGAAACTGTCAGATTTGGTGTTGCTAAAGGTTTCTCTGATGCCCTGTCAAATTTCCATACAAATAAATCTCATTTCGCTGATATCTGTAAAGTTCTGTTTCAGACCAGAGATCTCTCAAAGAGCTCTGTCTTCAATAAAAAGGGGTAGAAGTGGAACTACTAATTTAGTTTCTTTAAAAGGCATGTATTTTCATGCACATTAAATCCATCTGTTTCTGAAATGTATGCCTCTCTTCAGTGTGTAATTTGATAAAACCCAAAAGAAAGCCTTGGAGCTCCAAACTTGAAGCAGAAAGTGAGAAAGGGTGAGCAAGACAAGAGCATAACATGACTGGAACTTTACAAAAGGAAGAAAAACAATATATATCTGGAATGCAAAAACATTAACAATCTGCACAGAGGATCTTAACACAAACTGTCCACACATGGTTAAACTTCTAGGAAAAAAGGCGTTTAATCCCTAGGTCTGCAGTCAGGACTACAGGCATCAATAGATTCCTGTATTCAAATGGATGAAAGCTACATTCTCTCCTTGAATATTTCTGAAGTTATATTAATAAAATAAATTCAACTTTACAACAAGACTTATGCTCTCTGCTTTAAGTATGGCAGATGTGTACAAGGTAGTGCTTAGACTATTTGTAGCATTTTCAGATTCATCTTTATCTCTGGGAGCATTTACTACAATGCACTACAAAAATATGATGTCCATTTCACAGAGTGAAAAAAGCTTTCAGATCTCAGTAGTAGTGTAATGTGAGCAGCACTGCTGTCAGATGTGACTAAACTTAGATCCCTACGTCACTTCGAAACTTTTGAATGTTTGCCTTTTAACAAGCTCACTTAATATTCACCGAGTGTCAGGATCCTAAATCACTTCGGTAGTGTTGTTGAAAGCTTTACTGCTCCCCGCTCCAATCATTTTCTGCAGAGCACTGAAATCATTAACCATGACCACAATGTGACTAGGCAGGATTGTGTTATAGGTCGGCTGTTGCTATAAATTATTCCACAGACGCAGACAACTGGAACCCAAAATGATGATATCTAATTAAAATATAGAAGCCTAAACTTCACTTTAAAGGCTGACCTGACTTCACAGACATTTCTTTTGCTGTTTTCAGCAGAAAGTGAAGGTCTGCACATAAAAATAGCAAATCTTCAAAGTGCACCAAGCAGGAGCCTGTAATTCACAATTTATATTACTTGGAAGTTGTGCTGTGGTTTCATAATTTTTCTACATATGGGTCCACAATTAGGGCTAAATATAAAAGCAACAATATCGTTTTTATAGCACATTTTTTCTTCATAGCTGAGAAGAAAACAACTTTCTTTTCTTGTACTTGCTTCACATGCATAGAAAAAAAATGTCAAGGATACCTCTAAGTTTCATTTGAGCGGCTTGTTTGTTTGCTCTTGAGCAAAAATATATGCAGAGAGGGAAGAAGAATATAAACATTTGGGTACTGGAACATGTATGTCGGACCATCACAATGTGAGCAGTTGGCACCCTGCTCCCCGCAGCTGCTGCTTGGTTTCCTTGTGCAGCTTGGTGTTCGTTTGTTTTTCTTACTTGTCCTTTCTGCAAGAAACGCATCTTCTCGCTTTAGCGATCCTTTCAGAGCCTCTCTATCCCTCCCAGTGGCATCAAAGTGATCTGCCCGCTATCACCACAGCACATGGACTCTTGAAATCCCTTTCTTGTTAATGTATTACCACTGGCACGTCAGGTATATTGGCAGAAAAAACTTCCTGCAGGAAACAGGTTAAGAGATGAATCAATGTGAGTTGATCTTCAGAACATTAGCATTGGTATACATGGATACAAAACCTCTTAACACCACTATGATCACAGAGGAAATTTAAAAGGGGAATTGATATATGTGGCCCACAGGGGGGACCTAAATTTAAAGCTTTGGCACCATGCCTGTATCAATAGGGTGCTGGGAAAATAAAAGGAGTCGTTTTGCTTAAACATTTTTGTCAGAATAAAACTTGGATACATACCAGTTATAGTGAATCCTTCACAGAAAAAGAGGTATTTTGCCTCATAAACTAGCATCAGTTCTGCTAACCTGTGTTCTTTGGTGCTGGTATTGTTGCAACAACATTTAGAGGTGACTGGCAGCTTCAACAATGTCGGCAATTATTTGAACAAGGGCAAATCCTTGCTGTAAATAAGATTCAGGCCTCTCAGGTTATGTCAGTCACAGATGTTGTCTGTAGGGAGAGCAGAGCTCGTTTAGTGCTCCATGACAAATATCCCGCTGCTCTACAGGCAGAAGTTTTGATTTGGACTTTTTAACGTAAAAGGTGGCACTTCCATGGGTGTTCTGCCATTGGACACTTCAATTCATTTCACACATAGCCTGTAACACAATCTGAGTCTCGTTGTAGCCTGGTGATGCTGATTAAGGGATTGCCACAACACCTTTACTGTTTCCATGGCAACAGACTGCAACACCACAAACAGAAAGTTCTGCAAAGTAACAAGTTTTGAGTTCCCAAGCAAGGCCTGCAAACACAGCAAGAAAACTCACACCTGTCCCTAGAAAAGGCAACTGTAGAAATAAATCACCCATTTCATAATTCCTTTAATGCCTGTTATGTGGCCACAGAATAAAGACCCCATTTTAGGTCGCATATTTCCGCTACAGTTGCAATTCATTAGTAACAGACACTTCCCTGATGCCATGAGGCTGCTTGACTCTAGAGAATAAGTTAACTCTAGAGATAAGTTAAAAATGTATTTTCCTTAGGAATACATGTGTCATTTTCTGCTCTCCTTTTATTGCCCATCCTGGATTCTCAGAACAAGGGTATGCAATGGATTTCCTATAGAGCTAATGTTAGGCATGACTACAAGAGAAGAAGGGGAAAAACCTCACCATGATGAAAAGGAGCATCACAGCCTTTATCTAGATGGAAAGCACGGGTGAGGGTAATAAATACATCATACAGTACACCAGCTAGTGGAAAACTAAATCCCTCCTTACTTTTCCCCCTTCTAAGTGTGCACGTGCGTACACACACACACACACACACACGCCCATGTAAATCATTCCTGCCAACATTAAAATCCCGTAGAATTTTCTATGGTCAGTTCATCTGGGAGGTGTAATTCTAACTGATACACTTACTCAGGTTGAGACAGTCAGGCTGGTAGAAGACAGAGGGGACAACATCACCGGAGTTAAATCCATTCGAACAAAATTCTCAGCATTGACACAAGACCAAAGGAAGTGGAGCTGGGTAATTTTGCAGCTGGTTAGCAGCTGATCCTTAAAGTCATTTTCCCTCCACCCAGAGTAAAGCTCATTGAATCCTATTCCTCTTGCAGATAGATACCATAACTGGACCTCTAAAAGAACCAGACCAAAAATAGTTACAAGAGTTTACATTCTATCCCACTCTTCAAAAACCATTTTGCAGCTGGTGAAGTTTTTGTCCTGTAAAATTGATGCTTACAATACTTGTATTGTAAAGTATACTCTTTACCATCAAGGAGTGTGGCAGTTTCCTTTAAAATGATTACAGATGGGTTCCTGTAAGATGCATATTTATTATATGTGCATTTCCAGCTTTCCAGTACAAATATAGTTTATTACTTAACCCGTGCAGAGAGAGTATCTCAAAGAATTGCTCTGTAAAATCTGCTGTTCAGGCAAAATAAAAAAATGGAGAGAAAAATAACCCTATATTGTCACCTGATTCTGCCACAAGTTCAGTTCCTGTTAATAAATCACTGCCCACTGGACTGGTAGAGGCAACTAACACTCAGCTTCATCATTTGGAAACTGAATAGGTGTGGAGTCCTTTGAAAAAGATATTTACTTAAATTAATAGTTGCAGGGGGCTGTGCTTTTTTGTCTATTAATCTACAGGGAGAAGCTGCAGGTTGGCTTCACCTGATGTAACCCTTCTTCAGACACAGCAGGGATCGGACAAACAGTTTTGGCATAACACACAAGTGCAGCTCTGGTTAGTACCCATGGGATCTGCACACATGGTGCACTCAGAGCACTTCTTTCAGGATCCATCGTAAAAGATTGTCCTGCATGTAAAATGAAAGACAGCAAGCTCCTCTCACAGCATTAGAGCTATTTATGTCAAAACCAAGCTGCTAATGGGAAGTATTAAACTTTGTTTTTCTTGTGCATGAAAACAAATTTATGACTGGCAGCTTGGATCTTCATGCATTGGTGTTCTCCCAGCTTTTTCAGGAGTGCAAATATGCCTTCTTCTACATTTTATAGCAAATAACTCATGATGAGTCTGTCTTCCAAAGCCCCAGATTGTGGAGTCAAGTGGTTCTGAGGAATCACGTGTCACTGCCCTCTTACCTAGTCCCCAAAAGTGCTAGCCTTCTTGGTTAACGAGCAAGTCTCATCTCTGAGGCAACGGAGAGGTTCAAAACACACATTCCCTCCTTTCCGCATGCCACCTTTCTCCAATTCCTAGGCAGAAGAGCAGCTAGGGCTTTCTCCACCAGCAGAGGCACCACCATTTCTAGCAAGAGATGGCAAGTCAAATGATAAAAGCTTCCTCCTCAGTTCTGCCACTCACATGAAGTGCAGCTCCAGGTATTCTGCCCGTTTAGTCTTTGTAAGTTCTTTGATACAAAGACTATCTTGATGCACCCCCATAAAATATCCCAAATGCTTTGATCTTCATTTGGGTCTCCCACTGCTGCTGTAACCCTGACTAACCCTTTTTATCTAGAAACAAATCACTTATCTCTCTACTTTTACTCGCAGAGAAAAAAAGACTGCCTGACAAGTATTCTTTTTCATTCAGATGCAAATCAAAGTTGGCTCTACTTTTCAAAATATGTAAATATAAGCAGAAATTTGCTTGCATTTCATATCTTTTACTAACTCTGAAAGAATAATCATTTTTCCAAGTGTGCAAAATAAGTTAAACCATATGATCTTTTTTTCTTCTTTGCCAAAAGCCTAAACCCCTTCGGTGCCCTCAAAGAGAAAAGAAAAGGCAGATAAAAGTCAAAACAGTTCCTCTATCCATACCCACTGAGCATTCTGATCATCTGGGGTTACTGCTTTTAAACTTTCCCATCACAATCATTTTCTCTGTACTCCCAAATTGGTTGCAATGTTTTTCCACATCACTTTCACAATGTGAAAGCACATGGATGTGCTTTCTTAGAACTGCTTGCAAAGCAGCAAGCCAGGAAGTTACGGTTCTAAAGCTCCCTCTATATGTATAAAATCTCCTCTTTGGCAATCAGATCTCACAAAGATAGACAGATTCAAACATGGAACAGCCATCACTGTGAGCAGGGATGATTCCCAGGGAAAAGTTTCTTTCCACAATGCCACAAACATCTTCTGTGAGCAAGTGGGATCACAGATCATGCTTGCAATAAATAGGGCATGTGGGGAACCTCAGCAGAGAAGAAAAAACTTTACATCATAGAGAACGTTACCCCTGGGGTTGAAACGTGGGTATGGGAACCCTTTTTAAATGAAGGATTTACAACCCCATATTTATGAGAAAATGTTGCACTGTTTTGAAAGCATTCTGTCTGAAAAAACATCTAGGATAAACTTGTGCTCACCAGGATTATTTACTCTTTCAGTGTCAAAACAATAAACTCTTTTGAGCCTGCCGTTTAGCACAGCTTTTTCAGTACTTGCTTCCTAAGAAGCACAGAACCCAAGCACTTCTATATTCACTTGCTTGCACAAACTTTATCCTCCAGCCTTTCTGGAATTTATTTATTTTTTTTCCTCTAAGTGGATCCCTGCTAAAGGAGTTGTAAAATATCCAAGGTAGGGACCATCTTTTTGCTCTACATTTCTATAGCACCTAATACAATACAGATTATAATTGTCAATCAATTTTGTGATTATAAAATACAAAATATCCAGAACCTTTGTCATGCAGAAGAGATAAATTTCTTGAAAAGGAAATGGTAGCATGCAGAGAATGATAAAGTTTACGGATGTTGAAGAGGTGCAGGTGTCGAAACCCAGTCTTTGTCCTGTCATGAGAAATACCCACCATACATCCTATCCTGATAAAAATAATTGTTCATAAACATAATGCATTCATTGTTATTTGAACTGAACAGCGTGCTTATATTGGCTTTACAGGAATGCTGGGAGGATAACAACCCCAAAGATCACACAGTGTTCAGATATCATAATAAAGAGGGCCTTGGAGAAGTGTCAGAAAGACAGAGGGGTGTTTAGTATGCTGCACGTCAGGCATGAAATCAGAGAAGGAGCGGAGTGTCATAAGGATTAAGGAGATTCGTCCTCCTCCCTGCTCCTTCCCGGGCTGCACACTGCCGCTCTGAACTTGGAAAGCTAGAAACAAAAACAGAATCAGCTCCCAGAAGGAGAAACACAGCGGAGTCATTTCCCCAAGCGCAGCCCCATTCGCAGCAATTGCTGCCCTGCACAGGTTTTGGAAGGCAGTAGTGTAAAGGCAAAGCAAAATCAGAAACAAAGACCATTGAAATCAGTGAGCCAATTAATCACAGAACACTTTCCCTGGTTCTTTTGTGCCGTGTGTTCTCCCACCACCACCACGCCTTCCCCTTGAAGCACTTCATGAAATAATTTAATTAAGAGATGACAGGGGCTTCAGATTAAGCCAAGTCAAGCAAAGGCAATATGGACTCTGTTTCAAACTCTGAATAGCTTGCAGGAAATGTTAAAAAAGTGTAATAATAGTTAAAAGAGAGAGAGAGAGAGAGATGTGAATTCCAGATAACAACAGCACTCCTGTGCCATTGCAGTAAAATTAAGGAATTACCCCATCTCCTCTCAAAACAGAGCATTCTGAGATCAAAACAGTACCTTGGAATAAAGTTTCCATTATCAGTGACAGGCAGTGGTATCAAGAGAGCTTTGCTTATGTGAGATCACATAAGCTGCAGGTCCCCAAGTGTAAAACATCATTTACAGATACACAAGAGCAACTGCAGCATCTGCCTCCATGTGATGCCGAGGGACCCGGGACACCTGACAAAGAATAGTGAGGATAAAGCAGGGCACTAAGACGGGAAGACTTCATTTGGCCCTTACTCCATGCAGACTAGATGACAGGAAACTAATCTGCATCTAGGAGCCCAGGGTCCGGAAGCAGACTGTTGATGACCTGCTCAAAGTGAAATTGGTCTATTTCTTTCCCTTGTTCATGTCTCCCTTTCCTTTCTAGTCTCTCCTATCTCATCTATTTGGATGGAGCTGTATACACAGACAGGATTTACAATTTTAGCACAACATGGGTGCACCTCTGGTCTGAGCTTCTGTCAGCTTAAGAAGGAATAAAATCTAGTTAGTGGTAGAATCTAAGGATGACTTAAGGACCTCAAACATCCCAGCTTACCCTGAAGTACTCCTTTTCATTTAAGGTATCTACAGAACAAAGTTGGTCTGCGCATTAGTTAATGGGTCTGTGCTGTCCAGCTGAGCAAGCTGAGGATTTGATGGGAGAGAAGGGGGAAGGATTTATGCTTCAAAGCTACATGACAAATTCCATATGGACAGCTGTAGGGAAGAGCAATAAACCCAAACCTCCACTCACAGCAAAGCAAGACAACAGGATTGGAAGTATACCCCATATGGCAGCTATGGCAAAGCCATGCCACTGTCCTTCTGAACGCTGTTCTGAGTCATCTGCAAACAATGGAAGTACTAATCCGAATGAATTTCACAGCACGTATTTCTTTCAAAAGGAGGGTTCTGAGACCTGCTCCACTTGTTTCAAATTTATCAGAGGGCAGCATGACATTTCCAATCCCTATGAAACATCCATCTGCAATTAACTGCTAATTTACAACCTCGTTCAAGGGTTTCCTATTTCCTGTTCTTGTATAAAGATTTTCCCTACCATCACCTTTCCCTATAACCTGCTATATTTTCATTTGTTACATTTCTTTTGCCAAAGTTGTGTAACAATGTAACCGCCAAGCCACCAAGACGTTTGAACTTTGGCTTTTCAAGGAAGAAAGAAAGGGGGAAAATAAAAAGGCTGCACTTCTTTTTAAAGAAGAGACTCTCTCTTCAACAAACAAAAAAAAAAAAAGGAGAGAGAGAGAAAAAAAAAGAGAGATAAAATAAGATTTCATAAAGGAAAACACTATTGGACTTTATTGATGCAGAAGGCAGGTTCTATAAACAGGTCTTCCTAAAAAAAATCAATTACCTAGCAAAATGAGAAAAAACTACCTGAAGGCAACACCTATTTTTCCTTATCTAGCACAAAAGTATGAACTTAATAAATACACTGGCTGGAAGCTGTTCAGGACCAATTTTATTGCACATGCATAGGATTACCCCTTTGGGACACCATAAGCCCCCCAATGGCCATACTACACAAGATGGACACCTACCTGGCAGCACTAATATATGACCGCAGCCAGAGATAGATTGTGTGAATATGGTGGGAAAGCATCCTTGTTTCCCAAATCACTTGTTGTTCCAGGGGCAGTTGGCAGAGCTGGAGATACAAAGAGATTTCTGCAAGTCTTAGAAAAATATGGCAGCCAAAGGTATCTCACACAACCATGTAAGCATAAGAGGCTTTTCTTGCAGTGCTGTAGAAAGTACACCCACATCATTCAAAGACAATGAGACAGGAATTCATTCCTGGACCTGTCTTTGGTAGCCAACAAAACGCTCCACACCTGACCCAACCACAAGACATGACGGGAGATGTCAGGAGGCTCTGCTCATCCATAGAGTCTCCACCTTGGCACAAGCATGCAGCTAAGCCCCCGCCGTGGGTGGTTTTGCGTGTGCAAAGTCAAGCCAGGGAGGAATGTGAGAGTGATTCAGTCTGCATTGTCGTGGTCTGGGCAGGAGGCCAGTTTTTCCCTCTCTGTTGCATTTCTTCAAGACAGGTCCAGCCCACTATTTTGTTTAAACAGCAATGCCAGAGCGAAGCTGACAGCACATGCCAGCACTTGTCTCCGGAGCTGCCAAGCTCCACTTCGCGTGTCAGGGAGCCGAACCTGCTGGTGGCAGGCAGACCACATTACTTAGCCTTTTTGGACCTGGCATCCCTCTGACATGGCAGGAGTGAGCCCCTCACACTCACACCCCTTGCTGCCTGAGGAGGAGTGGCTGCTCCTTTGGGGTAAATCCCCAGGAAATTAGGTGGAACTCCAGCGCGGCAGGACAGTTTGGGTCAGTACCCTGGCCAGCTCAGCCCTCCTCTAAGAGCCCACCCCCTCCGCTCTCCTGCAGACCCTTGCGTCCCCTTCACAGCCCTCTGCAGTGCTTCCGTTGCCCCAAAACACCCCTTGCTCTCCAAGCTGAGCAGCCAGCCCTGGGCACCCAATATCTTCGCCTATCAGCTCTGGGAAAGCCAGCCATGCAGAGGTGGCACGCTCTGTCCCAGACAGGTTGCTGAATAAGCACCACTCTGCTCCCAACTCTTCAAGCCTCATCTGGCCAGGACAGAAGGTCGTGCAAAGCAGAGTCAAAGTGACCTTGAACCACTTTGCTGCCTTCATGCCTTGTAGATCATGGCTGTCCTCCTCCAGGCACCTCCGTTATCTACACTACAGGGGAATGGCCACAGGTAGCCTAGGGTGGTGTTTGTGTCACCATTCACCCAACACCAGTGCAGCTTTAAACACTGGTTAGATCTTTACTGTAGCTGCACATTCACTGTCTCTTCCATAACATCCTCTATGCACATGGCATGACAAATACTGTTGAGTAACACTCTTTCTGCACAGGCATCATGGATTCAGTGACTCTTGAGGAAGGTTTCACAGAAAGAGCAGGAGCTGGGCCAGTGACAGTAACTCATGTGTAAGGTGCTCTACTGCTAGAATAACAGGCAGACACCTCAATATAAAGCAATGCAAGCTGACGGGATAAAATGAGACCTGCCTGCCTGATACAAAGTTGACTGATGCAAAGCATTTTGAGGACATTCTTTCAAGATAGCAAGAGGCAGCAAGAGCATTTGTTAAAAATGTCACTGTTATTGTACTTAATCCTTCTTTTATGTAGGCTCAGAATGACAAGAAGAAAACTATTTAACTACTTGGCAGTACTGTCACATGCTGTGAGCAGAAGTGATCAAGCTTTTTCCACCCAGATTTCACTGACACCCCCCAAGCAAAGACTTCTGGGATGGAGTGACCTTTTCTTCACAGTTCTAGAGAGAAAACTTAATTTGGTATTGCTCTGACATTCATTCCACACACTTTTCCCTTATGTATGTTACTGGGAAAGGAAAGAAAAGTTTGCAAAGATTAAGGAGGGACACACAAGAAAGAATGATATATTTTAGATTTTCTCCAAACTAACACAGATTTACCTCCTAACTTTTCTTTTAAAAAGTTGGAGGAGGGAAGCAATAAAAAACTAGGAGAGAAGAAAATTAAGTAAACAATTTGGGACAGCAGTTTCCTTTTTATTAGGCACTTTCTTATTGCCATCCAAAAGAGAAATCAGTCTCACTCAGAACATTCAATAACAATGAGCAAGTGAAGGAAATCTGGAGTTCATCAGCACAGAGGAGAAATACTCTCAACCCAGCTAAATTAAGAGAGTATTTATGACAAATAGAGTATTTCAGGAGTCTAGGTGCACAATTTTCTTTGACTGTAGCATCTGGGCTCTTAACTCTAAGCACCTTCTGAAAAATAGGCAAAGAGAATTACCCCTGACCATACAGAGATGCATCAGTTGATGCGCTCTCTTTTTTACAGAGAGTTTTACAAATCCCATTCATTCTTCTTTGTCATAAATGGTTAGATATGTTTGATTTAGAAAAATAATGTAAGGGCAAAGCACGAGTAAAATAGGAGCTGATTTAAGAATAGACCTTGGATCCCAGAGCATCCCGGAGGACTGCTGAAAAGGCCAGAGCAGGAGAAAAGCTGAGTTAGAACCACACTGGAGACAGATGCATCAGCCAGAGACATTTTTATTTTTGTAGTAAGCAATGCAAATTGAACAAAACTTGGGTTAGAAGTAGACAACCAGGAATACTTAAGCAGAAATTCTTATGTACCCCTATCATCATCACCACCTCCATTACAATCCTGTTTCCAAAGTCCCTGAAGCTCTGAGGGTTATTTGGCTCATTGTTTAATTTACAGGATTTGTGTTTAAGGGAGAACGTGACTTCTGGAAAATGATACAGACCTGGGGCTGAGGAGAAGGGAAGAATAAATGAATGTCTCCACCCTTCACAGTAGCAGTCTCACCTTCAATGGATCCAGGCAGTTGGATTAGAAACATTAGAATTGCCCAAGGTCTGTAGTCCCATAGAAGGGCCATCAGTCACACACAGCAGCAGTAACTGGGTAGGCCACTTAGCTCCCATCCCATGTGATTATGAAACTAAGGCAAGAAGTGGGGAAAGGAAAGAAAAGGGAAGCTTTGAATTAAAATCATGACACACATGAAATTCATAACGTGGGGAAGAACTCAAGGGGAGATCTTCAGTAATGTAATAGCAGCATCACTTTACCGTGACTAGACATTTATCCTTAGTGCACTCTAGTTTGCTGAAGTACAGAAACACATGCAGTTGACATAAGGACACTCACTATTTGTAAACCACTTGTTCTGAAAAATTGCTTATTTTTGATTTAGAAAAAAAACTAAGGCAGAATGAATGATAAGTGGGCATTTATCTTTCATTTTAAAGCCTCCTCCTACATTGTTAGAGCTTGTTCTGGTCCCTTTCAGTACAGCTGTCACATTTATCAGTCTGTTCAGCTGTATCCAGATTCCTCTAAAAGAGTAAGGAACCAACATGGTTAAACAGAACAATAAAGTCAATTAACAAAATTTAGAACTCAAAAAGCTGAAGTTGTTTCCAGTCAGGGAACATAAAGAGGATCTTAAACTTTGGCATTAAATGTAAAAATGCAGGCAAAAAAAGAAGAGAAACTAGCAAAAGGATTCAAACTATTTATTAAATCCTTTTTCTGAAACATCAGGAGGAAATGCTCAATGGGGTCCATAGGTGCAGCTGACAACCAGAGTATGAATGGAGGGCTGAGGGCAAACAAGAGTGTTTCAGGGAAGCTAAATGAGTGCTATGTGCCAACGTTAAATAGAGAAAAACTAGGATGATGGCCATGCTCAAACTCTCTCTCTGGTTTTTTTTTTTTTTTCAGGAAGGTTGAGAGAATAAAAGGGGCAAATCAACAAAACCTATCTCCAAAACTGAAGTTACCGTGGAAGAAATTATAATTATAATACAGGTGGACAAAATGAAAAATGAACAATAACAGGTCACCAACCAGCTAAAAAGCAACTCAAGGATGGAGCAGCTGAATTATTAACAGTGTACATACCTTCTCACTTCAACTGCCTTTGATACAGGAGGACTGAAGAGTGACAAATATGATGCTTTTTTAAAAAAAAAAGATTGCAGGGAAATCCAGGAAACTACAAGTCTATAAGGCTAATACCCAAGAGTAGAGACTATAATGAAGTATAGAGCCAGAGGGCACCTGGATAAACATGATCTAATTAAGAAGCATTACCATGGCTTCTGTAAAAACAGATCCCATCTGAGAAACCTCTTGGAGTTCTTTGATAGGATCAACAAGCATTTGAATAAGGGTGATTTGCATGATACAATCTACTTGCATTTCCAAAAGCTGTTGACAAATCCCTTCACCTGAGACCTTTAAGGACACTAAGCAGCCAAGGCACAGGAGGGAAGGTCTTGTCAGGTAGAAATAGCTCATAAGAAGGAAACAGGAGCAATTGTGTAAATGATCATTTCTCCCAAAGGAGGGAGCTCACCCATGAAGAGCCCTGCTCTGTGATCCATACTTCTCCATGCATTCATAAAAGAACTGGAAAATGAGCAGTGAGATAAAGTTTGTTTAGTGATATCAAATTTCTCAGGATACTAAGAACAGCTGTGAAGAATTATGGTGAGATCTGGGGTTAAGATAGGTGTTTTCATGAAAATGTCATCTCAGTGCTTGGCAGCAGCCGAAACAGCAAGCTAAATGTTAAGAATTTCTGGGAAAGAAATGCAGAGCAAAGTAGAAAATATTGCTAGGCCACTGTGAAAATGTGTGGTTTTCCCCTACCTTAATACTGTAGGCAGTTCATAGTCATGTTTGAATTTTATTGTCTACACCTGTAATACTACACTATAGCCTTCTGGACAGGCCTGCTGGAAATGGCAGTCCAAATGAAAATTTCTATTAGAAAGGTCAACTATTAACTATTACTCCTTCCTAGTGCTGCAAGCAAGTAATCTAGAATGAGGCATATTTCTATAAGTCACCTGATTTTATCTAAATGTGCAAAAAATTTAAGTTGTTAAAAATGGAAAGAAAAATAGCACTTCCAACCTGGGGGAGGAGGAGGGGTTTCCAGTAGAAAATTGAGAGAGAAAGAAAAGTAAGAACAATTTTGAGAAAATTGAAAATGTTTTCAACACTTTTTGCCAGATGAAAATCTTTTCTCATCTGACTCTTTCCAATGCTTTGCATTCAGAATACAACTGCAAAATATTCATAGATTGTAGAATGAAGGTTTTGGAGAGAAGTTTGAAAACAATGCAAAGCCAAACAAACCATGCTTGACATAAGCTTTCAGATACACATTCCCAATCAGAGTCCTTAGATACTATTGCAATGCAATCAATAAACATTCATAGCAATCAGAAAAACATGCTGATGACCTAGTAGTCAAAGAAATATCTGCTAATGAGCAACAGTGCAAACTTCATTGCTTTCATTGCATTTAAAAATAGATGGGAAGTGGTTCCTCATTGCCTGGCCTAAGGCAGACAACCTCAGGGCCATAAAGATGTCTGATTTGGCAGCCTCATTTAATAATGCTGGAAAATAAAAAAAAATTCAGTGATCAAATTTCTGCCTTATGTTTTAGCTCCTGGAGGAAAACTTCAAGATAATAGAAAAAATGCCTAAGCCACTCTGTCTAAAAATTGAAATTATTCTTTAATTGGTCTAATGACATATCATTAAAAAGATTAGCAATAAAGCAGTAAGTTACCATCTTAACGTGTTTGCAAGTGCACAGAAAAGCTGTATCCTTCAGTGGAGGGTCAAATCTGCTTTAAATTCTAGACCGATGTCCTCAGCAGCCGTAAAGTTGCATGGTTGACAGAGATCAAATGGGATCTTCTGTTTTGAAGAACTGGGGCATGTATTTTCACTGATGTTTGGGTCAATTATATAGTAAATCTATTTGATATATGCTTCAGATAGAGAATTTATACTACCACTAATTAAATCATTTGTTAGTTCACTATTTCTTAGACACAATATTCTGGATATGGAAAAGTAAGATATCAATTGAAGAGAGGTTTAGATATGTAATTATCATTCTTTTGTCTGTGTCTAGAAAAAAATGAAAATTTCTCTCCAGGAAGGATGCAGCAGCATTTCTGCAATAAAATGTCTTAATGAACTTCATTTTGGACTTTGTAGACTGTTTCGGGGAGGAGGTACAGAATACCTGAAAGAGATCAGTAAAATCCAGTCACCTTTTGCCCTAGGAGACTCACAATCTTTTCTAATCCTGTGTTTGACCTTAATCCTACTTTTACTGATGTCCTTTTACATCCCCTGCTCTGCCTGTCCTGTCCTGCAAGACCTGTCTGGTTTAAATAAATCTCAGCCACAACCCAGACAAAAGCAATAGGAACAGATTTCCTCCCCCCCCCCCCCCCCCCCCCCCCCCCCCCAAATCTTTGTTGTCTTTATAGCCAAGGTCATCAAAAGCTGTGATTCTGTGGTTAGAGTTTTGTCACTTTCTCTCACCTCCTCAATATCCACTAAATCTAACTCAAAATGCTTTTAGGTACCCGTCTTTCAAGTTAGCTTACAGGTTCATGTTCTATTTTAAGTTCATTCCCTGCCAGACCAGCTATTGGCTTTCTCAGTGCATCCTCCCACACTGTCTCCATCTTTAAAGGATTCCCTGGATTTCTCCCTTTTCCTACTTTCACAGCCTCAGCTGACAAAGCTTCTTGTCTCTCAGGTTTGTGGCTGCCTTTGTTTCCAAGGAATTCTGCAATCAAAGTGTTAAAGACATCACACGAAAACATAGCATCCACAATGATCCCATGATGAGGTTGCTGTTGCTTTCGATTGCTCCATGAGCAGAAAGCAGCTTTCACCCCCTGTAAAAGAGGAGGGAAGGAGGGTAAAAAGTGCCTAATAGTGCCCATATCTGAATATCTGAATGCCCAAATCTGAATGCCCAAGAATGTCAATTTTCCAGCAAACCAGCCACATGCTGAATTTCAAAAGGTTAAAGACTATAAGCTCTTAGTCTATCTCCATAGGGCACAGCTACGCTAACCTTGCCTCCATGTGCGTAGTCCCTTTAGACCTTACACAGAATCAGTTATTTTTAAAAAAAGTCTTTTTAAAGGATGTTTTTTTCCCCCACAGCCTTTCTCCGGAACTGAAGTGACTAAGTCAATAGGCAGACTGGGCATATTAGCCACTCTCCTTTGGACACGTGAGACTGCTGGAAACTCTGTGTAAGTTACTGCTTCCAAGAGCATATTTTATGCCAAGCCATTCATAAATGCCAGTGTTCTTTTCCTTTTTTTTTTTTTTTTAATGCATTTTTTTTTTAAGCCACTGATCAGCAGGACTCTTCCTTGCCCTCCCTTCAGCCGACTGCAGTGAGCTCCAGAGATTCCTTGGCTGCATTTCCCACTCCTACTGACATCACTCACGGGGAGCTGCACTAGCACTCCAGCTGCTGAACGCCTGGAGGGTGGAAAAGAGGTGAAGAGAGAAACAGGGCGACCGATAACAGAAATTCCCCCTTCCCGCCCGCTGCGACCAGGCTCTGCTGTCTTCTGAACGCTCCCTCCGCCCTGGTTTACCCTAAACGGCACCATTCTTTTGAAGAATTAGGGAGGACTGAACAAGATTTAAGGGGAAAGATTCCCGAAAGGCAGTAGCTGGAATTTCAAAATAGGAAAGAGCAGACACCTATTCCAAGTTTGAAAAACCCAGTATCAACTGGGGTCGAGATGGAGTTGTCTATCCAGACTTGTCCGATGTTCTCAGCTCAGCCTTCTTGCCCAGCCTCTATCCAAACAGACTAATCTAACTGCTCATGATTGGCCCAAATGACCTCCCTTAAGCCCCCCATGCAAGAGAGGGACCTACAAGAAAATGGTGTATGGCATTGCACAAAAGCATACTGCGGTCACCTCTGCTCAGAGCTGTGAACACCTCTGCAGAGCCACCAAGGCTGATATTGACCTGAGCAGGGAAAAACAACCCAACTCTGCCCATGGCCTTTTCCCTGTGCCAGCCAGACCAGCACATCCACACATACCTTCCCCTCAGAGCATACCGAACGCAAATGCATGTTCTCACATTCATATTCAATGTGGAACCATTTGAGAAATTGAAAACACACAAAAGCTCATACTTTTCAGCTTTCCTTTGTGAAAGAGGGTCACTCTTATCTGACAAAATAATCTGTGTCAGGTAGTTTTGTTTCCGTACTTCAATTTCACTGTAAATAGGGGAGAGCATGGGGCAGCTCCAAGAATAACAAATGTCTTTTAAAGCCAGAGGCTTACAAAATCAGTTATCCCCCTTGATGTGTGCAGGAAACATGGATTGTCCCAAGAGTGGCTGGTGTCTATCACTGGGAGTCAGCAAGGCAACACCGGGGAGAAACTAGTGTCTGAAACCAGTCCTAGGAGGCCCACGACCCTTGTGGGTGAGAAGAGCTGCGCTCGCCTTTCTCTCGTGCATTCAAAGTGCTGTTACAGGCTTCCCGGCAAAGCACCGACATGCCTGTGCATGTGGCCTTGGCAGATAGCACCTCACCTGGCTTTTGCAGGGAGATACCGCAGCCTGCAGAGCAACGCTGAGGCTGTGGGCTAAGTCTGAGACAGAACGATTGCTGCTGCCAGCTGGAGAGGAAGGAGACTGCTAAAACACGGACACCATTTCCCACGAGGAGGGCTATGGTGCAAGTCAGCATCTAATAGAGAGTGAAGGCTGTGGGTTCCTGAAGTGGGAAGAAGCAGCATCCCCAAAGTGATGTGAGATGTTGTAAAAAGAAGGACAGACTGCGCTTGTGTCTGCAATGAAGCAGCTCCCAGGGAAGACACTTTGAACTCATTCCTGACTTCAAGCACGATTATAGGGGCAACATAGAGAAACTTAGCCAGGCAGTCTGAAATTTTTCCTTGCATACCAGGATGTGCTCTGAGAATTGGACTCAAGTGCACAGCAGAAAAGAAATTAAATTTAAACCTGTTTCTCCAAGGCCCTAATTATGTTTTTCTCTGTGCTTCTTACCTGCTGTCCAACATCACTTCAAAATTTGTTTTGTCCTGGGATTTAAGAGGGTGTCTAATTTAATTTCCACAAGAGAGGCAAGAGGTCTTAGACCTGTGATGCTTTTATTCTGAATTACTGCTGCTTCATAAGGTAACAGACTTTTCTGTGATACCAAAGTCTGAACCAGATAGAGGCTTTCCTCTTCCTTTGGAGAGAAGATGATTGAAAGAACTCTTCTGCTTCTTTTTACTGCCGTGGCAGTGCTCCATTACGAAGCCTTCTCCCAAGATACCTGTGGGTATGGGATAGTTCCTCAGCCGGTGCCTTAATACCCAAGGAAGTCTGGAAGCAGCACAGAAATAATCCCATCCTGGCTTGCAAGAAAGAGAAAACTTGCATACAACACTGAATGAATGTCCCAGAGAAGCAGTGACCAATGATTCACTTTGAGTAATGCTGACTCACTCCAAGGTACTTTCCATATACACACGCACATGCTGAGAGAGTGAACAAAAATAAATGCCTGATCTCAGGAAAGTTCAAACTAAATATTGTTGTAACCTTTTACTTTACCCAGAGAGAAAAATCACTCTCCTTTTTATGGAGAGAGGCTGTTTGGCAGAGCAGCCAAAACTAGTTGTTTTTGTTTATACAGGAGTTTCAAATCCAGAGATAACTATTAAGGACAAGTTTTTTAGGGTGTGTGGGGCAGGCCACAAAATTGCCCAGGCCTGAGGCTTTGAGTACGTAAAAAAAGGCTTGTAAATACTGAGGGGTCTCAGCATATATGTTCATATCAGGGTATAGGGCAAAGCCAGCAGGACAGTGGATATCAGTAGCATTTCTAAAGCTTTGTCATTTTGAGAACGAAGTCAGAGGAAGCTCAGTATAACACAGCCCATTTTAGTGACCTGCAAACTGAAGTAGCTTGCTTGAGCCAGGAACCCTCGGACCAGGTCCCAGCTCCCTGGCCTACAGAAATATGCCGCAGGTAAAATCCTCCTCTGTCCCTGCAGTGTATGGTCTTGGCTGATGAAGTTAGGAGACTTCGCTGGAACAAATGATTCTTCTGCTCCCCCTCTTCTGTTTTTATGTGTGCCCTAGCAGATGCTATGCATAGTCCCACTCTTTTGCTGCTCTTCCATCTTAGCTGTGGCCTGGTCACACTGATGGTTTCTATTTCTCTCTTGAATCCTCTGCAGTTCCTCCCTATCCAGCTCCATGCTTCATGTCTTTCACTCCCCTGCACTTTTGGGTGCACATCTCATGGCCAGAGCAGAGACGCTTCTGTGCTGCACTCACTCCTACCATGCCAAGACACAGCATTTTTGGAAAATAGCTTGTGGACCTGATAACCATATTTGTCTAACTCACTAGACTTGTGGCATCTCTGTGCTGCTCTTAAACAGGTCTGAACACCGGCTCTGGTGCTTTCACTGCCAAAGCCAGCTGGAAGTGCTACCCCATTCCTTCCGGCTCTCTGGTAGGATCAGGTTACACACGCAGTGAGCAGCACTTCTTTGTGTAGTATCCTCACAGACATCTTCATGCTGGAGTGGTGGGGAGGAGGTTGATTTGACTCTCTTTAAATGTGTTTCCTTAATCCCAAGTTAATTCCTCATGAACAGCTTTAACTCAAATGTTTTTACTCCATTGAAAACCTTCCTTTGTTCCTCTTAAGCCTGTGTCCCAGAAAGAGGAAAAGGGCTGAACACGTAACTTTCTTCTCAGATATTTTAGATTTTTGGATGGTATTAGCTGGGACTGGACAGGTAGAGCGGGAGCACAGAGATACCACTGTATCTCTAAACACAAAATTGCCACTCAGAGTTGAGAGCAGGATCAAGTGAAAGGTTTTGGAAGATCTGTAACACAACAAAAATTCTTCAGCCTGTTGCACAGAGAGCAAAGATACCTGGCTGGTTATAGAAACACTGCTATACTCCCCTCCTGGGGATGCCCGGGTGGCAGGAATTCAGGAGAAGTGACTGGGCTTTGAGCCGGACGTGCACAAAGAGGGAGGATGCTCGGGGTCCTCATGTTGACCACAAGATCAAGGGATACCTTTCAGCTTGTAGGTGCCTCCTGTTTTGGTGAAGCTTTAGACAGAAACCCAAAGTTCCCCCTGCCATGGTAAATACATGCCACCTCAGAGGTGCTGGAAGAGCACAGGAAGTATAACAGTTTTAGGCCTAAAAAGCTGCCTAGGACAGTCAGTGTTTGCTGTAAAGCCTGAGAAAGGGGCACTGACCAGTGCTGAGCTCCTCTCTAGGGAGTCCATGGAGGGCTGGTGGGAAGGGTGAGGAGAAAGGATCCATGGTGCCAGGCAATAGCAACAAAGCTAACCAGCCCTCATAGGGCTGACTCAGAAAGCAGAGCCTCTCAGGGTGGTACCATGGCCCCAGCATGCCCTTCCCTGCAATACTGCCTTCCCCTCGAACACATGCAGTATTGTGCATGCACATGTATATAGGTGGTCAGGAATCATACGTACATCAGCCCCTGCAGGAAAGTAGGGGAAATCCTAGCAGCCCTCAATTACCCCCACTAAAATATTGGCCATGAGGCTGCTATTGTGTCTCAAGTGCTCATACTGCATGCAAAAGGGAAAGATGCAGAACACCTGCTTCAAAAGGGAGCCAGCAGGATCTTAATTGATTAAATTGCATAGAAATGAATAATGACAGTGATAATAAGAAGGAGCAAGTGAGTCCAGATTATTGACATAAAAACAGATTAAAACTGCTGATACGCATTCCACTGAAAACTGCCCCTCTCCCTTTTCCTGCGTTTGTTTTGAAATTTCTCATGGCAAGTGGAATTAAATAGAAAGCTCTCCACCACCATCTCCTCAAAGCATCCCAAATGTGATTTTATCCCTGACAAAAGTGAAGAAGTCCTGCATTGCACAAGGGAAATTGAGGCACGGGTGTTAGAGAGGGCTGAGAGCAGTAGCTGTGGCAATTCACAGCAACGCCCCTCTGACACACTGCTTGCCATGTCCTTCGGGGGCCTTGCTCTCCATAATGGCAAGCTCTCCTCATCCATTTTAGCACAGAGCAACCCGGTCCATGGTCACCACATCTGTGGTTTCAGGTTGTCTGTTCCACTCTGCAGTAACACGGGATGGAGCTGCTAATTTCTCAAGATTACCCCACGGTGGGGTTTACTTCTCCAAAGCCCGGGTGCGGGCAGCTCAAGGCTGTGGTGTCCATAACAGCAGCTCCAGTAGTTCGCTGCCTTGCGTTTGCACCCAGCGCACACAGACAAGATGTCACCACCTTGTCCAGAATGGGAAGGAAGTTATACCGATGTGAAGTATAAGACCATCACACTGACCCAAAATCGAAATGCAGCCCCAGCTCTAGCACAGCTGAAGCCTGGTTTCCCATGGTCATATTTTGGAAGAGAGTAAGTTCCTCCTGTGCTGACTCTTGCCTGTCTAATAGTGTGTGAGCTCCTCTTTAGGCTCTCACCCCTTTCTCCATCTCCTACTTGGCCATGAATTTGCTTACATCCTTTAGGACTGTAAACACCTTGAGATCCTTACTCCTCTCACATGTGTGATCAAGGGTTTTTTTGAAAGCATTGGAGGAACGGGGGACAAAGGAAGTCCAAGTTTTCAAAAGTTCCACTCCAACCAAGCTGGCTAAATGGGAGCTGTATAAAGTTTGTGGATCAATCCAAGCATTTTACACAAGATACATATTGTACTCACATTCTGTGCATCCTCAAATCCCAGACTTTAGAAAGGAGAAGGTGGTTGGAGCATTTCTGTTTCCAAATCAGCCAGATGTATCGGGTCCGTCCACAACACAGAACGGAGACACCACAAGTACTTACAGCAGCTTGGCCCGACAAATACAGCTCTGTTGCACCCAGCCCCAGCTCTTAGCTGTCTGAATGTAGGGATATAGCTCACTTAGAGCTGCCTTGGACAACTTTCACACGAAGCTAAACCACCCAGATCCACACTTGTTCCCCCTCAGGAGAGCTGTCCCTGGCACCTGTCAAAGATCTGCTCATGAGCCTTTGGTCATGAGGCCGTTTAGCTTTCAGAAATAAAGGTTTTAATAGCCCCGGATGCTAGTTTATAGGCAGAGCCAGGGAAATGAGGCCTAAGACACCAAAATGGCTTGAGTAAGGCTACATGGGAGGTGCATGTATGTTCCTGTGGGCGAGCAGGAACGGGAGAAGCCGGGGTCGGGGGAGAGGTTCCACTTTGATTTCACAAGTGCTACAGCATCCTGCCAATGCTCCTACCTCCCAGCCTGGCTCTTTCCTTGTCAAACTGGGATTTCCCCGGCCTCAGCTGACCACCGCATTGTACCCTCACAAATGCTGCCCACACAGCAAAGGAAAGCAACCTCCTTTTTGCTGCTTTCAAGAGCTCAGACACCCAAAAAACAAATAGAGAAAAAGCCCTTCCCAAATGCCCTTGGGAGCCAGCTGTTGGCTGTGATCAACAGTTTTAATCAGAACAGTAAACATATTTATAGATATAATTAATAAATCCTCTCCCTACCAGTAATGAGGGCAGCTGGCTGCTCTGCTCCAGCTCCCCACGCTGCTCCAGCTCTCTCTGATGTCACTGCAAGCGTTCGGAGCTTGGCAGCGGGGAAAGCCAGTGAAAGCCAACAAAATGAGCAAGGCCTTGTTTGACTAGTGACGTCTCCCCATGCCTCAGCGCAAACATTCCTCCTGGCCATTATGCTCACACACAGAGACAGAGGGAGATTACGCTATCCTGAGGAGGCTTTTTAGTATTATTGGTATTAGTTAAGCAGGGTATTTCTCGTTCCAAGCTGGAGCAGCAGACTTGATACTCCGCTTGGGGATTTACCAAACGGTAAGGATTTTGTCAGGAATTTTGCAGAGGCCCTCTTCGGAGAGAACATTCTGTGCCTGACCATTTTGCAGCTCATTTGGCTCAGAAGACATCTTCTTGCACTGGTTGTTGCTTCTCCTCCCCTTCCCTCCCTGCCTTTGGCCTTTTCTGTGAAGAGAAACAGCAATTCAACCCATTGCTCTCCTCAGATGTGGCAGTGCTCACCAGAAAGCAGAGGATGAGGAGAAAGGTATTTCCCCTTACCTCTGCAGGCAAAGCAGGACCTTGCAGCTCCAGCTCCAGCATCCCCATAGGCCTGCACTCTGCAATTTGCGGTTCCAGTGTCAGAGCCAGCTGCAGTTCCAGAGAAATGAAAACTCATATATGCATAATCTTTGCAGGCGCCACCAACAGCATGAGGCAAAACAGTTTTGAAAACACTTACTCATGTTCCAGCCACTCCCAATACTGGAAACATCATCAATGATAAATCATATCTTTCAATTAACCTTGATTTTTTTACTTCAATGCGAACCTAGCCAAGAATTTATCTTATTTCAAATGTATATACCATTTTTCCATCTATTTGTCCTTCTGCCTTTTTCTTTTTTTTTAACTGAAGCATTTTGCTTATTTATTTGAAAGATTTGAGGGTTTGGGGGAGAGAAGGGAAAACAGCATGGAATATTACCAGTTCCCAGAGAATTCAAAACCAAAGGCTGCAGCAGAGAGAGCTTATCCCAGGGCAGAGGGCTATATCAATATGATATCTGGTTGATAGTCTTTACTACTCAGAATTTACATTTCTGAGTGTATAGTCTTGATCAACTATCAGAAATTGCATGTTCATTAGAAATTGTTTGTTCATATGATGCAGTAACAGCAGAGAGGTAAAAAAGATGAGTTCCTATTTCTCACTGACCTGAGAACCAAAGGAGATCAATTTAATGTATAGAGCCTTCCCTCTTACCAGAATGTGAGCCATAACACTGAGCACATTTTTAGACTCATAAGTCATTTGGACTCCAAGTTCTATTTGAAGAAATGGAAATGTAACCTTATTTAAAAAATATATAGGTATGAACAGAGGCAGGAGACAACTAACTGTATCTGCAGAAGCAGCAAGGTACTTTTCAGCACAGTGGGGTTTTCCTTGTTTTTGAAAAACTGTTGCTTTGTGGTTTTAGACCCATGGTACCTCAAAGTTATCACATGTCCAAACTGACTTCCCAAATTCCTCAGAACAGAGTGTTTAGGAAATTCTTTTGACATTTGTCTCTAGACAATTAAGCTCCTAATTCTTAAATATCTTTGAGCACCTGTTCTTCAGTTTCCCATAGACACAATGAGCTGAATAGGTGCTCCATGTCTTCTCTATGTGCTATCCCTATCCATAATGCACTCAGGTCTTGACTGGAATCCCTACACGCTGCCCACACACGAGTAATCGTATATTATTTATCTTTTATGGGAAGTTAGTCTCTTTGCCAGTACCAGCCAAGACTCTGCGTGTTTCTGTCCATACAATCGTATCTGTTTATCCCAAGTCCCCCAGGAAAGGGCCAGTGCCACCGATCATCTCCCACAGTGATGAAGAGAAGTGGGAAGAAAGAAGGGGACAAAACCTCTTATCTGCGGTGCTTTCATTGTACCACCAAATGATAAGGCTACATGAGGAGAGGGCTCCATTTCCCCTTAATCATCCTTCATTTTCCCAGGCTCCTTTAGGGTTGTGTGAGTAGTAATAACTTGTGCAAATGATGGTTTGTTTAGGGTGGCTTTATGGATCAGCCTGCATTTACTGGTTTGACATACATGAAGTCACTGACATTACACTAACTATGTCTAGAAATCCCTTGCCTCTTATTATGCAGCAGCTTGGACTTTGTTAAATAACAAACAGACCTGAAATGTCCTGTGTAACATATGTGGAAGCAGATCTCATCAAGAAATTTTACTGGGGTGGGAAAGGGAAACCAGGGAGGGAATCCTCTGAAACCCTTCACGGAATGTATCAGGGAAGGTCGAGTTGATCTGAGGGGCTTTTATTAGGAGGGACTTGCAACAGTGACGCGCTGGCCAGAGAGGCAGGGAGATGATCAGGTTTGATTTGGTGACTGCTAGCAGTATCTCTGGCAGTGAGCCGCTCAGACACAGGGCAGATGCACAGGGTCATTAGACAGAGACAGATCTGACTCCCTGGCTACGTCACACAAACTAGCCTGACTGTTACAAGTCTGTTTACCTGCCACCACCCACAGGATGTTCAACGGACATCTAAGGCATATTTCACTTGCTAGAAAGGCATCATTTGTGCTAGAAAGGCAATACTCCTCCGTGAGAGTCCACCAAGTGGGTAAAGATTATCTTAGCTCTCTTTATTCTATTTCTTCTTCAGATTTATAGGATTTTTTGGATATAGAGTGTAAGAAAACATGGAAGAAGTTGGGAGCAGTCCCACTGGCTTTCTACAGTCACTGGAGCGAGCAATATTTAGCTTGTAATAAAGGTAGCCTTCTTATTGATCACATCAGGAATGTCTTCAGTTTTCCTCTGGAAAAATGCCCCCTTTTTAATTGACCAGGTTAACACCAACAAAAAAGAAACCTTCACTTCACCCAACTTGAGATTTGAAGAGCTTTAACTAGACCTATTCATGAAGCTGGTGTGACTTGGCCCGCCCTCCCCCACCAAGCTATTTGTAGAACCAATTTCAGTAACAAAGGAATTTCTGTAGAAATGTGGCTGCTTGCAAGTTCTCCAGAAAAACAAAGAGGAATTGCATTTTCATCACATTGTTGTCTGCAAACAATCCAGTCAGTTCTGGTCCAAAGCTCATGTGTTAAATTTGGGGACCATCTGTTGACACTCTAATCAAATCCCCAAGGCTCTGCTGGCTTTTGTGCCAGCTAATGAACTGGCCCAGAACCTCAAAGCACAGTTTACAGCCTGCAAGGAGTGGCCATCATGACCCTCTTGAGTTACATCATGAAATCTTCTCATACCCAAGAGCTGGAAAACATATGGCACATACCTCAGAGAGCCAAGGGGCCAGAAGGGATCTGGGAGCAGTTCCTGGATAGGGTATGACAATGGGCTTCCCAGGGGGAAGAGGGAGTAGGGGCTGGGCTGGACACACAGTTGTGCCCCAGGGTGACCCAGCAGCCTCAGTCTCCGTTGCTCTTGCTGACTCATTTACTTGTGGAGCTTCCACTTGTGGATTACCTGGCAGCCCTTGCACCAGCTATGATCACATGAAATCACTCCAACCTGCGAGCTGTGCTTGAACGCCAACTCGCCATGGCACTGCTGCATCCACAACGTTCTGCTGGTTTCCAGCACGTTTGCAAGGAACAACTAGCGTATCTTTCTTTCCTGTGGGGCATGTGGCTGGTTCAGTTTGGCCTCTTTTGGAAGTGACTGAATAAGAGCTCTGGGTCAAAGTCTCAAATATGTTAAGTACAACTTTCCATGAGTTCAGAGAGCTGTATCGTTATAAAGGTCAGAATTTGGATTTAAGCTTTCTAATCTCCCCACAAAACCAACATTTGAAGGAAAAATCAGGTTGGGAAGCAAGGAAAGTGATTTCACTAGCTGTTGAATGAGTTACTCAACCCGTCAGCTGTCAAAGGAAAAGCACTCAACTTGAAGTAAGGGTCCAACCCTCATCCACAGATGACTCTCAGGTAATGCCTAGAAGTCATAAAAAGTAGCCCTAACCTATGGTCCCAGGTTTTGAAAGATTTTCCCCCATGCCAAATCCTCTGAAACTCATGCTAAACTACCTGACTATGAAGTGTGCTTTGGCCCTGGCAGGAACCTGCTTGATGGCAGTGAGGGCCTTGTAAGCATGATTCCCCACAGATTCCCGCCCAAAAACCCAGAGGGTTGTCTCAGTACTCAGGAATGGTTGGAAAAGTGCCTGATAATGCTTTGGAGCCAAGACTCACAGTGAAGTTTCAGAACAGCACTATGGACAAAACTCAGCTATGAGGTTACTTGTGCCTTCCTGAACCTGTCTCTTGAGCTACGTCAGACACCCACCAAAAACCCAAACATTAGCAAGCTCAGTACCATCAGGAGATTTCTGCATCCCCCTCAGGGATATGAATATTTGCTTCACATCCGGCTCCAAAATAGTGTATGACTTTTAGTATTTTGCTTTGTCTTCTCTTTTTTAGCCCTCATGCGTACAGTGCCAGTGTCTTTGTGGCTGATTTCTCAAAGCACGAGGCATTCAGCTTTCTCTGAGGACACCAAGTCCCATGCTGGTAAAAGGTCTTTCCCCATACTGACATACTAGGAGGCATATGTGGGTTAGGCAAGGGACTGGGTCTTGATACAACTATAAAGCAAAGGGGATGGAGCTATGGTCAGAGGTGGACTAGGGGAAGGTATAGTTTTGCTTGGTATTTTCCCTTGGTTGTTATTGAAGGAAACGAACAATATTAATTCAGGTTTGTTTAGATTTTCTTTGGTTACCAGTGCTTCATACACTAGCATTATTTCCTTTCAATTTTTTTGCATGTACAAGTACTTTTATTCTGACTGACTGCACTAATATTCAGAGAAAATTATTATCTGATAAAAGTTAGATTTCAGCTTCCTAAATGCTTCAGTGATGAAGATGCAATTTTTATTTTTCTCTTTAGAGTGCTAGAAAAACAGGCAAAACTAATGCAGATTTGACATTTTTGCCAAAAGAGGCTTTCACTTCTATTTTTGTTAAAGACTTTCAGATCCAATTTTTATTCTTTTTTTAAGAGTTATGAATTGCACAGCAACCATGAGCTACACATATTCTATACTAACTACAAATACATTATCCATATTTTGAATATGAAATTACTATTTATGTCAACCAATTCATTCTTTCAGTATTGCCTAGGCACTTGACTAAGCACTTGCATATAAAAATGTATATTTTTGCATGAGAGACTGGGAGCTTATGTTAAAAAAGCAAAAGAGCACTCCAAAGGCATGTTAACTACATATACTAACCTCTAGAATTATTATTGTTCAGATCATAGAAACTGAATGCTATACTCCATGTTCAAGCAAAACATGGAGTTTTTGCTCCATGCAAACTTTAGTGAGGTCTGAATACTGAATTATGTCACAGACAATTTTTTTTTTTCAAGTCAATAAGATATTTATTTATTTCAAGACAACACAGTGCCTACGTACAGGTTAGAGATGGTTTTAAAAGACAATTTTTATCTCCTGGGATGTCAATGATTTTTGCAAAATTTCACTTGAATTAGAACACCAAAATCTCTCTCAATTGTATTTTTTGAAAAACGAAATATTAAACACACTCAGCTAGTTTTTAGCACTTTTAAACAAATAAGCTTATTAATCACTTCCTATCAGATATTAATGAAGCTGGCACACTCCTGCAAAAGACTGAATTTAGATTAATCAGTGTCTTCTCATGGAAAGAGAAGTTATCCAATCATAATCCCCCAAAAAAAGAAAATAAAGGCAAATGAAGGCAAATATCAGACTGCAAACTCTCTACTCTACCTGTGAAAGGCTGTGAAAGATTCCTGGATGTGTTTTATTTCTGTTGGCATAGATGTCTACTTGGCATAGGTGCTGCCTGCTTAAGATGGGTTTATAGTGGCTTTGCACTGCGTGAGCGAGGTGAGGGAGCCAGAGCACACAGGTAGAGCTGACTGTACGTCTGTATGCTGACAAAACCAGAGAATCAGCAAAGCTGTGTCAGCCGAGAGTCCAGCCTGAAGCCTCGGTGGCAGATCGAAGCTGTGATCGAGCCTGTTGTCAATCACGGTGCTCCAAAGGCAGAAGTGTTGCAAACGGTGGGAGGGGGTGATGGCAAAGAGCTTGGCAACGTCTCTGCCTGCTCTTGGTCTTGTTAAGGACAAAGAGTTTCCACAGCCTCGTGGTTTTCTCAAGTGTCAAGCTAAGGTTTCTTATTAAAAAGAGAACTCCTGACCTAAATATCTTTCTCGGGAGTGCAGGTTCAGCAGTTGGATCCAGTCAGAGTTGATAGCTTCATGCTAGCCTGATTTGATGACTCCCATCTGAAGGTTTGATCCTTAAATTGTGAAGGTCTTTTTAATTAGTCAATATTTGTTTCATTAACTGTGCTTTCAGAATATAAGAGCTTAACAGCAGGGACTGATTATTCTTTTCAGTGTAATACTTTTTTTTTTTTTTATGACCCAGTTGGGAAATATTTTTGGGAAACACTTGTTGAAAACAAAACAAAACAAAACAAGAAAGAGGATTTTTCTAAGCCAAGAAAGAATACTCCTAAAGAAATATTTTGGCTAGAGAGGGTTGTGCTGGGGTGGTACTAATGATGTACCTTTGTTACTGCTCTAAATTCAAACCAACGGGAAGTGCAGCAAACTGGAATCATGGTAAGCCTTGGCACAACATGTGGATTCGTGGCGATCTGTATGCACATTCACTTCTTCTCCCTATGCGGGCTTCCCTTCTGCATCCTGACCCCAAACCGCTCAAAAAGGACAGCAACTTTACATCAACCCACACAGGCTTTGGACCCGATCCTACAGGCTTGCAGTATTCATCCACTCAACATGTTGAACTGACAACAGGCAGAGCCAGTAGGGGTTAGACATCAGATCCCCCAGGTCTGTGCTGTAAATTTAAGGCATTTGTTGTTGTTGTTGTTGTTGTTGTTGTTGTTGTTGTTTGTTTTTTTCTTTAACAAGCACTGGTGTAGGAATGACTGTAATGTATGCGAATTTGGTCCATAAGAGATATTAAACTTTATCATACAAAGGCACTAGGATTCGTGTAAATTCATATGAGGAGGAGGTAGGGTATTAAGCCCCAATTTGATCATTAATCCTTAGGATAGCAATAAAGCTGGTATCAGCAGGCCAAATTTTGGCTCCACTATCTAAGGCTTTTTAATAAATCTCTTCATTCAGGCATGCTGAAAATAAAACACCTTTTTTCTGAAGGGCCTATTTGTGAGTAGCTCTGGGAAAGAAGGATGACACTTGAAAGATGCCAGACAAAAAGCGGCAAAGGGCTCAGAAACGCTACACCCGACCCTGTTAAAATCCCTGCTCTTGAGGTTTTACCGTTTCTAAGACCGTGCGTGGGCTCCGCTAAGATTAGTTCACTCCTTTGGTGAGAGTCGGGAATACAGCGGGGAGGAAGGCTTTTGGCAGTCACTGCAGGGCGGGTTTTTGCGGGAGCAGACGAGGGCGGGAAGGAGCCAATGGCCTTTCCCAGGGGCCAGAGTTGGCCCTACCCCAGGCACTGGCCAGGGCTTTCTGGTGTCCAGCCAGAAAGGAGAGCCCTCCAGCTGGCGGGAGTAAAGGAGAAAGGAGGTGGACGGAGAGCAGGGCTGCTCCGGCAGAGGGATTTGGGGCACAAGGCAGCAGGATGGGCTGAGCTAAGCCACCTTCAGCTGCCCATGCCAGGAGCAGCCAAATGCGGGCTTTTGGCAGTGCTGGGGCTCCCTGGGACAACATGGATCCGCAGGAGCCCCCATGGGAGCCCAGGTTTATATGTGTTTTATTCCTGTTGGAAAGAGTGGTTCTGCTCAGGGCAGGGGGAGCGGGTGGGAAATTCTCTTCTTCACCTGGGGCAGAGTTTCCACCGGTATCAGTGCTTAGACTGCTCATTTCACCTTCTCTTTGACCTACGGGAAGGAGCTCCAGCTCACAGTTTTAAAAAGCTGAGCCCTATGATTTTGAAAGGCAGGACTTCGCCAGATTTCAGATGCATGCCCACAAAGGCGCATAGCTCCAAACGCGCTGGCAAAGGCCTCCACTTCTGATTTTGCACACAGGAGCTCGCAGTGAAGACGTGACACAACAGCAGCCGGTGGCAATTTGAATAGAGATCCTCCCTGTATACCAGCTTAACCCATAGGGCACCAGCCTCTTGTCCACCTCTGAGGATGAGAGGTGTTTTGCAGGCTCCATTTCAGCTCCTCGTCTGAGCGTGTTTCAGTCAATGTGAACTGCAACTGTGGAACCTGGCCCAAAGACAAAACCATTCTGGAGATTTAATTTTTGAATCTAATTCTTTGGGGTCTTCTGGCTGCTTTTTAGTGTAAGTGTTTCATTATGTTATATAGTGCCTTGGCACTGGGGGAGCTGCATAAATAAAAGTTCTGTTACATTATTTTATTATGGGTGCTGCTTTCCAGCAATGCTCCAACTAATGAAGCTTTTTCTCTGATAATCTGGGAGCCTGATAGTGCTGTGATAGTGGAGACCAAGAAGAATATTATATTACGCAGTGAAATCCTGATAGCTTTTGCCATTGGTTTTTGTGTAGCCAGGATTTTATTCTGTAAATCTCAGAAGTGCCTCTGACTGTAAGAGCAGCATCTCTTTAAGAGTGCTGACACAGTTCGTCAGGTGCTGTAAATAATAAACCTACACGAAACATTGTGAATGTTATAATGAGCGGGCTTGTCAAACTACATGCACAGCTACATTTCATTGGTTGGAGTGTGTGCAGAGAAAAATTCAAGATGCATGAATAGGATCTCATGGTTAAAATATACTTGGATACTGCTGTGAAGAGAGAGATAGAAAGAGTCCTTCCTCTGCTACTGAGTGCTTGTGTGAGGCTGGGCAATTCACTCATGCTACTTTTTCATTCACAGTTTAATTCGTCCCTCATTTTGGATGTCTGAATGAAGACCCTACAGTACTATGTGTACTGACCATATGCAGTGTGATCAAATGCTTAGGATTAATGCAAGTCTTACACATATCAGACTGGGCACCTAAAACTAGTTTGTGCTTTTTGCCCGTAAAGTCTTTCTCTGCCTCTTATTTGTAAAATGGGGACAGACTGGGATGTGATATTCTCAGATTTTGTGATGAATCATGAGCAGCAGAAAATGCAGGAAACATATACTGCTCTCTTTGAATCAGGGTTTGTGCACCTTACATAAGCATGGGGAAATTTATCACTCATAAAGAGAAGAAAACATTGGGTAATGCCTCACTATCTGAGTACATTGGTCCCATCTAGCATATCAACTGAGAATCCTACCAAAAAAATGTATGAACTTATAATTAAAACCTGTGTCATAATGTAGATATGAGGTTGAATTAAGATTGGCCCATACTACCACCTGGGACTCCATAACCTGTTAATACCAGGCCTTTGGACTACCCTGTCCATCAGGGTAAATCGATTAGGATTAGACACAGCCATAAAATCACACTTTTATTGAGTCAGCAAGTACTCATGAAATGAAATGCATGCCTGCTGTATGTTAAGCCAGAGGCAGGCAGACAAACAGTAAATCATCTGCCACAAAGCATTGCAAGTTGGAAAGAACCTACCAATGTTTGCTTAAAGGAGCAGAGTGAGCTTGTATTTAACCAGTTATTTGTGCATTTCGGTTGTGACATTTTCGATCTGAGTCTAGGAACCTTAAAGCCAAGTTTACTGTGCTGCTGAACTTGCTTAGCCTAGATCATTCTTATCCTTAGTTTTTCTGACTTTATAACTACAAAGGTCTTTCGAAGTAGTGGGCTTTCCTATGTGTGGGCATCTGTGATGCTTCAGCAGGAGGAGATAACAGATGCCTTAAGTCCCACAAGATAAGTGCTGAGTGATTTCAAAGGAAGGAGCAAAGTCTGCATCCCGAGGGCAGGCCAGACCTTGTCAGCATTACAATGAGTGATTTGGCTGGCCCATACCAGGTACAGTTTACCCAAGCATGGCCTTTCACATATGAGGTGAAATTTTCTTTTCATGTAGACTAAACCTGACTGTTCCTTTTTTATCCAGCCCCTTAAGGCACTGAGTTTCCCAATGCCTTCTGGTGTGAGAGCACTTGAACAGCCCCTCTGGCTGAAATATAAAGCCCTGCAGTATAATATTTTCCTCTCCTCACATCTCTCCCTCTAGCGACACTGTGGTCAAGGTTTGTATCGTGAATGCTTTTCCTTTTGTGATCGCTTCTCATTATGTGGCCTCCAGTGCTCTTTTATGATGTTCTTCTGTTCTATTCTTCTCTGCACTTTGAAGTGCTATTGCATGAAACAGCATGACATAAAATAAAATGACACTCATTATTAGCACAAATGAAACATTTGGTTTCAATTATCTCCCCTCTCTCCAGTTGTGAGCAGTGAGAACTCACTCATAAATGCATGGAGTGTTTTAAGAAATTGCAAATTTTACAGAGCAAAAGAAAGGAAGAAAAACAGATCCTAATATTTTGAGCCTTTTATAGTATCCACAATGATAAGACAGAAAAGGAGCCTGGGCCTGGTGCTTTCAACCTGCATAATCACACTGATGTGAACTGGTCTGCATGGACTGGAAATAAGAACAACACTGGGCACCAAAGTAGAACTGTCATTGAGCCCTAAACTGAGAATCGTCTCTGCCACTGGCCTACATGTGACCTTTTAAAAATCACTTTGCTTCTTTCCATTTCTGGTTTCCCTCAGACTGTATTTTTGTCCATTTACCCTGTCGGCTGAGGAGGAGAAAGTCTCTTTAGTTGAGTTTCCTCACATATCTCTATACTAGTTCCAGCTTTAGAAGAACATTTTGAGACAGAATTTCTCTAGCTTTTCTCCAAAACAAGAGAGAATGGCCCTTTAAATGAAAAATCTTTGTCTCTCTCTCTCAATTCTGCTAGTTTTACTATCATTTTTTCCCCTCTTCCATTCAGCCAGATAATGTTTAACCTTTAAAAATAGCGTGCATGGCCTCCTTGAACTGAGAGCAATAAAAACACTTAACAGTATGCAAAACAGAAATCTATCCAACCTCAGGGTAACACAAGTCTATTATCCCAGCCTGCTCCATAAAACAGCTGACTTGACAGCCCATGTCCGTATGGAAAGCAGTTAGCTCTGGGTTTTTTTCCTCTCTGTCTAAAAATGATCCCATTGAACCAAGGCTATGATGCAGTGCGATTGGCATTCATAGGAATTGCACACATCTTGAAAGGAGGACTACAGCAAAATCCTCTCCAGGGACCACTGCACTGGCCACGGGACCCACTAGATAGGTACCCCTCATCACCCTGTCACCCGTGATTGAAATCATTTTGGAGCACACTCCTGGACAGTTCTTGCTTAGGAATGGTAGGACAGGGAGAGCTGTGTCCAGGCAAAGTAGTTTGCTATAAACAAGCTACACCAGTGAGAAAATGGCTGGCTACTTGTGTACTTTTTGATCCTTGAGAGATCGCTTGTCTCTCCTGAGGTACAGCACAGCTGCTGTATAGCACCACAGCACATGGATGTAAGGAAGGGAGGGAAGCAAAAAAGCCTGTGCAGTAGAGGAAACTTTAAGTAAGCTAAAGACTATTACTCATATTAGAGCCAGAACCTCCACCCAAGCTCTCTTAGTTTCCTCCAGCAGCGTAAAATGGATGTGAAAAATGGGCTCTTCCCTGAAAAGTGTATTAAACAATTTCCCTGTAGCAGAGAGATGATATAGGTGGTTGTAGAACAGCTGTTTCTTTTTGCTTCGTGACAGGAATTAATCATAACAAAATCCAGAAAACTTCATGGAAAGCAGGTAATTCTGTGGAAAAAGAAAATGTTTGTTGAATTCAGACTTCTGGCCCTCATTTCGTGTGTGATCTTCAGAGAGCATTTTTCTATTGCAGCATAACCGTAGCACCAGTCCTATGAAGAACAAAGAGCAGAGCTGGATCCACGGAAAAGGGAAATGCATTTGTTGCTCTTACCTCTGGTATCAGCTCGTAGTGTTGAAATGCAGATAACAACTGGGGTGGGAAGACAAATTTGTTTCCTCCTGCTCATCTCCCCAGCGGGAGATGCCGTGACACTTGCAGCGTCAAGTTCCAAGAAGTGTTATAATGCAGAAGCAGGGTGACCAGTCTTTGGACAAAGTACCTGGAAAGGGATATCTCTGCCCTAACACTTGAAGAATTTGATGCTTTTCTTCGGATATATCTTAACCACCCTTGGGACCTGGGGGCCAGGAGTCTACATATTTTTGGAAGAATTGATTAGTCATTCAACATCACATGTAGAAGAGAGGTTTGCATGTGGTTGTCTGTTCCGTGACCAACACTGGCTTTTTAGGGAGAAAGGGCTTTGTCCTGTTTTCTACTTGTGGGGATTTCTGTTTTACTGTGTAAGGTACTTGTATACAGCACTTGACTTACTGTTTAAGGTACTTGAATAGAGTACTTATACTGTATAGTGGGGACAGCTAATCTTTTACAGACCTAAACCAAAAAAACCAAAATGGACAAGGAGCCAAAAGCTTTGAAAGGGTGTTTCACTTAGGTTTTGGTAACTATTATTCATACAAGTATGCCACATGATATTAAATGCAGTTGACCTTTCTCTCTTACTTGTGTGTTCTTATTAAATCTCCAAGTAAATGTTTTCTTGAATATGTTATATTTTTGCATTTGGTTTCTTAAATGGGTTGAATAACCTATCTTTGTCATTAAAAAATCATAATTATCAGATTTTCTTGCCTTCCACTACACAAGGACAGGACTCAGAACTTTGTCCCAGACGTCCCATCTCCTTTTCCCCAGAATACCATCTTCTTTCCTTTGCCAGCTCTTAGCTCCAGCTTGGTTTATCACCAGAAAAGAGCTGCCCATGGCTCCCCAGTTCTCTCTCAGCAGTAATCGTTCCAGACCTCCCTCCTCTGAAGGCTGCAAGTCCTCATTTCTCTGGCTTGGATTGTCTCTGTCATTTAGCTATGCTCTGCAAAGAGCTGCTCGGATACACACCAGAGCATGACCACAGCATTCCTCACGAACAATAAGCTGTCACCTTTGCCATTGTGAAGTCCCCAGAACATGGCATACGTACCGCCTCGGGCAGTTTGGCCCAGTTGGTTCATCATCCTGTGCAGCTGGGGAATAAGAATTTTCTATTGAATGTCAGCTCTTATTTATTTGAACTTGCAGTCAGACAATAGCCCACACACAGGGAGTGTCTGACAGGCCGAGAAATATGCACAAAGCTCCGTAAATACCTCAGCCTTGTTTTTTTGCGTATGAATGTTGGGGATACTAATTCCTTTATACTTCAAATGCTACTTCTAGACTTCTGCCTAATTACAGCTTTGATCGCCTGGATTGCTAGTTAGAGATATGTAAGACATATGTGTGTTTCTTCTTTCCTGAGAATGACAAAAAGCAGAAATAGACTATATTTTGAATTGGAACACTCTTGTAAAAGGCTTCTCTGTTAGAAAGACACTATCTCCCAATGCCACACTAATTTCTGCTTATCCTCTCTTGCTGCTGATTCAGTGCGAATCTGTCATAATCTGCTGTGTGACTTCAGGGAAAAAAAAGAAAAAGAAAAAGAAAAAGAAAGATTTCTTCTGGTTCATACCCATAAAAAAATGCAAAAAAAAAAAGGTATATTGTTCCCCTAGTAGGCAAAGTTCACCTGAAGCTTGATAAAAGTTCTCAAATGATTTTTTTTTAATCTAATTCTGTAGAAAGTCTGGAAGTGAGATAAAGGTCTTACAGCTTCCCAACTACCTCCTCAGAAGACAAATGTTTTTTTAGCATTCAAATGCAACTTTGATGCATGAAATTGTCGCTGAAAAATCCAAAATGAAGGAAATCGCAGAAGTCAGGAAGTGATTGACAATACTGTCAGAACGCTTGTCAGCACCTTTACCTCCCCAGGTTCATCTTTAAAGAATCCTTAAGGCAAAGGAAAGGCAGATAGGACTGGAGAGGCGTTATCATGTTCACTGTTACCTGAGGAACAACCTCTAAAGAAAGATAGATTATTGCCCTAAGACAAGCCACTGAAAAGCTAGTCTTATACACTTTAGAGCTTCACTTGTGCACCTATCCCAGAGCTACTACATTCACAAAAGTGTGGGGAAAGGCTTAGAAGAAAGCTTGATGAATATGGATTAGCCAGATTATTTCCCATTTCTAGATTCCTCTTTAAATTTCTTTGCCTGTTTTGTATCCACCTTTTCTCTTCGTAGGCAGCCACCACTTATGAGGAGGAGCTGGCTTGCACAAGAACTCATATACGATTATTGGAATGCTTCTTACAGCTTTTAGCCAAGATTTGCAAGCAGCTGGTGATTTCCAAACGTTACACTGCTTGTTTGTGAAAAACTAGCCCTTTTACATATCTCCAATCAGGAACCTGAAATCACCAGCTCTTGTCAGAAATGATGGCCTTAAAGCTTATTACCCCTACCAAAGGGTCCAAAACCAGAAGAGCATCAGGAAGCATGCCTGTGCCTATTGAACAAGCTATACAACTCCAACAGACTTCGGTCAAGACAAGAAAGGTCCAAATTAAATATAAAAATTAAAGCCAAGGGAGGACATTTGTAATTAATAAGAGCAGACTTATGATTTAAAACCACAAAATGTTCATAAAGGCCACTGACTATGACAAGTGCCTCAAGGAATGCATCCAACACCATTCCTGATAATAGGAAAGAAAGATTTTTGTACATGGGTTTATAAACATCTTGGGGAATCACTTAAGTAGTAATCTCCTGGGGATGCTCTCTTGCTCATTCCATTATACAGACAGTCCGATTGAAAATCTAAATCCTGGGCTGTATGCATTTTTTTCCCTTCGTCCCCATTTATTGTTTTAAGCTTTTTTTCTAATTAGCTGATTCAAAGTCTCTCCAAAGAAAAGTTTACATGATATTGTTGCCACAAGGATTCTTGCCAAGAAAATGAGCAGGGCAGATGCTGGCTGACTTCTTGATTCACTCACTCAACAAAAAACTATGTGGATGATATTGCTTTCCTCTGAGGTGCAGGCTGTATCCTTCCTCCATGTTTTCTTGGACCTTTGTTGACTACATGCCTAATACAAGCTGTTGCCTTAATCTTGTTAACCTGGTCCTGTCTGGAAGTCAAGGAGTGGTTTGCCAGTTACTTCAAGAGTTTCAGTATCTGGCTCCAATTCCTCTAAATTAGGAGTTCTCATCAGTTTGCTCAGACCTGGTTTCTCTCCTTCTACCTTTATTTTCTACTGATCTCTAACTTACATTTTTATTCCACTCAGGAAGAGGAAAGGATATAATGAGTTTGAAGGCTCATTGGAAAGGAATTTTTAATTTTTATTTTTGGATAGAAAATTTAGGTTTTAAATTCAACCAACATTTTTGTGCAGCACGCTTCCCTCAGATTGTTTTGGTATTTCATCTGGAAGCCAAAAACTGGGGAATATGTGGGTTTTTTACAAAACAGAAACTTTTTTTACTGAAAATGAAAGAAAAGATTAATCACTGCCATTTTATGCAGGGGTGAATAAAGTTCTTTTCTGACTGACTTTAAGAAATACTTTCAAGACCTTTCAGAGGCAAAATGTCAACTTAGGTGAGTGAAACAGTTTGCTTCTGATTTTCCCCTTCTAATCCATAGACTCAACCCTGAACTCCCTCATGGATTATACTTTTGAACACTGATGGGATATGGGGTGCGGCCAAAATTTTCTGAATGCAGTGGGATAGATCTGAAATGCCCACAGAGAAATCCCTTGTCTACTCTGCAGTGCAGACTTCTGGAGTTATTCTACTAAAAAGGACAGGTGTTTGCTGTTGCTTTACCTGAAGCCTTTCCTTTGTAAACTTAAAGCTATAACTGGTTAGAAAGGTTTGAGTGCCATTCCTGTTCTGTATGGTAGCTTTTCATACTCACTGTGTGTAAGTCTGTGTCTACACAGCTATGTGCCAACTGCAGGAATACAGAATGAGAAACAGTCTCATATTTATCTGGTGGAAATTGCACATTTTTCCCCTTTGACAATTCAGGGTATTTAGGATTAAGTTAAATTACTAAACAACATTTTAAAACTGACCCTTAGGCACAAACACTTCCTCATTCTATATGTGATAAAAAGATCAAGGAGAAAAAAATCTCTTTTCTGGGATTGTAACAAAGTTCCTAGGATTAATATAGACAAAAATGTAACTGGATGTGTTAGATTATGAATCACAAGTTGTATGTTAAGTAAGTAAGTGCTTTATTTCTTTCACCATTATTTGTATTCCCTTTGATTTCAGCAGCTTTAAAACACTCCACTTTAAGGTAAAGGGCAATTGTTTTCTCTTTCTGCAAAAATATCTGGAGGAATTAAATGGTGATGTCATTCCAAGAGGGAAACACACATCAGCTGTGAAACTCTTTCTCACTCCACCTTGGAAATATTTTGGCACTCCTGAGAAAATAAATATGCATTTGATGGCCACTTGGACAAATTTAATAGTGCTACACAGAAACAAGAGAGAATGACACATCAACACACCCTGGGTATTCTGAAAAGATTCCACAGCATAAACAATCCTATGCAATATATTAATTCACTTTTCTTTTAGTGAGAAAAGAAAATCAGAGTTACAAACTCAGGCTGGACTCTTTCTGATCTATTTGGCTCAAGCTAAAATTCACCTGCCTTCTACATTGATAAAACAGGTTTTCTTGTGCTAGTTGAGACCTTTATATATCAGAATTTAAAAATTACATGAATTAAGCAATTCAACTACATATAATCACATTTCCTTACAATAATAACCATGTGAATATTTAAAGTTGGGGAGATGAAAAAAGAGCAGGAAAGAAGAGGACTGAAAAGTTAAAGTCTATGCCTGAAATTTGGAAAAGGTGAACTCAAGACCTGGCTTCATCTCAAGCTGTTTATCTTTGTAAAATTGGTGCTAGAGCTCAGAGTTTTGTTTCAAAGTTCATTCCTCCTCACCCCACCTTTACCTTTCCAAAAGAAACCAAATTTTATTTAAAGATCTAAGCAAGATCCATACTAAAAGTAATTAGCATGCATAGTAGCCATGGGGGTGAGGCTTGCCAGGCAGGCTGGCAGACATCTCAAGGTGCAGGACTTACTTATTCCTTGATCCAGATAAGCAGTGACCTTGCCCCACTGTTTGCTCAGCAAGGATCAGAGGTCTTAACAGGCAATTTGACATGTGTTTTTAATGCAGGACATTAATGCAGTATCTCTCTCATGACTACAGCAAAATCAACACAAAGGAACTTGGCCTTTTAGATTTATAGCTCCGTGTAGAACTGAATATTTATTTACTCAGTTGTCTAGCCATGTTTTCAGGGCCCCACTAAAAAGCTGAGTTAGAAAGTCTAACCTCAAGGCTGAGTATCTAGAAGTCTAACTCATCCCTTCTTTCCCCAGTAATATGTCCAAGTACATAGAAGAAGACAGAGACAGAACCAGACACTAATTTGGGGTCTCTTGTCACAGAATCACATAATAATTTACATTGGAAGGAATTTTTGGAGGTCAGCTCCAACTACCTGCTAAAAACAGGTCTAATTAGAATAGGAACTTGTACTGTTGAGACTTGAACACCTCCAAGGATGGAGATCTCACAATCTATCTGGGCACCCTTCTCCAGTATTTGACTGTCTTCATGGTACCTTCCCCGCCCCCCCGAAATCTGATCAGGATTTTCCATGTTTCAACTTGTGCCCATTTTCTCTCATCCTGTCACCATGCACATCTGAGAAAAGTCTGGCTCTGACTTCTCTGTATTCACTGATCAGGCAGCTGTAGACAGCAACAAGTTCTCCCTGAGCCTTCTCTGCTCCAAGCTGAACTTACCCAGCTCTCTCAGCCTCTTTCATATGTCCCTGTGCTCCAGCTCCTGATCATCCCAATGGTGTCCACTATCCTCATTCCAGTCTGTCAATATCTTTCTGGTACTGGGACACCGTAAGCTGGACATAGCACTGCAGATGTGGGCCAGCAAGTGCTGAAGGATGACTTCCCTGGACTTGTGTTACAACCCTTTGAGCATGACAGCCTAGTCAATTTTCCATCCAGCTTATCATCCACTTATCTAGCCTGTATATGATAATTAAGCCCAATTTGGTGGTAGGGAGACTATGGGAGACCATGTTAAAGGCTATGCAAAGTCAAAGTTTATGACCTCCACTGCCCTCCCCTTATCTACAATACCTGTTGTCTTGTCACAGAAAAATATGAGGTTGGTCAGTCAGGGTTTACCCTTGGCAACCATGCTGGCTGCTCCTGAACACCTTCTTGTCTTTCATGTGTTTTGAAATAGCTTCTAACAGGATTTTCTCCATAACCTTCCCAGGGACTGAGGTGAGGCTGGCAGATCTGTAGTTCCCAGATCCTGCTTATTGCACTTCTTGAAGATGTGTGTCATGTCTGCCTTTTTCCAGTCATCAGGTATCATCCACCTTTTGAAGATGGTCAAAAGTAGCCTTTCAATAACACTGGACATGCAATGACACAATCATACTTTCCTGCAGGGACCACTTCACTCCCTCAGACTCTGCTAGGAGACTCAGAAAGCTGGGACACCTGATGACAAACCTTACCAATGAAAACTGAGGCAAAAAAGACACCAAGTACCTCAGCCTTTTCTGTGTCCCTTTTCACTAGGCCATGCCCCATTAAACAGTGAGTGCACACTCTTCTTAGCCTTCTTTTTGCTGCCTGTAGAAAACTTTCCTGTTGCCTTTTACCTCCCTTGCTGGTTGCAGGTTCCCCTGAGCGTTGGCTTTCCTAACCCCATTCCTACACGTCTGTCCCTACTTCAACCTTCTACGTGCTTCCTTGCTGTGTTTGAGTGGAGGCAGGATCCCCTTGTTCATCCACACTGGTCTTCTGCCACGCTTCCCTGACTTTCTGCACATTTACAGTGGACCACTCTTGTACCCTGAGGAGGCTGTCCTCTAAGATCAGTCAGCTCTCCTGTACCTCTTCTCCCCTCCAGGAAGCTTCCCATGGGAAGCCAAGCAGGTCCCTGAAAAGGATAAATTGCTCTTCTCAAGTCCGGGCTTATAGTTCTGTTGTTTGTCTGTTGCTTACTCCTCTCAGGTACTTAAAATCCGCAGTCTCATGGTTGCTGCAGCCAAGGGTGCCTAGACCTTCACATCTTCAGCCAGTTCACCTGTGCTCACCAGCCTGTATGTTTTCGCATTCAGACTTCAGTGACTGTTTTTGTGGAGGAAGAGAAGTGGATGTAATCTCTGAGGTGCTATTCTCTTGCAAGGAGGGAACTGCCTCCTTATGCCCTGTAATGACAGCACAGCTTTATCAAGTGCAGCATACTGAATTCAGAGTCACCCTGCTTTATAGGAGCATCCCATGTCCTCAGCAGCAGGCCAGACCTTGGAGTCCTGTATGGAGTGCGTTGTCAGGCAAACCTCCCATGTGGCTAAGCAGGCAATTTTCCTAGAATTAAATTCCCGATCACAAATTAAATACTACTAGGTTGCCCTGTGGCTTTGCCAAGATCATCAGCTTAGAGATAGCAGGACAAAGCTTAAAAATAAAGGGTCTCTTTTTCTGTGGGGGAACTACCTCGGACTAGCCTTATAATTTGGTAATAAAAGTCTTCACCCAGCTCAGCTCACCTGCAGCAGTAATGCCCTGGGAGGTGCTGCCATGCTCTGCCCACTTCCTTCAAATCGCTGCCCATCCCCTTCCCAGCTACTTCAGAAAGTGAGGGGCTACTGCAGAGCTTGGCATGGTTGGCAGTAGCCAGACCAGAGAGAGGAGGAGTTTGTGTCCTTGTCCATAGCAAGAAACATGGTTCAGGACATGACTGAAAGATTCAGCTGTGGTGCATGCCATGAAAATGTTTGGAAACTCCACATAGCCTTTTGCTTTGCTAAAGAAGATCAGATACATAGTGTAACAAGTGGAGCGAAGACTTGGCCTCAGGAAAGCCAGGTTCTGCTCTTTGTCCTAATGCAGGTGGCCACATAACCTCAGCCAAGACTCTAAGATGTATCTAAACCTCTCATTTTGATAGTAATAAGAGTGTGAGGCCAAAGTAACTATAGGATATGACTGTTATCCATGTGCACAACATCTATGGGATGTTGTTAATATACGTTCAGGATTATGAAATCAGCAGATACACGAAAGGATCTGTTCTAAGTAAATAGTTGAAAAAACTGCATAAAATTAGTTGCAGCCAGCTGCCTAAGAAAGTGAGATGTGTCTGCCAGTGGTAAAAGCCTACTAAATTGCTCAGAGTAGAGGGATTAAGAAAATAGCTCTCTATCAGGATGAGTTGATTCACTCCATTTCAAAGATGCTTTATGGGCTGACTTTTTTATCAAAAACTCTGCCAAATCCTACTTCATACATTGCAACAATTTTCCTCCTTTTCCCTCCCTGCAGAAGTTACTTCTCCTCTTTCCTCTTTTCCCAGCCACTGCAAACTGTTAGTGTTGGGTTTTATTCATAAGCCCAGGTCTGAGGCTGAAAGAAACTTGCTTATCTGTCCGATCACCTCTAGTCGTGCAGAGCTGTTCCTGCCCAAGCTGCTAAAAGACTTCACTGTTGCTGAGAAATGAGGATGATTCAGCATGAAACGAGACAGGAATTGAACCTATATTCTAAGTAGCACATGACAGTAACAAACAGCCATGAGTATTTAACTCAGTCCAGCTCTGTTTCATTTGCTTTTTATTACTTTGCATAGAGAATGATCCACAATAGAAAACTTTATAAGACAGCCTGTGGCTCAGTGTTGGGTACTAAGGTGCAGCTGCCAGTCGAACTAGCTGGCAGAGAGCAGCAGGCACTGGGAGGGCTGACACTGTCAGTGTGAGTGTGATGAAAAGTCCTGGCCAAAAGCCAAGGCTGGCTACCTCTGCTGCGGAGACAGAGGAAGGGTAGTCTTAAAACAAGCTTGTAAGTGAGAAGTCACTTGTTGAGCCCAAACCTGGGATCAACTAGTATTACATGTGGCCCTGGAAGGGCCAAGGTGCTCCCTTTTCCTGCCTACTCCTCCTCCAGATGCGTGCAGGGCAATTTGCTGCTGGGGTTGCTGTTAAGATACATCACCTGTCCTTGCCTCTGGAGCTTTCTTCCCCACTCCATGGAGATTTCCCAGTATTTTACCTGAGGATGGCAATTGGGGCTTTTAAACTGTTTCTTTTTCAAAGGCATCAAAGCATATTAATAAGGAGGGGGTTTATGACATTGCTGCTTCCTGTTGTGGGCAAAAAACACACAAATAAAATACTCCAGACATCAGCCTGTACAAAAATTCAGCATGACCTAGCAAAGAGCCCCTTGCTCAGAGCATGCTGAACTGGCTGCAGGCACTGACTGACCTGTGAATTGGAGGCTTGCCATGCGGGAAGGCCAAGTCTCTCCCTTATTCTCTGAGCTGTCACTGAAGAGTCCTCTGTCCTACTGGAGTCTTGGACATGACCCAGCCCATGCCTCCTGTTGATTCCTCTTTGCAACAGTTCCGCCTCACCTCCCATCTGTTGCTTGTTCTGCACTCCTCAACAACATCATCACAGCCCCGAGTGCAGCTATGGGATTGGGAAGCTGAGCCAGGTTGGAAACTTCTAGGGGGAGAGAAAAAGAGGGCATTATTTTTTATCCAGACTAGTTGCCCAGTCTGACTCACTCAGCAGCCACACAAACAACTTTTCCAGAGCAGCCAAAGGAAGGTCATAAGGGCTGATAGAGAAAGGTTCGCCAGACCACAACATTATCAATCAGAGCTCTGATCTGGCTAGCAGGGCGCAGGTACAGGGGCTGCCTCTTCTGAGTTCCAGATGCTGCCAGCAGCTCTAGGTGCATCCAAATGAAGAGAGTCAGGAAGAAAACTTTCCTGGCGTAGCCCAGCCCCACTCCAAGGTGGGAATGGGAGAAATCAGTCACTCCCCACTTGTGCATACCCAATTCCTTTCCCTTTCTCATGACCTTCCACTTCCGGTTCTAATCAGGTCAGAAGGGGAATCACTGAAAATGAAAAATGAGGAAAAAATTTTTGCTCACCCATATATATGGTCGCTAGCTCTCTAGAGGCTACAGGGTTGGTAGCAGCAGGCTAAGGACAAAGAGCAGACTCAATTTCAGGGCCTGGAGCCTAACATGGAATATGCTGGGGAATTTCTACAACAAAAGTTGGTTCCTCATGAGGTTTATACCCTGAAACCTCAAGCCTGCAGTGCCCATTGAGGCCTGAGGTAGAATCCTGACCCAACATGGCTCTCCTGTTGATTCCAGGGTTTGTGCTGACAGATCAAATTGAGGAGTCAATGCCAAAATGAAGATGGTAAGGGAGTAAATAGCAACAGCAGGAGGTTTGACCACACTCCACTTCTGATCATTCTCCGCCGCCCATCATTTGCTTTTCTGTCATACCAGCCAAATATGCTTTAATATTCAATGAAGCCTTGATACAACAGCAGGGGCACAGCCCTCAAAAGGGGAAAAGCAGAAGGGAAAGAGTTAACGTTAACATGCCCAAAGGCAGTTTGGTTATATTGTTATTCCAGCTACAGCTTTTTGCATACAACAGGAGGAAAAGAGAGGAGGGAAAACTCTGCCAAACTTGCACCAAGGACAAAGCCAAAGCTGGCTCCTTTACCAGGTTCCAAAGAGCCCCAATAAATGGAGTTGACAGATGGTCTCCAGTGGTTCCTCACCAACATGTAAATCCCTTTCACTTTCTTGTCTATCATTCCCCATCCCATTCCCTGCCTCCTCCAAAGCCCGAAAGTCACTGCAATCTTAAGAGAAGGTTTTATTCTTTGGCAGGCAGTACTGCTCACTAGAGTTTCTCAGGCTGGAGCATCATCTCATCAGTCTATTTGCCTCTCTTCCCCTTTCATCTCTTATTTGTTTTCCATTTGTATCCAGAGAATTCTTCCTCTTTCCAGACCATTTGCATGTTTTGTAATATGTGCTGATGGTGCAAATGTCAGGAAATGCACGTCGTCTACTCTTTATGCAACACATTATTTACCTCCAGGTTATTTACCTTGTATTAAGTATTTAGTTCATCTCTATTCAGAGCTGGGCCCGGCAATCAACTCAAAGTAAAATCTGAGTTTCAGAAGTGCAGGTGTGCTTTTGAATGCCAGGGCAGAAGAAGAGACTAAGCTGTTAGTTTAGGTGTTACGAGCTGTGTTTCTAATCCTCGCCTTGCCACTGGCCTACTACATTGTCTTGGGGAAACTCTTTGTCCCCAACGGGCCGTGGAGGACAAGAGATGTGTTTGTACAGCTGCATGCATAGCGAAATGCTGAGGTCTACTTTCATCAGGCACAGATAACCTATTGTTCCGCAGAGTAAGACAAACTATTTTCTGCCTCTGGCTTTACTTGATAAAGTATTCCTCCTCAGGGTGTTACCTAAACAGGTACTTGAACACGTTTCTAGATGAGTAGTGACTATCACAGAAGGCTTCTCTTCGTATGGACTGATGCTTTCCTTGCTCACAAGGATGCTAGTGAGTATGAATATGTACAGAGACAGGCTGTTAACTTAGATTCATGCCTAAGAAACCTAATACAGTCATTGGTGCTTGCAGAAGCCAGAAGAAATATAATGATGGATGGAGAGGGACAGGACAGAGCTGCATGCTTTGTCCGATTCAGAGATGACCTATCAAATGCAGCTAGGCCTGGCATAGCTCTGACACCAGGAAAGCCCTTCCCTGCAGGCCTTCTGCAGCCAGCAGGTGCCTCCATAAAAACTGACCTGTGTCTGCCAGCAGACAACAGGGAATCACACAGGAACATGGACAAAGGTGGGATCCAGAAAGTATTCAGAGGTACCCTCAGTTGCCTAAGCCTGTTACAGAAACATTAACCCACCACAGCTCCTGTGGCCCAGTCAAAGGTGAGCGAATGGGTAAAAAGGAACAGCCATCTGAACGGGCAGGTGAGCTCCCATTTAAAGCTGACATTTTCAGAGCCACGTGCCGAAGAGCCCTGCTGAATCAGTCTCCCAGCTTAGCTGGTCACTAGGTATATTACTCACTGTAAAGAGTTCACGGATGCTTCAGTAGTTCAATAGTTACAAGGCGTTACAAGGACAGAATAATAGTTACCTGTATGGACTAGTATGGCAGTAGGAAGTCTGTAATGTCTGTAACTTTAGACATAGCTTTAAACAGAGCTTCAGTATAAATGGCTCTACTAAATGAGGCAAAATGCAGTTTTGACCTTGAGTACATGCTGACAGAGGACATTGAGTTCTGCATTACTTTCTGTTGCCAGTTTGCATAAGTCATCAGACCAGGTAATACACTTGATACTCCATGCCACATCACAGAATTTACAGAAGCCCACAGGGAATTGTTTATAGAGTAACTCATCAAAGACTGCTCACTAGAGCAAGCTACAAACACATTTATAGAGTTTCCCAGCTGGGAAACTTACAGTTGTTTCTCCCAAGCAACTTCTGAAGTGGAGATGTGGAAGCAGAGTGAAAGAAGGTAAAATTCCTCAAATAAATACAAAAATAAATGAGTGCCTGTCAGTTAGTCATGAGACTGCTGGTAGTCCTTACTTGAGAAAAAATACATTGGGGGAAAAAAAATGACACAGGTCTAGTAAAGCTAAATGTTAACAGGATAAGGTTTTAAAAACTGATCTCTTTGGCTAGATTTTGCTTGCCTTTCACTTTCTCTTGTGGGTACACTTTCTACAGAGAATCACAAGGACCAACAGTTACTGGTACTTCAGTTTACATACCTGTTTTCTTTTAGGAAGCACGCCATCTTTCCCATTGCCACAGGGGCAACTAACTGTTCTTCACTAATATTCGTAAACTTCTCTGTGGGCTCTCTCTTCAGAAGTAAGACAACCTCTAAATATGAGATGGAGAATTGTGATGAGCTACAAGGGGTTTTAAATCACCTCCCTGCTTCAAGAATAATTTTTCTGTGAGAAAGTGTGGCAATATAATTACATCTCCCCAACAAACTGTGTACACCAAGAACTTTTCAGTAGTATAGGTCAATGGGATTTTTGCACAAACAGATCTAACTTCTCTTTCAGCTTCTTTCTTTATTTTTGGGGACACAAATTGACTTTGATTGCTATACAGTACCACACGGATAGTAAGGATTTATACAGAATCCTTGTCAAAAAGATCTCAAAGCACTCATAGATTCAGAAGAGAGATATGCAAGCTATGTGCAAGGATCACATTGCATCATCCATCAAGACAAGGCAAGCATCTCTGTGATGATGGAAAGCAACTGTTTGAACAATGCACATGAATATTACTCAACAGTTCAGAAAAGGAAGTGAAAAATAAATGATTGCATCTAATTGAAACTGCAAGAGGAATTTTGAGCAACAGAACGCAGTTACCCAAGTTGGAACTTAACCAGGAGCTAAACTGAATGTGCTACCTGCTACTACGAAAAGGCCAAAACCACTCCAAATTAGGCTAGCCCTAAATAGGAGGTATTAAAGTTGTGTACCTCCAGTTCCCATAAGCTTGCAGTCAAAATAGGAATTACGTTTTCTTTTCTTTCATTTATTTTTTTTTTTCGGGGGGGGGGGGGTGCTGATTTTCATGTCTCTATTGCAGCAAAGAAAAGCATGCATACATTCCCCACAGTGTGGGCCCAAGTCTGTAGACAGGCTTCACCCAACCTCATTGATATAGGTGGCAGTGCAGATGGCCCAACAGTATTAGTCTCTGTGCCATCCACTCCCACAAGCTCGTATGCCCTGACAGGAAGAATGCTATTATGCCACTTTGGAGCAGGAAATTTTCAGTCTCTTTTGAACAGCGGGCCCTGTGGAAAGGACCTTGTTTGTCCAAGTGCAGGGGGACATCTGGCAAAGATTGCCCTAACTAAAAGCTACCCAAAACCATGCATTTATCCTAATGGCTGCCTCTCCTGAGCAGCCCCTGGAGACATACAGGTGCTCCCATCTCTAGGCAAAATGAATCTCAGCCTAAAAACTGGGGCCAGCACTGTGTCCCACACTGACCCACAAGACTCAAGGGAGAAGAGACATGCCAAGAGGTGCTGCTCCACACAACTCAGGATGAATCATCTTGCTCACCAACAAGGAATGGAGCCTTCACTGAAGGGAATTAAGTCCACACCTCCCCACACAGGCATAAGTCTGAGAACAGGAAACCTGCTTGAGGAGTCAGCAAAGTTACGGTGTGTTACCAGGCCTTGATGGTGAAGGACAGAGCCAGGGAGGCTGCCTGGCTGACAAAGGACAGAAATGAACAATCCCTATTTGTGGCTGCCGCAGGGGCTGCAGCCTCTATGAAAGGAATTCACACTAATTTGTGTCTAACTGTTCTCAGTGTCGAATACTTTCACAGCTTCTTGTTATTCTTGTGGGATCAGGTTTCACCTGGTGCTCCACCTGCTAAAAATGCAAGCATACTGTTTTTATCCATGCTGTTTGGAACAACCTTCTGGATATAGAAGGCAGCTTCTCTAGGTTTTGAGTCTAGCCTGGGAAGGTGCAGCTCACACCATGGAGACGGAGTGAGAAGTTTCCATACATTGAGCTGTGGTTCAATTCCACTTGTTCCTTGGAAGACCTGAGCTGACATGGTTATTCTAGGTATGTGAGAAACAACCAGAGTGACTGCACCCAGGCTGGCCAAAGCAGCCCATTCACAGTGGCGAACATCAGGGAAAGATAACATTTCTGTGCAGCTTGTGCACAGGGTCGGGTGCAAGGACTGAGGACTCAGAGTCAACAAGAGGTGGGGAGGACCGATCGGTCCCATTTTTTAGACACATGGGGCAGCATTCTCAGCTGAAGTAGGAGGTCATGGACCCACTTCCTTGTTCCCACTGGTCAAGAGTACACAGCTGGATATCAGAGGAGAAGAGAAATTCAAGACAAGGGATGGATTTTTTATGTATCTAAAGTACATACATACTACGAAAAAAGTTTTTCTTTTATAATTTGCGGCAAACATATCTCTTGGAGAAAGGATCTCCTTGAAGATTTTCACAGCAATTGCTCACAAAATCGTTAGTAAAATACCATGGCAAAGGATATTTCTTCATCCAGTCATGAATAGCCTCCCATGATAACTTGACAGAGTTTGCTTACACTTTGTTATAACTGACTAGTCACCGATCCTTTTCATTACTACCAGCTGCTGTTGCTGCTGCCTGTTCCTGATATTATCAGTTGTGTTTGGCTGGCTGCAGCCACCTGCAGACCTGGCTGATGAATACAGCCAGCAAATGGGAATATTAAAATGGCTCAACCACCTAAAGACCATATCTAGTTCCTAGAGAAAAGGAGTAAATTTGTCCTCCGTGTTGTCTAGCTGTGGTGAGTCAGTTATCTGGTAAGAGTAGTGAGTTGTGTAACACACACAGCTGTTCCGGCAGATGGGCCCCTCTGTAACCAAGTCACAAGTTTCATTTCCATTGCCCAGAATTAAGAATCCTTTTTTTTCTCTCTCTCTGTTTTCCCCTTTTCTGCACTAGGGTTGTTCACTTCGGCATACCAGAGCCTGCTGTGGATTTATTCTGATGGCAGATGGTGGACACCTTGGAGGAGATCAGATATGTCTGTGAGGGAAAGAGAGAACAACAACCAAAGTGATGCTAACTTTGATCCAATCTTTAAGGGCCTGAATCAGTACTAATATTTTGGTTCAATGTACCTGCAGTTAGATGGGTCATTTGCTGTGGGCCAAGGTATTGTCTCATTCAGATGTCCATTGTCCCAGCAGGACATGAATTATTATCTACCAAACTCATTTTCAGACACCTGCTCTCCTTGTCTCTGTTTCAGCCGTGCAGCACTGTGTGCTTGAAACACTCAATGCCATCAAGAGGGATTTGCTCATTAGTAGTGTTTGCAGACTTTATCCTCTGGCCATTGACCAGTTCCTTCTTTCTCTGGCATTGTGAAATCTGCTCCTTGCTGCAGAGAATAGTCAGTGCTGGATGTGGATCTCCAGTGTGGAGTCACCATCTCTTACAGTCGTTATCACAACCTTCATAGTATTTCTTGTTCTGTCTAAAGCTCTAGTTCCTGTCAGCTAGTAGTTGCAGAACAATAGCAAAGCTTTTTCTTTCCTTTTTTTTTTTTAATATAAAATAATTCTCTTGCTCTCACAATTGCACAAAAAAAGCGTAAAAACGTGGCCCAGGGGTCCAGAACCAGACAAGCAAATAAAACTTCATATTTAGATTATATTTCCATGGCATTCATAAGAACAGTCTCACCAACATTTTAGGACTGGCAACATCATAGTGTTTTCATCTGTGGCTGGGAAACACATAGGCCAGCTCTTCAATAAGATTTTACCCCTGGTGGTTTCTCAAGGTCAGATTCTGCGTAATGTGAAAATAGTTATGAAATTGCCCTGCTCAGAAGAAGAGATAGCAATTCTTTTTTTTTTTTTTTTTTAATCCAAAAACTTGTTTGAAGAAGAATGTGATTCTGAGTAGGCCACTGCCTCCATCACACTCCATCTTTGATTGGTCTTTGGTCCTCTGGAGACTCCAGAAATGGTCCATGATGGCAGCGTCCATGTGGGGGGAAACTGACTCTCAGTTTCACACATAGATCTGCTATTTTCTAGGCTTCAAGCCTAACTATGCTCTTGTTTGCACCATGCCAGTCTCACACCCAGCTCAGAATTTGTCCCACAGATTTGTCCTGATCCTCCGCAGGTATAGCTGGGCAGGCCTTGGTACACTGCTGTATTACAGCAATTGCCATAACAAGTCACATTTCCCAATTGGAAAGTGCAACAGAGAACTAGTAGATAATATTGTAACACACTGTTTGTGTTACTGTCCCAAGCAAGGAGTCCTATTAACTGGACGCAGTCAAAAGGCGATGGCTGCCCAAAGTCTAAGGCTACACCTACACAATGACAAAGAACAGGTCTGTTCTCTGGCCTTGAGAACAACTGGCACCACTGAACCACATTTAACCACATTCTCTTAAAATCCAAAGTGGTAACTGTACCTGACCCATGCTATCGGTAATGCTGCCTGGCCCATGCCAACTCCTGCATCAAGCCCAGAAACACTTCAGAGCCAGTAGGCTTGGGGCAGGACAGCCACAACAGCTTCACAGAACTCTTGTGACCAGGCCTGCAGCTGGGTGTTCTTTAATTTGCTTTTATAAATGTAACCTAGGGAATCAGAATGCTCATGTGATTAAGGCATGCCAGTTCCTCTCTTAAGGGCACCCGAAGTTGAGCTGATTTCCATGGGGCGGGTACAGCTGTAGGCCAAGTCCACTGCAGCATCTACAGTAAAGGACCAATTGGAAAGGCTTTGATCCATGTCCCTTGCTCAGGCTTCCTTCTAAAGGAATCCAGGGTGAAATCAGCATGCACTTCAAAAGACACAGGGCACATTACTCTTGCAATACCCGGAAGCCTTGTGACTCGATGATGCTTGAACAGTGGCAGTTTAGCATCCATCCTTCATGAGCCACAGCCGCCTGCTTCATGACTCACCTTGCAGCAGGCTATCTCCTCAAAGCCGTACACATGGTTGGCTCCCTCAGACTTGCTAGAATGCAAATCGCCCAGAACATGAACCAGAATGTCTTTCCACCTTTGGTGGACACTGCTCTTCTGTAGACATGAGAAGAAAGCCTAGGGGAACGTTACCCTTGAAAACAAAGTTCTGCCTTTCCAGAGACAAAAGAGGGCTCTGCAATGTCCCATCCCACAAGCATTCACCAATCAATTTTGTTGAATAATAAAACTCTTGATCGTGTATGTTCCTAATGAGCTTGAGTCTGGGTGGGAGGTCTGAGCCACAGTGTTTTCAAAAGGAGAGAGGGAAGGACACATCAATGACCACATTCCACCCGTGGTTTTAATAAACCAGCAGGTAGGAAAGTAAGAACTCCTCCAGAATTATCTGCCAAAAATGTAGCAATTGCAAAATATTAAAAGTCCTTTTTACATAAAAAAATCACACACACCCCAAACTGCAAGCCATGAAGAGAAATGAGTCTAAATTTGCTAAATAAATAAGAAAGGGGAGCTTTGGACAAAAATAAACAATAACTGGCATTTAGGGAACTTAATCTGCATCAGAAAACCTCCTCCTTGTTTGCTCTGGCTTCTAATTTTTTCCATATTTTTGTCATTAGACGTTATTAAAGTACTACTGTTCCAGGGCTGGGTGATGAAAGGCTGAGATATGAGCCAGCGGCCCCACCCCAGCATTACATAAACAAACCTGGGTTGTTATGACATCTACTATGATTTTTTTTCTTTGTTCTTTTGAGTCCTTCATTGTACCTTGCTATTGGTTGTGCTGCACAGGGCTTTTGCAGGTGATCAGATGCAGTTTCAGTTCGGTGCTTTCAGTACTAATGTGGCATAATAGGCTTGCAGCCAGATGCCTGCTTCCAAAACAGCCCTCAGTTCAGTCTTCTCGTAACTGGGCCATGTTGAAACTAGCAGCCATTTAAAATAAGATTTAAAAAGCAAACCAGGAAGTGTCAGTTTAAAACCAGCTCTGATCCATTAATCAGCATTGGAGACAATGATGTCGGTGTGACCGGATGGGCTGACTTATGATAAGTTAAGATTTATCTGGGGTATAACAAAAGGGCAGTCTGCTGGTTTAAAGAGTCTCTTTCCCTTTTCCTTTGGCAAAATCAAGACATTGTTTAGAAAGCCAAAGAGAATGCCATTCAGAAGGCTGAGGTCATTTCCAGAGATGAATCTAATACGAGGTATGACAAAAAAAGAACCAAAAAAAAGAGCATCTTCCATCATGGAAAACTTCTCTAGCATGAACTCTCATTTGGTAGGTGAACCAAAGCCAGCCGAAATCAATAGAAAGACACCCACTCAGTTCAGTAAGGCTCAGATCAGCCATATTGCAGTGCTGTAATCATTGCTTTAAGGACAGATCATCTCCCTGGGCCATCCCAACCTGGACATTTGAGTGTTAACCTCAGAAATTCTTACATGTCTGGGACATAAGGCAGTCCCTGTGGAGCAAGAAATGCAGAAAATACACTTACAAAGCCTCCACACTTTTTACTTAATTGTAACAGGAATGGGCCAACAGAGCACAGGCTCAGAAAATAAGGGCTGAGTTAGTGGACAGGGGTCAGGAATTAGGGGAGATGGCTGGGAGCTCAAATGCCAGTTCCTCTCTGGCTAACCCCATCTGCAGTACTCTCTAATTCCAACACATGATTTTGCCTTCCCTATTTAGAGCAGGACTTTTTCCAACCTGATGGCTACACAGATGAATAATCATTCCAGTCTGGGGCAAGGAGCTATATAAAAGAATGAGGGCAGCATTCCTGTTAGTGGGACATACAGTCTATTCCTGACAATCCTGCTGTGCAAAATTACACCTTTGAAGGATAAGCATGGTAAACAGTGTAGCTCCCCGCCGAAGAGACAGCATTACCCTCCCCATGTTATAAAAATAACAAAAAAGACCACACATAAAAATTCCACTATTTTTGTGGAAGCTGTGGAAATAGCCTTCTCCAGCTTTCTTGGCAGTATTATTTCCATGCCTATTAATGATTCTCAGAGCAGAGAACATAAAAGAAGAGGTCTGGCTGACTGCAAAACTTGGTCTTCCAAAGTCACTCAGTGTCAGCTTTACTTTGCTAGTATTAGGGCTGTATGGGAAGAGCAAAACCCAGATATAACCCACCTTCCTGGATACTGTTGCTGTACAGTCTACAAAAGGGGATGTGGCTTTCCAGAAGACTGCCTTGGACTGTGGGTGGCCACATTGCCCTCTGGAAGTCTCACACTCCTGGATGACAAATGAAGCAGAGCCCAACACTGAGCTGTTCTCTGAAATATCCCACTTCGAGTTAGTTGAACTTGGAACAGTTATTGCACAGTTCCTCTTCCATCATCAAATCACAAGGTGTGTTGACTTCCAGGCAGCAGATTTTTGATGTCTAAACAAGACTTCTGTAACCCAGCTAAGGGCTCAGTCCACCTCTCACTGGCAGCAATTGACAGATCCTCTTTGACTTAAAGGCAGCTGGACCAAACAGCAAGAGAAATGTAGAGGATTCAGAAGTACATAAATAGTGGTAACTCCCTGCAACAATTGTGCAATGCTGATTTTAGGCTAAGCATTAAGCCAATCCCCAGGTGGAGATAAATTTCTTAGCCTTCAGCCTTATTCTCAGAGTGTCTGGAGATGCAGTATTTGCCTCTGGAAGAAGCACAAATTTGTTACCCATTTGTCTGACGATGGTTTGGTTATCTACCCACTAGAGAATTTGAAATTCCCACTGATTTCAGTGGATGAAGGAACAGATGAGATGAGGGGTTGTTCCAGGCATATTCCAGGGTTGCCTGCTGAGGCATCACAGTTGAGCAAAGAAACCTGATCAGAACAGGAAGAAATCAACAAAACTTTACCCAAAGTGGATGCTGAAAGTCCAGCTGACTCAGACAATCCATGCAACAGTCAGGTAAGAAGCAGCTCATTACAAATTTTTGGGGGGGAGGGATCTTCTTTTCTTCCACAGTCATGCAGAACCCCAGGCCAACAAACCCCAAAGGGAAAATTCCCCTCTGTAAGAAGTTGAGAAAAGTAGGCAGACCAGTAGCCCGGGGGGTAGAATCTGGCTTGTCCTGGCTTGACCAGCACAAGTCACCCAGGTTCTGGATTTATGTATATATGTTCTTGGTTTTGCTTTGATCTCTGCCTCCCTGCTCCTATTCACACTCATGTTTCTCTCAGTGGAAACTCGGCACACGAGTGGTTTTATACACTTATGCCTCAGACACAGTTTACCTGTCTATAAATGAGCAGCTGTAGTTTAGCTGCTCACCAAAGCTGGCACATACATTTGGGGTCACATCCACATGCACAGTTTTGAGGAGAAATTAGGAGGGCTTCCCCACACCATCCCAAATTCAGCTGGCCTAAACTGCTTGATGGTGTGCCCTTGCTTCTGCATCTGGTGCTTTCAGAGGTCTGTCCGCTGAGGATTTAGCACCACCCTCCCTCCACTTGCATAGTGGATATCGGACAGAAACTATGACACATTATCTGTGCAATAGCTCCTGCATCGATGGATAATTACAGAGTCGGGGCCAAGAGATCAGACATCTGTTTTGTTTTTGCAAACAGCTCGGAAACGTCTGCAGCATTCCAGTCAAAAGAGAGGAGGGAGAATTCAGAGGACAATACAGCACGGTTTTGTGGTTAAAGCACTGTCTGGAGCAGTTAGGAGACCCATATTCTAATTCCTGCTCTGACACTGATTTGCTGTGCAATTGTGGGCAAAGTCACTTAGCTGGTCTGCGCCTTTGTTATTCCAGTTGTAATAATATTTACATCACAGGGGAGTTAGGAGGCTTATTCAATTAATGTGTGAAGCATTTTGATATCCCCCGATGGCTGGAGCTTTGGAGACGCTCTTCAGCATGGCTGTTGGCATCCACGGAGGGCCGAAGGAGAAGTAGGCGCTCAGCTCCCTCCCCTCCATCACACCGCTCGCACACGGACGTGCGGCTGTGCCCGAGCGACCACCGCTAGCACCCAGTGACGGCCCCCCCGGCCCTCAGAGGACCCTGCTGTCCCCTTGCGCCCCCTCCCTCAGCCCCAGAAACGGCACGAGATGAGCAGCAGCCCCTCTGGCAGGGCTTCCCAGAGCATCACGCCAGGAAGGTGTCTCCACACCCTTCCCTCCTGACTTCAGTGCAAAAGATAGGTGTTTTCTCTTGGTAGTGCTTGCCTCTCACCATTTGTTTTCTAAGGGAGTTGCTAGAAAACTCTCCTGCTATTTTTTTTATAACTATATCATGTCTGGTATTGTATTTCTATTTTCCCCCAAGGAAAGAAGCCAAAAGAAGTAGGAACAACAAATAATGTGTGGGAGAGTGTTTTTCTTTTCTTTTCTTCTCTTCTCTTCTCTTTTCTTTTCTTTTCTTTTCTTTTCTTTTCTTTTCTTTTCTTTTCTTCTCTTTTCTTTTCTCTCCCTCTTTTTCTTTTCTTTCTTTTTTTTTTTTTTTTAACCTCTGTTCAAAGCCTCTTTCTGTTTGGCTCCAGCATTATTGCGACTACAATTCCCCACTCTCTGCTACTCTCTGATCTTTTTTCTATTATAGTCGTATTGACTTAATTTGGGGTAATGAGCTGTTTGTGTTGAACCCCTGGATATTTTCATATTTGCATCCCAAAAGCCTTGCTTTTCTTCCCTCATGCTTACTTTTCCCACACAACCTCTCCTTTCTTCTTTTTTCTTTCTTTTTCTCTCTCTTTTTCTTTCTTTTTTTTCTCATTCCTTTTTCCTTCCTTTTGCTTCCTTCCTTCTCTTTCCCTTTTTCTCTTTATTTTCTTTTCTTCTTTCTTTTTTCTTTCTTTCTCTCTTTCTTTCTCCTGCCTTTTTGTCCTTTTTCTTTCTTTCTTTCTCTTTCTCTTTTTATTTCTTTTTCTTCATTTTCTTCTTTTGTCTCTCTGTTTCTTTTTCTCTTTATCTTTTCATTTCTTTCTTTCTTTCTCTTTCTCTTTTTTCTTGCCTTTTCTTTCCTTTTCCTTTCTTCTATCTCTTTCTTTCCTTCCTTCCTCCCTTCCTTTCTTCCTTCCTTCTTTCTTTTCCTTCCTCCCTCCCTTTCTTTCTTCCTTTTTTCCTTCTCTCTCCTACTTTTTCTTTCTTTCTCTACTTCTTTCTCTCCTTCCTTACTTCCTTCCCTGTCTCCCTCTTTCTCTTCCTTTCTCTTTCTCCCTCTTTCTTCCTCTCTTCCTCTCTCCCTCTGTTCCTCCCTTCCAGTTATCCTTTCTCTTCCTTTCTTTCCTTCAATTCTTTTTTTTTCTAAAAAAAAAACACACAACAGGAGAATTAACCAAAACATCTGTATTAATTAAGGAGATGTCTCTGAGAAACACTAGCTGTGAAGCATGTTTGCTTTATGAAGTGTTCTCGTCAGACATCTTGGACCTGAGCCATGTATTTATTTGGGGGAGGGGTAAAAAACATGGTATGGGGAGAGTTTTTGATTGCTTTTCTTAGTGGCAAATTCATCTTGTTTGTCCCAGGCTCCCACATGTTTTAAAATCATTATGGTATGTAGTTTCCAACCACAGAGGAGAGATTGCTGAGGAAACGGGAGGAAAAATACTCCATCTGTTTAAAAATTAAAAGTGAAGTGTTATCTTTCCCTTCTTTCTCTCCTGCCTTAGATGAACGTGGCAGACGCCGGCTGGTGCCCAGGGGCTGTGCAGAGAATAATTTTTAGACCAAGGTCTTTCAATTTTCCTTCCTCAAACATACACAGATCCACAGACATACTCAACCTATCCGCCCACAGAAGTTCTGTTCAGGCTGCCAGAAACGGCGGTCCCAAGCCCGTGGTGGTGCTCTGCACCCCAGCTTCGCCACCCAGGAGAAGACGTCCTCGCTCTGCTGCAGCGCCGTCCCGGGCGCTGCGCTGGTGCGGTGGGAGATCCCCTGCCTGCACAGCACGTCGGAAGGAGACAGGAGCAGGATTTATTTTGGTTTAGGCTGGTTGGGTTTTTGGTTTAGGCAGGACTGGAAATCTGGCCACAAGCTGCAGACGGTGAAGCCGACAGCCCTGGATCCTCCTTGCCTCCCAGCTCAGGGCCTCCAGCGCCAGGAAGGTGCTCTTTCCCTACACAGGTGCTGACGTGAGATGCACCCTGGCCTCTCGATATACAGCTGTTAGACGTAAACCAGGGACCAAGCAGTCACGCTTTTCCCAAGCAAGTGCAAGAACCTGGCATTTAGTACCTGTTTCTTCACAAGTAACCTGAGAGGAGACAGCAAGAGGAGACATATCAGTCCCTTACACATTAATGCCACAAAAGAGAACTTCATCCTGAACTTCTCCCTTCATTTCTCCAGCTTCAACATCAGAAAGCCAGGCTGGGGGGTGGGGGGGTGGGGGGGTAACACACAGACTTGCAAAACCTTCATAGACTTCCTCCACACACACAGCACACAAAAAATGTAATTAATGTATTAGTATTTAAGAGGTTTTAACTTTGAAGAGTGGTCTTGACTTGCTAAATCCTCAGTAGAAAGAGTAAGGTGTTTAATAGCAAGGCATTTATGCACTCCATCTCTCTGCAAGCATCTCACAGACACACAGAAAACTTCAGGCAACGCAGAAAACTGATTTCAGAGCCATCAGATATCTCTCAAGCCAGCAGAGTAGCATGGATATACTCAGCTAAAGATACGCTGCCCCAGGATGTGCAGAACATACATGCTTTCACAACTTCTACAATATCACAAAAAGGAAAGAAAAAATAATTGTATCACACAATAAAAGGGCAGGTTTTGCATTTTTCCACCCTGCTTGCTTTCCTTCCCCTGCAGGAGAACCTGAGGTCAGTAAGTTACTTTTTTAACAAAATGTATCGCTCGTGCTTCCTTCCACTCCGAAGAGCTCCTACGTCTTTCACAGGCAGCTCTGCGCTCGGGAGCTTTTAAGGGTTTCTAATCCTGGAAGGCCGTCTGACATCACCCCGCTTCTTGTCTGCTGATGTTTCGTACAAGCCTCACATTTCCTTAGTGTTTTTCAGAGCCACCAATTACTGCAGCAATTTTGTGTTTATGTTCTGGTTTTGTGTTTTTTTTTTCTTTCCCCTGATGCCTTCCTGGCTTGCGTCCCGGCAGGCTGCTCTGTCTTAGACGTGTTTTGTGCCAAGGGTTAAGCTGGACCAGCCTGTTACAAAAGAAGAGAAAAAAAAAAAAAAAAA
>PTFA01000514.1:104088-220885 GCA_003342895.1 Casuarius casuarius | reverse complement strand
CTGAAACACGGGAAGTTCCACCTGAACATAAGGAGACGCTTCTTGACTGGGAGGGTGCCTGAGCACTGCAGCAGGTTGCCCAGAGAGGCTGTGSAGTCTCCATCCTTGGAGATATTCAAAAGCCCTCTGGACGTGGTCCTGGGCAACCTGCTGTAGGTGAGCCTGCTTGAGCAGGGGGGTTGGGCTGGATGATCTCCAGAGGTCCCTGCCAATCCCCACTTTTCTGCGATTCTGTGATTTCAGCTCTGCTGTGCTGAGTGAACTGACTGTCCCTAAACACTAACGGGCCAAGGCCCAGGCAGTGCTGGGTTGGGAGGCAGAGGATGGCCCATGGTGTGAAGGCCCAGGCGGACTTGAGGTCTAACACCAGCCTGTCCCGATCCAGTATCGGGAGGGTTTCGTTACGATCCCAAGGAGGAGATTAAGACGCTATTAACCGGTCAAATATCGTACAACCTTTTAACTTTATTTTCCACAAAGTGGGGAGAAAAGGTGGGGGAAAGGCAAAGGGGAGGCGAAGGGGAGAGGGGAACAAGGGCAAGGGGAAAAGATAGAGAAAGTTGGAAAAGGAGGAAAGAAACTAGCTACTGCCACTGCGAGTCCGATGATGTTCCGCTGACTCCACTCAAGATCTCCAGTCGTCGCAAACAAGCCCCCCCATTCACCCAGTCTGCAGTTTTTATAGGTTCTTGCCCCGCCTCAGGGAGGTGCTTCCTCACTCCCCATGCAGATTAGCTGTTGTGCGCAGTCCRCCCTCCCGGAACCTTCCAGAAATGGGCTGGGGGCTTCTGGGGGTCTCCTGCTCATGCGCAGATGGCAAATGTGTACGTGCGGTTCGTGCCAGACGTGTTGTTCCCCTAGAAGCCTTCTTCTGCCCTTTTCGCGCCTTTTTTCCCTGCGCAGCCACATGAGGTTGTTTACCTCACGGACAGCTCCCGGCAGCGCCGGCGCGGCATTGCCCGATGCGCCTCGGTGGCAGCGGCTCTGTGGCAGCAGCAGCGATGTCGAAACAAAACCGCATTTAGTACCGGTTCTCTACACAGCCCCAGTGCTGGTTTGGGGCAGGAGCCCTGAATGTGGGAGTGGCTGGTGGGGTGGCGGATGTCCCCTGTCTGAGGATTGGTTTGTGTTGGGCGGGGGTCCCAAAGCCGGCCGTGGTGGTCGGGGGCACTCTGGGCACGCAGGTCCATCTCCCAGCAGGGCGTTGTCCCATGGTGCGTGGCGACCCGCTCCTTGGGCTCACGCTGCCCTGGCCTTGCTGGGCTGCTCAGTGAGACTGGCAGTGCGCGTGCGTGGTCAGGGAAGGCCCGCACGGCAGTCCCGAGCAYGGGGGGTTGGCGGGTAGCAGTGGGGCTGATGCTGAGGGAAGCAGGAGCAGCACCATTTGGGGTCCAAAGAGGTCCCCTCTGGCCAATGGCTCTGAAGGACAGAGGGGGTGTCACCAGTCAAGGATGACCCCAGGGCTGGYGTGAGACGTTGCGGGCATCCCTTGTGGTCTGTGTTGCGGTGGTGGTGGTGGTCAGGTCCCCAAGACACTGACGTGGGGATGACTGTCAGGCTGCAGGGCGGAGAGTGCGAGGGGATGAAACCCTGGGGAAACTCACTGGAAGGTTTTGTCAAGAAAGACCAGCCTCCTCGCCCATAAGCTGCCACGGGTGCTTTTATTGCKGGTGCTGCCTACGCCTCCGTGACCATGGCGTTGAAGAGGGCGTGGATTGGAGCCTGGCAGGGGCACAGCTGGTGCTGCTGCTCTGCTGCAGCGGTGCCCGCGGGTGCCGAGCTCTCTGCTGCTGGGACACGGCCCCGCTTCCTCCAGACGCTGCTGTCCGCCCCGCTGCGCCGCCCGCGCCACCGTCTCTGCAGCCACTGCACGGCTCTGCCCTGCCCCACGCCCTTGTAGTCCACGAGAGGCAGGGTCTGCAAGGCAGCTCTGCGGAGCCTGGCGAGAGCGTCCTGGGGGGGTGGCTGTGCCCATGGGGGCAGGGGCCCCGGGGGGGCTGGCGRGGGAGAAGGCCTCCTGTGCCCAGCTCTCCGCAGGTCCGTCGTGCTGGTGAAGACAGAGCGCGTGGCCGGCTGCTCTGCAGCRGGAGACCTTTCACCTCTGGGCTGCTCGGCATCTGCTCTCTGGAGCCTGCGGTGCTGGTGGTGGCCTGGGAAGACCCCGCAGGCTCCACGCGTCCTCTCCCGGCAGGGTGGCGGAGCTGCCACTGCCCAGGGCCGAGCCCTGCCAGCCCCGCGCTGCTGGGCATTGGGCAGGTCCTCGGGGRCATGGGACAAGCCTGCCCCAGCAGCATCGGGTGGCGGAGGSAGGTGCCAGGCGTCTTCCTSCACCTGGGAATGGCTGGGCGATGGGAGAAAAGGGCTGGAGTCCGAGCCACGCTGGCWGGATCGGCCTCYGGCAAATGTGCCCGTGCTCGACCTGCAAGGAGGAAGGGGGAGAGAGGAGATCGCAGGTGTGGGAACCCCGCCGAGGCTGGGAGGCCCTCAAGTGTCCCGTGCCGGCTGACCAGGACGGCCCCGGCTCTCCCCGCTCAGCGCACTGCGGGGCTGCCCGGCCTGGGGCTCCCCGAGGGGCAGCCGCGCTGCGAGGAAGGGCTCCGCTTACCCTGCCTGCTGCCTTGCTGCCGGCTCCTCGGCGTCTTCCTTGGGCAGGAAGGAGGCTGCTGCAAGAGGAGGCCGAGAGAGTGAGCGAGGGCAGCCCCTGCGTGGAGGCGCCGCCAGGGCAGAGGCCRGTGGCCGCGGGYGGCGGGGGGATTTCTTGGCAGGGAGCTGCTGCYGGGCCTGGTGCAGCTCCGGCACGGAGGTCGCTTACCTCTGTGTTTCTTATTGCTGCTTCTCTGCCTGCTGCTGCTCGGAGAAGTCCCCTGCRCSCCAAAAGCCAGCCCCGGGTTAGCAGGGAGCCTGTCCCCTCCGCCGGGATGCAGGAGCTGCTGGAGGGCAGAGGGGAGGAAAGCAGGGGGTGTTTCTTTGCTGCAGCGGTGCCCGGGGAGGTCCCCACYGATCTTGTTCAATGACATGGGGACAGGAGTGTCCTCAGCAGCGTGCGGCTCCAGGGGAGGTGGCACAGAGGGTCCATGGTGGTGGCCTGGCTGGGCAGGCCCTGGCCAGGCTGTTCAAGTGCCCCCCAAACCGGGACAGATCCACACTGCCCCCGGGATGGGCCCTGTCCCGAGCTCAACCCCCTGCCTGCCCGGGAAGCGCCTGGGGCGATGCCACGCCTGGCTCCTACCTCGGGCYGGGGGATTCTCCCCCCAGGCGTGAAGAGCAGCAGCAGCAGCAGCAGCAGGTTGCATGCAGAAGGGACCTTGAGCAGCCACAGCAGCAGCAGGCTCAGTCCCCCGAGCAGGCACAYGGCGCTCAGCCTCTGGGCCACCGTCTCGCCCCAGGGAGGGCGCCTCGAGCGTGCAGCCGGCACGGTGCTCTGCGCCCAAGTCCTGTTTGCAGAGGGCAAGCCAAAACAGGGCACGCGGCTCTGAGCGGTGCTCCCCCGACAGCCACCCGCACCCTCCCAGCCCAAGGAGGGCAGCACCGCCAGACTCCTCTGCACCAACTCCCTTCCCACRCCGGTCCACCAGCCTCCCCGGCCCTGAGCCCTCTCTGCTCTGGGGCTCACCCTTGGCACGATCCTCCGCACCCCACGATTGACGGCGTCAAGCTGCCACAACGAGAAGAGCCACAGGTCGCCGAGAGGGAATCTGGAARCAGAGGGGCGCAGGGCGCTCACTCGATGGGCTTCCCTGGGTGCCCGCTGCCGGGGCTGSTTTCCCGAGCGCTGCGCTGGCAGCCCCTGTCCTCAGCAGCCAGGGCGCAGACTGGTGCCCGCAGGCTGCTGGGCTGCGCGGAGGGACGTTTGCGTGACTGTGGCCCTTGCAGCGGGACGTGTCGAGGCAGGGGCAGGTCMAGGCCAGGCTCTAAGGCAAGCGGCCGCGCATCCGCCCGGCTGCTGGGGCGGGCGCTGCCCAAGGAGGGAGCGTGCAGCGGTTTGTGGGCTCTGGGGAGGCCGCCAACCCCGGGGAGACGGCCGCGAGGGCAGGAGAGCCTGGGCAGGGAGCCGAGGAGGCAGCTCTTACCCCGCTGCCTGGCTCCTTCCTCGCAGCTCCAGGCCATGCTCTTCACCCGCTCGCTCGCTCGCTCACTAAGTCGCTGGCTCGCAGGCAAAGGGCCACCTGAGGCTGCCCCAGCCCCACCTCTAGACAGGGCCCGGGCTTGTGATGCGATGGTGACATCGTACTGTATGTGATGTCATGGGAGCAGTCCCAGCAGGGACATTCCCGTGACCGCCTCAGCTGCGCTCTGCAGCCATTTTGTGGGGAGCGACGGCCCCCAGCAGCGGCCATCTTCTCCTGACTGAGGAGAGGACACCGAGCACYGTGGAGCTCGAAGGTCCTGGGTGTCACGGGTGGCACCTCAGCTTCTCTTCTCCCGACAGCCAAGCACTGCAAATACCTGATTCTTTTCTCTATAAAAGTTGTCCTCTTTTTCTGGTGACAGTGCTGAGAGCCTGAGAGACAGAGGAGGTGGCTGTGAAGGCCCCAGGGAGCAGCCGGCCCCAGAGAGTTCCTGGTTTGGGGGGTGGTGTGGGGCAGCGCACAGCAGGCCGTAGCTGGGGGCCTGGGGTGGAAAGGGGCAGGGAAGGTCTCTCTGACCATGGACATCCATCCGTCCATCAGGGAAGGCCACCTTGGCAGCTGCCTGGCTCATGGTTCATGGCCCGCAGGCTGCAGGAGCTGCTCAAGTGCAGAGCGGGTGAAAGCAGGTCGCATGTCTTTGCCGCAGCAATGCCTGGGGATGTCCCCACTGTCGATGAAATTCTTCCTACTTCTGGGTTAGGTCAAAGCAGCAGCTTTATTTAGGGGAGAGCACATGGCACCGTCACACACAACAAGCCTCGCCAATGTGCTTTCTGCCTCCTGCCGCTAAAGAGGCCTTTTATGGGCTTTCCTGCACGTTCCAGAAGCTTCCAGCTAATTAAAGATCATAACCTGAAACCTTTCCTTTTATGGAAGGCTATTGCTCTACCCCCTTCATGCCTCAAAGCTGGTTGGATCCATTTTTTAGCAGTGACCCTGCTTACAGCTTGTCCATGAGAGAAAGTGCTAGAACAGCACAGAAAGCTGCATGAGAGGCCTCAGCCAAAGGTGCCTTTGAACTGCTCTTGTTCTACGAGACGGGGACAGGAGTGTCCCCGGCAGAGGCTGGCTCCAGCGGAGGTGACATGGTGGCTCCAGAGCGGGACTTGGCCAGGCCATTCAGCTGCCCCCCAAACCAGGGCCCATCCGCTCTGCCCCAGGGGTGGGCATCAGCCTGGCACCTCGGGCAGCGCTGCCCAAGGAGGGAGCGTGCAGCGGTTTGTGGGCAGTGGGCGCTCCCTCAACAGGAGCTGAGACTCGGCACTGTCAGGCCCAGGCTAAGCCCGTGGCCCTTCCCTGGCAGAGCCCCTGTGTCCTGGGCCACACTGGGCCCCGCAGCAGGGATGTCCCCATGAACGTTTTCCTCGGTGTCCCTGTCCCGAGGAGAGCGTCCCCTCCTCCGGATGGGGGTTCCCGGTGTGCCTGGCCACTCAGGTCTCTTTGATCCATGGGCATCCATCCATAAACATGGAAGGCCACCTTGGCAGCTTCCTGCTTCCTGGTGGCCCTGGGGTCTCCACCCCTGCAGGGCCCTTACGGCAGCCCATTGGGGCTGGGGTGAGATGCTGGTGGCCTTGGCAGCAGCTTCCCCACTTCCAACCTCCTCCTCTCTCCATGGCAACCCTGGATACGAATACCATGGCAACCCCTTGGCAACAGCACAGGCAACTCCACCGGTTTCCACAGCCGGGGCCCAATGTGCGGATACCTGGGTGTACTGAAGCCAGGAGCTTTCTTCCTCTGCCTTTCACAGACAGCATCTTCACTCCTTGCCCTGGTGAGCGCCAGTTGCTGGCGATGGAGGAGAAGGGGTTGTCTTGTGACCCCGAGGTGGCCAGACATGGCCGTGTCAGCCTCATTCTTGTCACCTCAGCTCACTTCATCCCAAAGCTGGGGTACCAGGTTCCCCATCCCAGCACAACCATCCCACCCCGGAGGGTCCGATCCATCTAGATGTTGCCTTATGAAGTGGCAGCATGCATGGGAATTGTTCTTCTCAAAAACCTAACTGAGTAACCAGCACCTCTTGAGGCCAGGATAAGCAGGTCTCCTAGTCGTGTTTGCTCAACTTCTGAGGTGTCTGGGTAGGACAGGAGCCAGATGCAACTGAAATGCACCCTCCAAAGGTGATATTGGGAAAATGAGTTAGGGTTGTTCAAGGCCATTGGTAGGATTTCAGCTCTACTGGGCTGAGTGAAACGGTCTTTGCTCTCTCTAAACATTAGCAGGCCAAAGGCCAGGCAGTGCTGGGATAGAAGATGGAGGATAGTCTAGGGACCATAGACACAGGCAGAATTGAGGTCGAACAGCAGAAAAATGTCAGTAGATAATTCATACAGGACCTTATTGGCCCTGGGATACACCATGCTGCCTGCTTGGCCCCTTTGAAGCTGTGGTGGGTGGAAGGATGGCGTTCAGAGCTTCAGGGTCCAGCAAGCCAAATGGTCATCTCACCAAAGACCACTAGATGGCAAAAGAAGAGCCAATCTAGCCCCATATTGAGCCCTATCCTGGTAATCCTCAGGGCCTGACCCGGGGCTCAGGAGAGATGCCGTGCTGGTGGGAAGCATCCACACTGAAGGATGGCATGGCTCACGTGCTGCCCACTTGCTGCTGCTTAGGAGAGGGCATGCTCATGTTTGGGTGCGCTGTGCAGTATTAGCAATTATCCCGGTCCCTACTAACAGCCCCTCAAAATACCCGAGTACCAAGAATCTCACTCCAACGTGATATGATTCATGGCTTAATATTGTGGAGCTGATGTGACTGGTGTCTCCTCATCATTGAGGGCTGCAGAAGTGTCAGCTTTTGGGGGCTACACAGGGGTATCTGCACTAGGATCTACTCTGCGGTGGAAACCTGCCCTTATGTCTGTTTTAAGAAGGTTAGGACCTGAGCTACTTGGGAAGAGGATTTTTCATCCCCTATAAATGAAAAGAAAATTGAGTTTCTAAGTAAATAATAAAAATAGCTGCTTTCCTGGAATTGGGATCTGAAAGCATTAGCTCTCTCCCCCTCGCAAAAGGCAAACATTACACAGTTGAAATCAGAACAACCCCCCTCCAGATTCATCTGAACATGTCATTCAAACACATTCCCAATGTTTTAGACCTCTGGTGTCTGTAATGTGCCCAGGCCCAGGCCTCTGGTTTGAACAAAAGGGACCCAAGATTTCCTTCTGTTGATGCTCTTCTGTATCCTCTTCCTCAAACCCAAGTTCAGAACGACATTTTGAAAACACTGCCAGGATTTTGCATGAAAAAATCAGTCACGTGGAAAGAGTTTTTTAATTAAAACCCTCTTTAACCAGCAGGTTCCCCTGTGAGACCAGCCTGTGGCTTGGTGGCCCAGAGGAGGGCATGTCCCCTCTTTACCTGGCAGCGTAACGTGGTGCTGTCCTCACTCTGCCCCTGTGAAAGGCAGCTGGGAGGCCCAGCTCTGCCCGGGACCGCTGCATTTCACCCACGCTGTTTTAGGGCACAGGCACGAGGGCAGCCCCGCGCTCCCCGGGGCACTGTGGGGGACCGGAGGGTATTTCTCCAGCTCGGGGTGGCTGGCCTCAAGATGGCAGCAATGACATGCAGCATCCGTGTGCTAGCTCCAAGCGATGGGGACCGCTCCATCCAACCCTCCTGTTCAAAGGACACCCCCAGCTGCCTCTCCTGGCATCGTCCCCCCACTTCTTATACGCGACTGGCGCATGCAACTTCTTCTGCTCCTTTGCGGTCCCCCCGGCAAGGCGAACATCTGCTCGAGGCTCTGGAGCTGCAGCTGGCCTCCTCCTCCACCGCCTGGACCCTCGAGCCCCATCCCTGCTCCCTGGCTAAAGTAAGTTGGTGCCTTTCCCCATCGAGCAGCCCTGCACTGGGATGCTTGAAGCCATTTTCTAAGCGCCGCTCCCTAGTGATGGGAGAGGTGCTATTAATAAATCCTGTCAGATTTTATCGCTTCTCTCCGTGCCAACGAAGAGGGTGGTTTGGGGAAGGGGGGAGGAGGGGGGAAACCTGTTTCTCTTGAGCATAGCTACAAGCTCGCCCTCGGCGCAGGAGCATGGGATGGCTCAGCAGGCTGTTAAACCAGCTTTCCTGTAAGTCTCTCAGGCTAAATCCAGCATGGGCTCCGGGTGGGTCTCGGGTCAATTTTTGGCACAGATCACAGGGCAGAAGGGTTGCCCTGGTGTGCGGGGGCTCTGCTGGCGCGGGCACTGGAGCGGCGTAAGCGCCTCTCAGAAACTTGAGTGGCGTCCAGGCATCTCCTCGGGAGCACGCGGATGAGATGGGACCAGGGCAAGGGGATGGAGAGGGGAAGGGATGCGAAAGGAAGGTGCATGCGGGGGACCCGGTGCCCTTGTGCCTGCGTCTTGGAGTCGCGGCAGAGGGAAAGCGGGTCCCTGGGAGCCGGTGGTCTCTGCCCTCCGCCGTCCAGCTCATGGAGCCGGTGGGACCTGTTGCCACTGGGCGCTTCCCTGCTGCCCTTCGCCAAGAGATGCCAGCTCACGCCGGGAGGTAGCTTTATCACTTTAATGATATTTAGGCATTTCAATAGCTTGGCTGGCTTTGGGAAGGAGAGTGGGTGCAGGCTGTCAGCGCTGCTCTGCATGCAGCGCTGTCGGCGTGGGAGACGGAGCTCGCTGCCTCGGGAGCCGGGCACCGCCGGTGGCTGCGAAGGGGGTGACAGTGACTGCCCCACGCCAACGCAGAGCACTCCTGGCCCCCGAGAGTGGCTCGCTCGTGCCCACAAGCCCTTTGGTCTCTGTGACTCTGTCCCCATCTCCCTGGGGGCAGAGAGGTCCTGCTGCTCCATGCGTGTCCGGCTGCCGGAGTGTGCCTGGCAGGGAGGCTCCAGCTGTCTCGCAGCGGCTGTAGTTTGAGGGAGCCGTGTCTCCCTCCTCGCTGGTGTGGGCTAGCTTGTGCTTTTTGTTGCTACCAGGCATCATCCCTCAAAGCGGGGGTTAATTTGGGGGAGCAGGGGAGAGAGCAAACAGTATCTTTTTCTGAGCAGAGGAGGGAAGATGAGGGAGGAAATGGCTGGGAATGAGATGGGACGAGACCTATCTCTGAACGTCGGGCTGGGTCACGCAGGTGCCGGACCCCAGTGCGTCCGGCGACGGGGCTGTGCGAAGGGGCGATGGTGCTGCCCGGCAGGGATCTGCTGAACGAAGGGCAGGGGGGTCCCTGGGAGCCCCGCAGCTCCTCTGCCTCCCCGTGACCCTGCTGGGCAGCGGGGCCGTTTGGCCTCACCAGCGATGGAGTCCCAGAGCGGAGGAGATGTGGTGGCCGTGGAGCAGGGGCTGGGCCACCCCCGGGGACCTCCCGTCGCAACCCGATCCCCCACCCCCAGGCCAAGCCACAGAGGTGTCTCATGTTGGGCAGAGGAATCACCAAGGGAGGCTGCTCTGGGGGCAGGTGGCTGGCTGGGGATGGTGGCTTTCCGGGAAGTCCCCGTGAGCCAAACGAGGCCCCTGTGGCTTGCAGCCTATGCCACCTGCGGCTATTCCACCTGCGGCTCCCACGTGCCTGAGGTCTGCTGAGCTGACGGATGGGAGGACACATCTGCCTGGGCTTTAAGGAACTGCCTGACCAGCAAGCGATGCGGCTTCGCCCTCCCACTTCCCCCTTCCGGGCTGCAGTTCCTGCTCTGCAGGGCGATGTCCCCCAGCGTCCCCCCCCCGGCACCCTGGGCAGGAGCACGGGCCTCCCAGGCGCCGGCCGGGGTCTGCTGCGCGCCAGCATGGCGACTCCCCGCGCCGGTGCTTCCCTCCTCTTCCTCCAGCTCTCCCTCAGCCCCTCTGCCTCCCTAGAGCTGCCCAAACCCCTCTGAGGAGTCACGGTGTTAAATTTTGGCAGAACCTGTTCCTGCCCCGGGGCCGGGGCCGGGTCTGTTGTGGTGCTGTCCAGCTGGGGAGAAGGTCTCCAGAAGAGCTCTTTTCAGCGGGGATGAGCCCAGGACATAGCTCGGTGGCCCCTTTCCCCCTCCGGGAAGGCCAGGTTTGCCGTCCGGGCTGTGGTTTAGGGGAGAGGCGCTGAATGCTGCCGTGATGGCGGGGTGAGGGGTGCCGCAGGGTTTGGCCTCTGGGGCACGTGCTTCGTGCAGGGGGACCCACGGTGTGGATCTGTTGCTGGCAAGGGCTCGTTGCTGGCAAGCAAACGGGGGCCCAGCAGTGGCCTTCTGCCTCGGGGAGAGACGTTGCGGCGGCGCTGGAGGTGCGACAGCCCCACACGGCCACGCACGCCCCATCCGTTTGCGTGGGGATGTTGGCACAGAGGCTCTTGCACCATCCTCTTTCCTGTCGTTGGTCCTCCTGTAGCGCTGGGAACCGGCAACCTGCCGTCGCCGCCGGCCTCGAAGCAGGAGGGACCCTCGGCGWCGGGACTCGATGAGGGCGGCCTGCAAGCTCTTCCAAGGTACGAGAGCAGAGCCTGGAGCTTGCCCCCCGTTCGGGCTGCCTTGGGCTCCTTGCCCGAATTTCCAGGTGGTCCCAGCTGCTGGTACAGCAGCCCTGGGCCAGCCGGGGAGCTGCCCAGAGCCGTCTGCCCGGGGCGGCGGGGGAAAAGGCAGGGCTGGCAGGTGAGCGGAGCTCGGCCGCCCTCGCCTCCTCGTCGCCCGCCTTGTCTTTTCCTCCTCCGGCACGGCGGAAGTCGCCGGCTCCGGGACGCAGTCAGCAGCGCCCGCCGGGCTCGGCGAGCCCGCGCAGGAAGTGGGCAGCGGGGAGGAGCGGCCTCGCCGCCGGGAACAACCCGCGAGATAAATACCTGCCGTGGCCGGCCCTCCCCTTCGGTGAGGGCTCCCGCGCCCGCCGGGGCTGGCAGCGGGCGCTCGCCGAGCCGGGAGCGGGGCCGACCGGGGCGAAGGTGGCACCCGTGCCCTCCGCGGCGCCTTCGCCAAGGGGAGCATCTCCGGGTGCTTTCGGAGGGGTTGGCCGGGGTTGTTCCTGCCCCAGGGGAGGCAGGGCGAAGAGGGAGGAACGCGGAGGCAGAAGCGAGCCGGGACCAGGAAGTGCGAGCCCGGCAGGGCGTGCGGCTCGGCGTCGTGGCCTCCGGGCAGGGAAGGCGAGCGAGCTCCTCTCCCGGCCTGCAAACGCGAGCGCGGGGGACGCGGAGTCCCCACCCCATGACCCCAACCTGCCGCCAGCTCCACAGGTGGGCGGAAAGGTAGGAAACTTCCTTAACCCTTCGCGCGCCTGCTTTTCCCCACGCCAGCAAGGACGCTTGGCAAAAGCCGGGGGACGAGCGTCGGCACGGCGTTACAGTGGGCCGGGAGCCCGTGCCGCGCTCCAGGTCGCCGCCCCGGGCCGAGCGGCAGGACTTGCCCGCGGCCACCCCGCGCTGGCGGGGTGGGAGGTGCCTCGCTATCTTCTCCCGGCACCGGTGTTTGCCCAGAGGCGGGGTGGCTTTCTCAGCAGCGCGGCTGTGCCCGGCCAACGCGCCTGCCTGTGTTTACAGGCCCAGCTCGGCGTGTGGGCGTCTGCGAGGACACACCGGGCTACGGGGAGACGGGAGCGTTTCCCAGGGCCAGATCCGCAGGGATGGGGATGCTCCGCACGTTTGGCTGGAGATGGGAAGGGACTGGGGGGCTCGGAGATGCTGCGGGAGCTGGGACCGCCTAGAAGAGCTGGTGGAGAGCTGCTGAAATGAAGGAAGAGGGGGAGATAGGTGTGAAGCACGCGCTTGCCTCGTGCAACCATGGGTGTCCGGACCAAGCTGGACGAGACACCCAAGTGTAGGCAGGCAGGTGCTGAGAAGTTTGGTGCTGGTGGCTGGGCCAAAGCATGGTCTCACCTGGAGACTTCCCAACCAAGGCGCTGGTGTCGGGTCTCTCGGCTCCAAACTGTGCCCAGCACAGGGGTGTTTCCAGCTCCGGTGCCCCGTTGCATCCTCCACGTATTCCTGCTTCCTCTCCTTGCCGCTGGAGGAGAGCCCGGGGCGAGGGATGACCTCAGGGCTTGGCAGGGAGCAGGAACTCGGTTATCTGGTGCTCACCGCGGTTATCCCGTAGCCTCCCCGTCGCTACCCGGCGCACGGTCCCCGCCGGAGGGGCAGGGACCCACGTCGCAGCGTGCGGGAGCGCAGGTGCCGCCGTCCCCGGCCTCCCCTGCCTCCCCCTTCGGCTGTTGTTGATGTGCAGCACACAGGCTCCTCCAGCCCGTGGGGGCTGGGAAAACAACATCTGAATCATTTTGCTTTTTCCTTGGCACAGTTATTACTCACGAGCGGTTGACAGAGACGTGAACCTTTTCCTACGAAGCCTCGCTCGTATTTTGGCTCGCGGTAGCGTCACGGCCTGCGTAACGCCCAGGTCTCCTCCGCCGAGGCAGGTGGGCGAGCAGGAGCGAGACCTGGCATGGGTGGCACGAGAAAGCACAGGGAGACATTTCCCCAGAGGGGCAATATTTGATTTTTCTAGAGGGAAATCCTACCGAGGGATGGGAGTATCTCCGCCTGGGCTTCACCCCCCCACGTCAGCTCCCGGGGGGCCGGGGGCCGGGAGGCGGGTGGCCGCAGCAGCGTCACGCCGAGGCTGCCGAGGGCTGTTTGGGGAACTAGTCTCGAAGAAGGAAGCAGGAACATGACGCGTTTGAAACGCAGCTCCCTCGAGCCGCCGGGGAGACCGTGCAGAATCACTTTGGTTTCTTTTCACTTGCAGATGTTCAGCTTGCAAGTTTTTCTTGTTAAAAATACTGCAAAAAAATGGTTTCGTGACAGCTCTGGTTGCCGTTGGCAAAAACCCAGCAGCCACCTGGGGGGGAGGACTTCTCCCAAGCCCTAGCTGCCAGTAAGGCAGCTTAACTGGTGCACTGACCCTGAACTGGGATACCCCCACTGTGAGGAAAGGCCTCACGAGGGGAAGGAAGTGCTGCAGATCCGGGGGCAGGCGACGTCTTCCATGCAAGCGGCTGTTGCGTACGACAGGCTTTGCCTGACCAAGTGGCATTTGAAGACGCAGCTAGGGCTCCCTTTGCAGCTAGTGGGGTAAAAAATATGCGTTTTAAGGGCATAATTCGTTTCATCCTGGGGAGAACGTGAAGCTGGGTGAGGTGTGTTGTGGCCTATTAGTGCCCTAACCTGCAGGAAGGTGGTTAGCGGCGGCCGGGAGGCCACGGGAGTCAGCAGCAGAGCACGTGGTGGAGGAGGAAGAGGAGGAGGAGGAGGAGGCGGTGGGATTTCCTTCAGACCCTGCCGCTGCAGCCCGGGGCAAAATACCTGGCTGTGCTGCTGGGCTCGGGTCCGTGCCCCGCGCTGGCTGCCCGGCCACGGCCCCTCGGAGCTACGGGAGAGCCCGCGAACGTGGAATTTCCACCCGGCAGGAACTGGGCCATTTCACCACCCGTTTTTATCTCCAAAGACCGAAGCGCTGACAGCTTTCGTGCTGGAAATCCCCCCTCCCCAAACCCTTCCGGTTGCAAAGATAGCGATGGGCCTTTTGAGCATCGGGAGTTAAGTACCTCTTGCCGGATGCAAAGCGAGAGCTTCGCATCGCTGGCCCCGGGCGCTCGGAGGCAGCGTCCCGCGAAGCAAAACTGCCTCCTGCCCGGCTGGGGTAAATTTGGGGGACGATGGCCGGGAGCTCGTGGTGCATCTCAGCGGGGTGCGAGATGCATGCTTTATATTTGTTGTACATGGAGTTTTCTGGGGCTGAACTCRAAGGAAATCCTTGAGGTCAAAACCAGGGAACACGCACTGCGATCTATTAAAATCGTGTAGAAATCACGTAGCTTGGGGGAGTTAAAGCCAAGAGAAATAAAAGCTGTGTTGTTTTGAGTTGGTGCACCTCCAGAATGAAACCTGTGCAACCACAGAGTGACTCAGGGAGGAAGGGACCTCTGGGGGCCATCTAGAATGTTTCGTGTTTAAAAATATGTTTTGACTGTTTATATTTCCCGACAGAGAGGTTAAAAACTTTTCAAAGGGTAAAAATTTCCTCTTTACTTTCAGTTTTGGGGAGATACCGTCTTCCAGAAGCCTGTAGAGCAGCGTAATAGCGCACTAGAAACRACTGACGATCGATAAAATAAAATGCTTAATTAAATTGCAGAAATTAGTTTCCCCAAACACAGCTGAACCACCCTGAGAAATGCAAAATTCCCCCCTGTTTTATGAACCCAGGCGCTGCTGAGGAGCGAGACAGGCCCGTGCAGCTCATGCACACCCTTGGTCGGAGGGACTGAGGCTGTTTGCTCAGGAGCAACCTGCCCGGGAGTTTTGGAGGGGATGAGTTTCCCCGGTAAAGCTGATGTGAATTTAATAAGCGTCATTACTGCGAGTACCCGTAGGTGCGACAAGACAGCGGCGATGCCCCGGGCCGGCTCCCTCGCCCCATCCCAGCCTTCCAACATGCTTCTTCCCAAACCCCGTCCCGGACCCGCCGTCTGCCTTCCCCTCCGCCCCTGCCTTCCCGAAGGAGGCTGGAGCAGCCGGTGTGGGATTTTGCCGGGGTTGCCTGGCGACCGGGATGCTTAGCGACGGCGCCAGACCCGCCATCACGCTTCCCCGCGGCGCCCAAGCGATGCTGCGAGCCCTYGCCCGCTTCGCTTCCTCCTCGCCGAGAAAGGTTACCGGGAAATACGCCCACCCTGTTCCTGGGAAGCTCTTTCCCCTCCCCGAGGGGAGGCTTTGARCGCTGCTCGCCGGTTATTTTTAGCAGCGTTTTGCGAGCTTTGACGGCTCGGTTTGTTTGAGCAGGGGCTGAGGCTGCTGCCTGCCGCCYCGCCGTCCCGCTGCTGCTCTCCAGCCGCAGCTCTCCGCCCTCTTCTTCAACGCCGTCACCAGCCCTTGGCCGCGGGGGCGATGTCCAACCCTGGTCTCCTGCCCGTGCGTTGCCCCACCAGTGCCAGGAGCGGGAACTGCCCCGAGCATCCCTGCTACAACTGCGCTCGAGGGCTTTCCGAGCCCCAGCCCTGCTCCCGGAGGCTCTGCTGGGCTCTGGGCAGCTCTGACCCTCTYCCTTGCACCACGGTCACCTTGATGTTTGGTGCTGGAACAGCCCTGGGTCCATTTTTGTTTGTAGAGGTCCAAGACCAAGCAATAATTACCTTATTAATTGCAAGAATGGATGGGAGCCCCAGGACCCCCGTGATACCATGACGCCCCTGTGGTGCCCTGGGACCCCAGGCCCTTAGGAGGATGGGTTGGGAGCCACATGCCATAAGCTGGATATTTTCAGGAGGGAAACATTATTATTACCCGTGTTCAACTGATGTTTTGAYGGAAAGCTGCATTGAAACTGCCTCTTTCCAAGCAGTTGCTGTTGCCGGTGAGGGCTTTCAGGAGATCAAACACTGCTTTCTCTGGCTTGCAAAGCAGCAGCTCTTGCCCGTGTGCGGGAAGGCCACTCGTCACCAGCGACCGGCGGGATGGGCTGGACACAGAGCTGGGACATCTGGGGGAGCAAGAGAGAACCCACCAACTCAGCACAGTGTCATTTTTGCATGATGAAAAAATAACACCTAGAGGCCAAACAGTTTGGTATGGATTTCTCCAACTTGATCCCTGGAGGATGAGCCAGGACTGGCCTCTGATTTCCGCCTGCGACGCTCTTGGCTCGGGGGCTGGCGGCTGGCGGTGCGACGCGGTGTGTTTTCCGGGCAGGCATTAGGGGCACGGTTCCAGTGCTGGAAGCTCCGGGCTTTGGGACAAGCTGTTCAGCGGAGACGTTCGGGGAGGAAGCGAAATGCTGCTCCCTTCTGAGGGGTCCCGAGCGTGGGGCTGGGGGGCTTTGCCCCACCAGTGGGTGCTGCATGGAGGTGGGTTTGGGAACCCCACACTGGACTTTAGCAGAGATGTTGGTGCCCGCGGTATCTTGCAGTGCTGGCCTGGAAGAGCTCCAGCAGCCTGGAAGCAAGAAGGGACCGCCGTAGCCTACCTTCCTGTGAGATCCCGCTCAGGCAGCCTGCCGCAGCCCTGCCTGGGAAGGCGCTTGGGCAGCCGATGCCGGGCTTTGCCCCGGGGAAGAGGCAGCCGGGAGCAGCGAGCAGGAGCTCAGGGAGGGAATTTTGCCTTCATGGGGTGGGATTTCTTGGGGACAACCACCTTGGGGTGGTAGATGAACCGAGACGGGTGCAGCTCTGGTGGTGGTGGTGGTGGTGGAGACCCCTGAGATCCCTCCCTGGTGTAAATCCCGCTGCCTCTCTGCTGCCCCGTGCTCGCAGGGGGACCCGCAGCCCGTCCGGGCAGCTCAGGGGGAGCCGCTGCGGATGCCGCTGTGCCGGCAGCCTGTCTTCTGGCCCACCGACCCGCTGCCTCCGGGGACGCTGTCCCCTCCCCAGCGTGAGAAATGCCTTCACAGATGGTCCCTGCCTCGTCCTTTCGCCGGCTCCAGATAAACAGCGTTTCTCTGCGCCGGGAACACAGAGATCTCTTTCCCCCATGCCTGAGTCACCCACTTCAGCTGAGCTGCCGAGCGTGGGCTTGACGGCAGCTCTCCGGGTGTTATTCCTAATTCCCGGAGCGCGCTGCTGATACCTGCACTCCCCGGCTGCTCGAGCTTCTCTACCTTCTCGGTGAGGCAGGTTTCTGAGCGGCGAGGGCAAAGCGAGGCCCCCCTAAGCCGGGGGTTGGGGTCCGGGCATGGGGCTGGGAGGAGGCGCGTGGGTTCATGCCCATCTCTGGATGCAGAAACGCCCGTGCCAACGTTTTCCCGGTCCCAAAATGGGGAGAGGCTGCCTGGGGAAGGAATAATCCCTCCGCAGGGGATGGGACGTGGAGCCGTGGGCTGCCACAGTAGCAAGAGGGGTGTCAGGTAGGCAGAAGTGCGATGGGAGCCCATCCTCGAGGGGTGCTGGAGGCCCGCGGCACCTGGAAGATGCCTGCAGTTTTGGGCTTTTCTGGGACAGGAGGGCGCCGGGGAGGTTTGGGGATGGAGGGTGGGGGGAAGGCGCCCCTCTCCTTGTATCTGCTCCCCGCTCCGTGCATCGTTTCCTCCGCTTTGCGAAACGCGGGCTTCCTCCGTCATGCGAGGAGCCATCGCGCCCGCCGCCGCGCCACTTCCCGGGGCCGCAGGGTCCCCGTTGCCCCTTCCCGGCTCCGCGTGGCCCAGCCGAGTCGCCAGGCTGATGCCCGCTGCCTCCTTCGGTTCCCGAGCCGGCCAGGCGCCGTGTTTTCGGAGAGGAGACACCATCCCGGCCTTTGATACCCGGCCAGTGTCTGCAGGAGGGAGGCAGCAACCTCCTCCCCGCGCCCGCTGGGGACGGGGGGGGATGGATGGGAGCCGCGCGGGGCAGATTTGGGGCAGATATGGGCAGCGGTGATAAGGCTGGGACAGCACCGGGGTGGCCGGGCGCTGATCCCAGCTCTGCTCCCGGTGTTTCTGCAGGTCCCGGCAGCCGGCAGTGCCCCCGGGGCCGGCAGAAGGAAGGGCAAACTGAGCAAAACAGACTCAGTTGCAAGTCTCTGCTAGTAACCTTTGACAAATCAACCCGGGCTCGTGAGCGCCTCATTAAAACCCCGCGTTTTGGTCTTCCTGCAGCTCAGCTGCAATAGAAAAAGAGCACAAATCGGCTGGTTTTGGTGCCTCGCGCCCGGAAGCTGGGCTCGAGCGTGGTGCTGTAGGTCCCGTCGCCTCGAGCAGCCCGGGAGCCTGTGCAATGCCGTGGTGAGGAGTCATCGAAATGCCTGCATAGATACGGGAAGGGCCCTGGGCAGCGCGGGGACCCTGCGCGGGGGGGTCCGTGCGACCCGGGAGCGCTGCTCCCCCCCGGCTGACTCAGGCCGGCGCCTCCAGCGCCCGAAACCCGGGAATTGGCGGGTTGAGAAACCGCGTATCAGCACGCACGGCTCAGCATGCAAAACATCCCCAAACAGAGGTAAAACAGCCCCGAGGGGGGGGCAGGAGGGCCGGCCCGGCTGCAGCGGGGGACACACTGTGTCCCGGCGTCAGGGAGCGGAGCCCACGGGCCGCGGGTGACCCTCCTGGGTGGCTGGGGTAAGCTGTGGGTCCCCGTCGTCCCTGCGCCCTGCTTCCCGGCGGGGGGGAGAAGGAAGGCGTGAGCCTAAAACCTGGGGGGTGGCAGATAAAATATGGATAAAATATGGGTTTGGGGCGATGCCGGACTTGGAGGGATGGTGTCCCGAGGATGCGGGGCTGCACGCTGCTCCCCGACGAGTGCTAAGCGATGCACGTTGGAGAGCATCCGACGCCAGGCAGCGGCCGGGGCACGTGGCTTCACCCTGCACCGCGGGTCCCCGTGTGCCCCAGCCGGCGGGGTGGGATGTCGGGGGGGAACGTGGGCGTTTCTTCTCGCTCGCGCCTGCCGTGCACGTGCGTGTGCGTGCCCGCGCGTGGGCCGCGGCGGCTGCCGCCTCCCCGCCGCGGCGGCATGCAGGAAGCGGCGGCGCAGCCGGCACGGGCTCGGCGTGGCGACGGAGGGGACGCCACCGTGAGTGTCGCCGCGGGGGTCTGGGGGCTCGGGCGAGCGCCGTGGTGGCTGAGACCTGGCACGGGGGGATGAGCACGTGCAAACTCGTGACGCGGAGCTGGGGAGGTGGTCGGGAGTCCGGAGGATGCTGCGGTGACGGGCGATGCGGCAGGGCTGGCTCCAGCCCAGGGGCGTCCGAGGGCTGGGAAAAAAGCTCAGCCAGGCTTGAAACTTTTTTTATACCTTTGGAGCATATGGGAGCAGCCAGGGAAACTTGCCGGTTTGGTCTGTGCCGGGGCCCAGGATGGGACCGGAGCCTCGGAGCCACGCTGGGGGCTTCGTTTTGGGAGCCCTCCGGGAGAGGCAGGGCTGAGCCCCGGGAGGAAAGGGCAACGGGGCTGGGAGCAGGGAGCCGGGCAGCCGGCGGCGGTGGCAGGGCGCAGGCTCGCTGCCAGCCCCGTCTCGGTTTCGTTTCGCCGTCGCTTCCTTCGCCGCGTCCTGCACCGGGGCTGCGTCACGTGCCTGGCACGGGCTGGTGGGCTGCGCGCTCCCGCGGTGCGCGTCCCCGGGGCCCGACCCCTCTTCCCGGTGCAGCCGGCGCCCGCGGCACCGGTTGCATGTGCGCAGGCTGCAAAGGGTCCCGGTGCCGGGATGCTCTCCGCCGCCGTATATAGCTCTGGGTAGATATAGCTATATATGACTATGTATAACCAAAAATACATATATATACGCGCACTTATGTAGCTATGTATAGGTATCCTCGGCGCGCGGGGATGCCGTGGCCGCTGGCCGTTGGACGGGCGGCCCACGGGGACGAGATGCCACGAGGGGGGACGTGGTTACCGCACACGTCGCCTGCAGGGAGACGGGCTGTGGGAGTGTTTTGCAGAGGATGTGGGTTGCAGTGCTGCGAAAGAAAGAAAAACCCGGTGTGAAAACGTGTGCGAGCGCGCGGGCGCACGCCGGTGGAGGCGGCTCGGCGACCCCAGCGCTCCCGGGCCCCGGATTTGGGTTGCAATCGGGGTCCCAGCTCCCACGTGCATCGCAGCAGCGCTCCGTCGCAGCTCGGCGCCTCGCTCCCCTTGCGGTCAGGCGAGCTCTAGCCTTACGTTTCGGGGCGGGGGGGGGACTCTTCTGCTTCGATAGCCGTCGCCCCAGCTTTTGCACAGGGCGAGGGTGCAGTTTGCAAGGAAACACAGCAGCATCTCTGCCTCCGCCGGTGTTTGGGGAAACCGAGGCACGCCGCCAGATGCGTTGTCTTGCAGGGATGACAGTAAAGCTCCCCGCATCTTTTGGGTGTCAGTCCCGCTCCGCGCTCCCAAAGCCGCCCTGCTTTCCAGCGGTCCCTCCTGCTGCAGCCCACCGCTGGGGCGTCTTGCATTTCTCGGGGTTTCTCATCGGTGGGGAGGAATAGTGGAGTTTTCTTCCCACTTTTCAAGTTCTCGCAGGGCGACCACATCTCTCCTTCCTCTGCTCACCCAGCGACAGCTCCCCGAGAGCCGATTTTAGCCACGGGCCTCGCGCTTGCAAACGCTTGCAGCCGAAATCCCGCAGCTCTTGCAGCGCTTCTGTTGAGTTGCTCTTTAATTTTAGCTTTGCAGCTTGCGGTTTTCAGGGCGATGGATGATCTTTCTGAAGGGCTGCTGCTGTCCCTGCAGAGCTCTGCGCCCAGACCAGCCTGGGAAAAAGCCCACTAGAAATAAGATGAGGGCGCAGGGGGGACTGCCGCCGGCCCTGGTGCCCACCCAGCACGGCCACGGCACGGCCACGGCCACGGCGGGCGGCCCCGAGACCCCCGTCTCCGAAAACATCCACTCTGGGGCACGGCAAAATGGTGCCTTTCCTTGTAACCGCCTTAGGAAAGTGCCCATTCCTTGCTGTCTTTTTTCTCTCTCATTTCTTCTCTTCCTTCCTTCCTTTCTTTTTCCTTTTCCCTCTCCTCTCCTCTCTTCTCCTCTCCTCTCCTGTCCTCTTTCCTTCTTTCTTCCATTCTTTTTTCTTTTTCTCCTTCTTTCTTTCTCTCTTTTTCTTTCTTCCTTCCTTTTTCTCTCTCTTTTCTTCTCCTTCCTTGGCTTTCCTTCTCTTTTTCTTTCCTTCTTTATTTCCTTCTTTCATGCTCTCTCTCTCTCACTCTCTCTCTTCCTTTCTCTTTCTCCTTCCTTCCCTCCCTCCTTCCTTCCTTCCTTCTTTCCTTCTCTTTTTCTTTCCTTCTTTATTTCCTTCTTTCATTCTCTCTCTCTCTCACTCTCTCTTCCTTTCTCTGTCTTTCTCCTTCCTTCCCTCCCTCCTTCCTTCCTTCTTTCCTTCTTTTTCTTTCCTTTATTTCCTTCTTTCATTCTCTCTCTCTCACTCTCTCTCTTCCTTTCTCTGTCTTTCTCCTTCCTTCCCTCCCTCCTTCCTTCCTTCTTTCCTTCTCTTTTTCTTTCCTTCTTTCTTTCCTTCTTTCATTCTCTCTCTCACTCTCTCTTCCTTTCTTTCTCTCTCTTTCTCCTTCCCTCCCTCCCTCCCTCCTTCCTTCTTCCTTCTCTTTCCTTCTCTTTTTCTTTCCTTCTTTCTTTCCTTCTTTCGTTCTCTCTCTCACTCTCTCTCTCTTCCTTTCTTTCTCTCTTTTTCCTTCCTTCCCTCCCTCCCTCCTTCCTTCCTTCCCCCCTCCCACACCGAGATCTCCCTGTGTCCCATCCCACCCACGTGTCCCAGTTTCCTCGCCCGTCCCCGTCCCCCCGAGGCTCCCCGCGCCCCATCCCGCGGGGCGCCGCCCCTCTCCAGGGTCCCCCGTTCCCCCGCGGGCCCCCGGCGCGGCGCGGCCCCCCACCGCCATCTCTCTCCCGCAGGGAAGGGATGCTCTGCTCCTAGCGGCCCGGGCGTCGTGAGGATGTCGGCCATCCCGGAGGCGCTGGGCCGCCAGCGGAGCAGCTCCTTCCGCAGCCTGGCCGGGACGCTGGAGAGCCCCATGGTGATGCTGCCGCCGGAGGCCGACCGCGAGGAGATGCGCATCCTCAAGGTGTGCTTCTACAGCAACAGCTTCAACATGGGCAAGAACTTCAAGCTGGTGAAGTGCTCCGTGACGACGGAGATCCGGGTAGGCACGCTCGGGTCGGGGTGCAAGGCCCTTTCCCTGGCTTTCCTTGCAGACACCTTTTCCCACAGCACCGGATCCCCCAGTGCAGCGTGACTGAGACTTGGGAAGACCCAGAGGGAAGGGAGAAGCTGGGCTGGGCTGGGGCAGCAGGAGAAACAGCCATGGCTGTTCCCTGGGGTCTGTGCATGTCCCTGTAGGTGCGCGTATGGGCACACGTGGACATGCTGATGCGTGCAGGGGTGCGTGTGGCCGCGCTGGGAAAATCCACGTTTCTGAGTGGCTCCCTTGCTGCAGCCTTCCCAGAAAAGCTCAGGTGAATCGGGGTTGCATCAGTGAAGACCCCAGTGCCAGGCTGGTGTCCCTTGGCGATGATGTGCCAGGCCATGTCCCATGGCTATAACGTGCCAGGCTGCTCTGCCATGGCGTTAGCTCTCTGCTCACCACGAGACCTGGCCCCCACGAGTCGCTGCCGGCCCCTTTGCGGGCGGTGAAGAGGAGTTGGCACTTCCAGGCTGCTATTCCTCTCACTCTGGAGAAGACATGAAGTCTGGTGGCAAAGCACCACCATGGAGATACCTGCTCCTGCTCCACCGCGTCCACGCTGCTCCCACCCGCCCCGGGGCTGGCCCCACGCCGGGACCTGCTCCGACCCGTCCTCACGGGCGAGGGGTTGTTTAGCAAGCCTGAAAGCCTGGAGGGCGCAGTGCGGTGAAGCAATGCCGAGCTGCTTATCTGCAGGTTGCAGGGTCAGATCTGCCTTGGGTGGCCGTCAATGCCGATGTTTATCACGGGACACCCTGCAGAGCCGGGGCCCCGCTGAGTGACCCGTGTGAACACAAAAGCCCTGCATCAGCGGAGAGGACAGCAAACGTGATATTGTTCCTTTTCCATCCCAGACCTGGGAGCCAGGCTTGGGGGCTCGCAGCCTGGGCCACGTTCCCGCGGGGACCGTGGGAGCTGCGTGCCCTGGTGYGGTGGGTGACGGTCCAGGGCTGAGTCCTGGGGGCAGCACCTTGCCATAAAGCCGTGCGGAGGGGACCGAAACGCAGCTCGGCTGGGCTTCGTTGCTCAGCCAGCAGGACACGCAGGGCACTGCTGGTCGTCCTGTCGCACAGAGGAGCTCATGGCATGGCAAAAGGCTTCGGAGAGGAGCTCAGCAGTGATCCGAGCAGGCGAGGATGCTCGAGGCCGGGGGCAAGGCAGGGGAGAGAGACTGTGAAACCAAACTGCTCTGGTTGGTCCCTGCTCCTCCTGTACAAGAGCTGAAGCAGGAGGAGGCTTCCTCCGTACCGAGCAGGAGAACAGACTATCGCAGAGGCCAGAAGTCGCTGTGGTGTCCAGGCAAGACGGGACGAGCTCCTGGAAAAGAAATTTATTGAGGGTTCCTGAACACACAAAAATTATGTCCGGCTTTGGAGGCTTCTCAGTCACAAGTAACTGGAGACTGGGAGATTTGAAGGACAGATTGGATATTCTTTCCCTATTCTCTTCCCCGTGCCTCCCCTCCTGGCAGTGAAAGCCTGGTGAGGACGCAGGGCTGGGGTGGGCCAGGCTGTGCACCGCTGGCAGTATCTGCTTTGGTGCTTGCTTGTGGGGCAATGCCGTGCATCAGGCCTAGCTCTGCTGGGCTGCAAAGAAGGGAGCAAATGACCCCGTCAGGTTTTCATCCCGGACCAAAACTCATCAAGGAGCTTGGGCAAGACACACCAAGGCTGCAGGCTGTTGCATAGCGGGTTGGCCAAGGCCAAGGCATCTTTGGAGGCCCCACGTGGAAACCCTTGGGGCTAGTGGTTGTGCATGGAGCTGTGTTCTCGCTACAGGGACGTTTCTGTTGCAGTCATATTATATTTTCTCTTCATTTTTGAGCTCTCTAAATTCATCTGCAGAACGTGAAGGCTGGGTGTAAAGTTTGTAAGGGGGAAAAAAAAAAGGCTTTCAGGGGAAATTCAGCTTGAAAGTGCCCACGTATTGGAGGGACACATCTGCTTTGGAAATGTGTGTACACTGAAAATGCAGGAACTCTGAACTGAAACCAATGCCTCCCTTATCCAAGGATCTCGTGCAAATGAGCTCAAACACCAGGAGCTGATCCCTTGTATGAGGAAGGACAGATTTACCTCTGCAGTCACCCCACTGGTTACATTACAGGGGAGCCAAGGGGCTGGTTGCCCGAGGAGGACAAGTGCTCCCAGGTAGTGTCAGGGGTCTGCAGTAAGGATGAGCAGTCAGAGCTTGGTTTTTACGTGTTCCCATCCTGTCCTGTCCTGTCCCATCCCATCCCATGGAGGGGACTGCCCTGGGTGAGGGCTCGTCATAGTGTAAATGCAGGCAGGTCCGTGGGGACCGGGAGCACAAAGGGCAGCCGTGAAATGCGCTGTGGGGGGTGACGGTGTCGGCTGCACGGGTCTCACGGCTGCTTTTCCTACCGCCTTCACCAGGAGGTGATCAAGTCCATCCTGGTGAGTGGCCGCATTGGGCCCGACATCAAGCTGGCCGAGTGCTACGGGCTCCGCCTGAAGCACGTCAAGTCGGACGAGATCCACTGGCTGCACCCGGACCTGACGGTGGGTGAAGTGCAGGAGAAGTACGAGTGTCTGCACCTGGAGGCCGAGTGGAGGTAGGCGGACAGGGACCCCGTGGTGGTCGTGACATCTCAACACCCCCTGTTAGGGCGAAAGCTGCCCCTATGCCAAGCTGGGGGTGACGGCAGAGCCGAACGAGGGGCTCTCCTGTGTTGCCAGGTACGATCTCCAAATCCGATATCTCCCGGAGGACTACATGGAGCGTTTCAAGGAAGACAGGACCACACTGCTCTACTTCTACCAGCAGGTCAGAGGCGTTCGTGGGGTCTCCTGGGCCCCCTGACCCCAACCCCAGCAAGACATCACTGCGCCCGGGTGTGCAAGGGCTGCTCCGGCCACCCCGACTCACCTCCAGAGCCACTGCCCCAGCACCAGGAGGGCTTCTCCTCCCCCCAGCCCTGTAAATGTGTGTCCATGAGCCCCGGGACCTTGTGACCCATTTACTTTCACACAATTTCGTTGAGGCTGCTGAGACCCTGCAGTTTGCAGCCCACCCCTGTGGTCCCGTGCAGCTGCCAGATCGGTGGGTCTCCAGCAGCAGCTACCGGTCCCAACCACGCCGGCTATAGCGATAAATCTCTTCACCCCACTCCTGCCCCTGCTGCATGCGAGCTGGGGGTGCGGGACAGCGCGGGCGCTGCAGGATGTGCAGGCGCCTCCGCAGCCTCCTGACGCCGTGCTCTCGCCTGCAGCTCCGCAGCGAGTACATGCAGAATTACGCCAGCAAGGTGAGCGAAGGCATGGCCTTGCAGCTGGGCTGCCTCGAGCTCAGGTACGTGTCTTCGGAGCATCCCGGCATGCGCCTTCGGGAGCCAGAGAGCTTGGGGAGGACGAGAGAGTTTGGATGATCCTTCACGGGGGAGGGGGGAGCTTGCTGCACCGAGTGTGTTGGGGCTCTGCCCTCAGGGGATAGGACACGGCGAGAGGACCTGAGGGATGTGTGAGTGGTGGCCGTGCGGCTCTCCAACGTCCCCCCCTTCTTGCAGGAGGTTTTACAAGGACATGCCGCAGAACGCCCTGGATAAGAAGTCCAACTTCGAGTTCCTGGAGTGAGTAGGCACAGCCGGACCCTTGGGGTCCCCGAAACAGCCCCCCTGCCTGTGCAGAAACCCCTGTCCCCTAAACCACCTCCCTTCCAGCTGGGACCCTGCAGGTGGGCCTTCAGCACCAACCGTCCTCATCCTCCTGGGGCCCGAGGTGGCCCCGCTGATGTGAAGGGTGCAGCAAGAGCAGGATGGGAACCTTCACCCCTGCCCCGACGGGCGGCAAGCTCGCTCCCTGTGCCCATGCAGGGACAGCAGCGGCTCCTCGACGACGAGCGCCCCGTTGCCCCTGAGCTGGGACCCCCTCTGCCCGGCGCATGTGCCTGCCATGTGCCATGTGTCACTGCTCTGCGGTCCCCGCAGGGCTGTTAATGTGCACGGGGGTTTCTGCTTTCCAGGAAGGAGGTGGGCCTGGACCTGTTCTTCCCCAGCCAGATGCAGGAGAATCTGAAGGTGAGGGGTTTGTGTCCACGTGCGCGTGTGCATGGATGTGAGTGTTCGTGTGTACGCACAGGTCTGTGCAAGGCAGGTGTGCATGCACGTGTGTGGCCGGGGATGTTCATGGGCGTGCATCCTTGTGCATGTGTGGCTTTGCAGACACAGGCACATGCGTATCTGCCACACTTGTGTACATGTGGAGGTCTGCACACACACGTGAAGGTGCATCTGCAAGCACACATGTGCACGTGTATGTATGTGCATATGGCCATGTGTGTTCATGCGTGTGTATCAGTGTGCACTTGTGGATTTGCAGGCACGTAGGCATGCCTGTCTGCCCACGCTTGTGAAGGTGTATCTGCACGCACACATATGTGCACATGCATATGTATGAATGCACGAACATCTCACACGTGAAGCTATATCTGCATGTGCATCCGTGCATAAGTCTGTACGCATGCACACACGTGGCCATGTGTGTGCATGTGTGGATCTGCACACGTGTGTGCATGCTTATCTGCCCGCACATGTGCAGATGTACACACACGTGGAGGCATGCTGGCGTGCACACGCGTGTGTACGGGTATGGGCGTGCACGCAGATGGACCTGCGTGTGCTTGCGTGCAGGTGCATGTTCATAGCTGCAAGTGAGCGTTCCTGTAGGGGGGTGTGTGTGTGCGTGTGTGTGTGTGCAAGGCTGCTTGCTCCCGCTGTGCCCCCAGAGGCCGCCCGCCGCTGGGCTGTGCCCGGGGTGACCGGCGGCCGCTGTGCCCACAGCCCAAGCAGTTTCGGAAGATGATCCAGCAGACGTTCCAGCAGTACGCCCTGCTGCGGGAGGAGGAGTGCATCCTCAAGTTCCTGCACACCCTTGCCACCTTCGCCAACATCGACCAGGAGAGCTACCGCTGCGAGCTCATAGTGAGTCCCCTGGCCGCGCTCGGGCCAGCTGGCGGCACCCTGGACCCTGCCCGGGCACCGTTTGGGGTGGCGCACACCGGGCTGTCCCCCATCAGCCGTGTGGGCAAAGCCACCCTGCTCCAGGGGCTGGGGTGTTTCAGCAAGCAGGGGCATGCCGGTCCCTGCGTGGTCCCTCTGGGCCGGAGAAGGGCTCTGCTTGTGGCTGTTTAGCGCACGGGTGCAGCCACGCGAGCCCTGGGAAGTCTCTGCGGGGAATGACTGGTGCCTGGAAATTTTTTGCTGTCCCCTCAGGCAAGGCAAAAAATCCAGATCCCCTGGGGAGGGGATTCCTGATCCTGCAAACGCCCTGACATCATGTCCCAGAGGGGAAGTGGCAGCTCGGAGGGGAAATTCAGCGTTTTTCTCTCTTTCCTGCAGTGGGGGGAGGACCTGGGGGCCCTTTTTGGAGAATGGTGACAACTGAAAGATGCAAATCTCTCCTTAAAAGCGATTTTTCCCGGGTGTCCCACACTCAGCACGGCAGGTGGGGAGGGAGCTGGTTCCAGAGGGAGACCCCCAAAATTTGTGCCCTCCTTCTGCCTCCCTTGCAGCAAGGGTGGAACATCACGGTGGACCTGGTCATCGGGCCCAAGGGCATCCGGCAGATGACGAGCAAGGAGGCCAAGGTACGTGGCACACGTGCTGGGTGCCATGGCCGGGAGAAGGAGACCCAGGAGCCCTGCCGGAGCGTGGTGGGGTCCTGGGCAGGTTCTGCTCCCTTGAATTTGGAAGGAGCTGGGGTGCTCATGCCGCGTGAGTTGTGTCGTGGGGGGCCAGGGAGCACCAGGAAGAGCAAATAGTGGCCGTAGCGAGCCAGGACACGTCTCTGGCCATGTGTGTGTACGTGAGGGTGAGAACATCACCCCTGTCTGAGTGCTGGCTGCATCCCGGGGGAACCGGACAGCCTGGTGATGCCCTTCTTCCTGCAGCCCACCTGCCTGGCTGAGTTCAAGCACATCAAGTCCATCAAGTGCTCGAGCGTGGAGGAGGGCAGGGCCGTGCTGCAGCTGGGGCTTGCGGGCACCCCCCAGGTGAGGAGGCAGGGCTGCCGCGGCACCCGCATGGACGCTGCAGCGGGCTGGAGGGTTAAACACAGCTGTAGCGAGTGCGCTGGGCTCTGCTGGGCTGTGGGTGGGATGGTGGTGCCACGGGATGACGTGTTTTCCTGTTGAACGAGATCCTCTTTGGGTGAAATTAGGTAGGACTCGATAGGTGGTCTCATGGGCTCCGGGGTGGGTCGGTGCCGGGCGTGTGGGTTGGGGAGTCCCAGGGCACTGGGAAGGATGGTTTTGGGGAGACTGGGACCTGCTGCCAAGCGGGAGGGAGGTCTCGGAGATGCTCTGAGCTACCCTGAGGCGGAGGGGAAAGGAGAGGGAGCTCGAGCCCTAGGGTCCCCCTGATCCCCGGCTCTGGGTGCGCCGGGCTGGGGTGGCCCCTCTGCACCCCAGGCTGCCGGCTTACCCGGATCCCTGTCCCTGCCGTCTCTCCTAGTCCCTGGCTATCAAGACGTCCTCTCTGGCTGAGGCGGAGAACATGGCCGATCTCATAGACGGCTACTGCCGGCTGCAAGGAGACCTGGAAACCTCCCTCCTCATCTTCCCCCGGAAAGGTGAGCGCCCTCGCGGACCCCCAGAGAGTCAGGAGGGGGGTCTCGGTGGGCAGCTGGGACTGGCCCAAGGGCTGGCTGCCCTCCCTGGCAATCCCCAGCAGCCCTCACTTACTGGGAGCTGGCAGGGTGCACGGGGTGACCTGCCCCACGTCTGCCCTGGAGGCAGCACCATGGCCGAGGATGGGCAGGGGGAGGCCCAGGGGTCACCAGGGTCTCTCAGGAAAAGGTAATGGCTTTCTGCTGTCCTCCACAGAGAGGGAGAAGAGGATCAGCCTGCCGCAGATCCCGACCCAGTAAGTAGCACGTGGCCCTTGCAGCGGGGCTGCACCCCTGCCCGTTAGCCCCGTCCTGGCGTCTCTCCCTGCCTTGTTCAATAACCTCAGCCTCCTTCTGCCCCATAGGCACATAGAGGACAGAAAGTCCGTGTTATCAGACAGCATAAGCGTGGGTGAGTTTTAGGCTCTTTTCCTTCCTTCCCACCAGCCTGGGGGTGCCAACAGGGCTGTCCCACGGCCTTTCTGAGAGGGGGACACAGGGGCACGGGGGTTTGGGGTTTGGTGGAGCCAGACGCCCCTGGCTCTTTGCACGTGAGCAGCACACGCGAAGAGATGCAGCCGAGCATCCTTCTGTGAGCGTGAAAGCCAGGCCTGCATCCCGTGCACCCCATGGGACGCGGTTCCCTGCAGGGACACCGAGAGACCTTGACCACGAAGGGCCAGACCCTTTCGGGACACTGCGAGAAATGTGTGTGCCCGAGTAGCTGTCTGGATTACTGCATGAAATGTCTTTCTTGCCCTAGAATCTGATATTTATGCTGAAATCCCAGATGAGATCTCAAGACCAAGGTCTGGAGGTAGGTGTGACCCCCGCTAGCTGCCCCATACTGGGCAGTGTGGGGCCGGAGCAGGACTCCTGGGGCAGGGCCCCACTGAGCTCATATGGAGACGTGTGCCACCTCCCCTGCTCTCTTGTCACACATCTCCTGCCACATCTCCCATCCCACCTGTCTCATCACCCATCACATCACCAGTCCCTGCAGGAACTCCCACATCCCCCATTTCACCCCGTTTCTTCACCCCCCACCCCCGACCAGGACAGCCCCCTGTCCCTACATGTCCTCTTCTTCCCTCTCCTCCAATGCCCCAACAAGGCCCTCTCTTTTCTTCTCCATTTCTCACCCTCTTCTCTACCTCAGTTTCCCATCCTGGCCTCACCAATCCCTCTCCACCCTCCAAAAGCAAGGAGCAAGACTATGCCCGCACGGCTCACTTTATGCCCACCCTCTTCCTCAGAGGGGCTGAAGGAGCAGGAATTGCTCTGCATGCCATGGGGTAGGACCCATGACTCTGCCTTTGGTGAGGGGTTGACGGAGACGGGTACCCAAAATCTCCTGCTCAGCATGAGCACTTTGCCCACGGAGCGGGACTGGGGTGCAGGCAGCTTCCTGCGCGGCTGCTCCCAGGAGAGAGGAGCTGCCAGCACCCACCGGTCCTGCCCTGTCTCCCCATCCATGAAGTCCAGTACTATGGGATCTCCCGGGAGGACGTCATGCTGGGCAGGATCCTTGGGGAAGGCTTCTTCGGAGAGGTGTACGAGGGCATCTACACCAACCCGGTGAGTTTGCTCCTCTCTCTGTTCCCCACCAGCCTCCTCCACTCCCCCAGCGGTGATGGCCGAGGGAAGTGGGGCGCTCGGTGAAAAGGGGAACATCCCCCTGCTTCTCGTTGCAGAAGGGGGAGCGGATCAACGTGGCCGTGAAGACGTGCAAGAAGGACTGCAGCCCAGAGAACAAGGACAAGTTCCTGAGCGAAGCGGGTATGCCGGGGGTCCCGCTGCCCTTTTGGGGTGTCATGGCCAGCTCTGAGCTCCTCCGCCGCAGGCTCTCCTGCTCTGAGATCCCTGATGCCCGATACGGGCAGCCAGCCCAAGAAAGGCAAAGAGCGTGGATGGAATAGGCAGCTGATCCAAAGGGACTGGAGGAGAAGTGCTTGCAGGCCAGATCCAGGCTGCAAGGGGCTACAGAGGGGACAGTCTGCAGGAGACGAATGTGCTGGGGCCTAGAGGTGTTTGCAGCGCTGCACTGGCTGGGTGGTAGAGATGGGACAGCAAGACGTTGTCCCTGCACCTTCTGTTCCCTGTTCTCCGCCTGGAACATACTGGTGTTGCAAAGCAGAATGGAGTGGGAGAGGGAAGTGGGCCCATGTCCTCTCTCCTGGGACATGCCCGTTCTCCATAATACCTATATTATGGGAGAGGTGACTAACAGGGAGGGAAGAAAAGCTACCGAAACCTTGCATGAGGGCAGACAGGCACAATCTGGCCGTAAATCCGCAGGAGCTGGAAGTCAGGAGGTTTCTCAGCCCCAGTCCCATTGCAGATGTACCAGGATATCCCTGGCAATTCCTGCTGCCCTGTCATCTGCCTGCTCCGACTTTATGGCAGCGACCTGCCCCTACACCCCCAGAGGAAGGTCTGGGTTCCCAGAGGGGGGTCCCACGTGGCAGGGCTTGGTGTCTGACGGTGGTCTCCCCACAGTGCTGATGAAGAAGCTGGACCACCCCCATATTGTAAAGCTCATCGGCATCGCGGAAGAGGAGCCGACCTGGATCATTATGGAGCTCTATCCCTACGGAGAGGTGAGCAGGATGGGGGAGCCATATGGCGAGGCAGCAGGGCTGAGTGGTCCCTCTGCCACCCTTCCACCCCCGGCCCCGTGGCGTTGCGCTGGGCTGCACAACCTTGCCCCTAAACCCAGCTCTGCTTTGCAGCTGGGGCAATACCTCGAGCAGAACAAGCACTTGCTGGCTGTGCCTACGCTCATCCTGTACGCGCTGCAGATCAGCAAAGCCCTGGCTTACCTGGAGGCCATCAACTGTGTGCACAGGTAACACAGGCCAAGGGAGGTGGTTGGGCCAGGGGCCTGCGTGGCAGCTCAGAAGGACCCAGCACGTGGAGACAGGCATTAGGGAAGGGAGTTCCCATTTGGGACAGCAAATTCCAGCTTGCTAGGCTTTGTATTGGAGATGGATGGAGCACTGCTTGATGGAGCAGGGAGAGCAGCCCCCTCTCTCAAGCCCTGGCCCATTGCGGTGTGGGGTATTGAGGTGCTAACAAAGATGCTACTGCGCTGTCCTGGTGGGAAGGCAGTTCCCACCTACCCTGCTTTCCTTGGAGAGGCAAGTCCCCTCTTGAGAGCTGGGGGAGAAGGAGGAGGTCAGGATGCTGAGAGAGGAAGGGAAAGGTAGGGTCCTGGGGCTGGGATGGTTGGATGGGAAAGCAGGACCATGCCATGAGGGCAAGCTGGGCAGGAGAGGCTGGCAGCACCCTTCACTGTGGACTGGGGTGGGGGCATTTTGCAGCCAGGGGAGCTGGTTTTCCAGGTGTGAGCTTGTCTCCTGGCCTGAGCAGGGCTTGGTCCATCCCTTCTCCAGATGCCTCCTTCTCCCTGGTCAAGGTTCTCTCTCCTTGCAGGGATATTGCTGTGAGGAATGTCCTGGTGGCCTCACCGGAATGTGTGAAGCTGGGTGACTTTGGGCTCTCCAGATACATAGAGGAAGAGGAATACTATAAAGGTAAGGGGTTTGTTACGGGCTTGGTGGTCCTGGATGCAAGAGCAGGCATGTGATGGGGCTCAGCACAATTGCAGGAGGGCTGGAGATGGGGAAGTGAGGGGTGGTGGGAAGGGGCTAGGGTTGGTGTAGCAGGGTCATGCCGAGGTCTTGTCCCCCTGTCCTGCCTGCGTATGGCTGCAGTGGGCCTGCCTCTCCTCCTGCCACATTGCCCACCCAGGGCTGCAGCCTCACTGTAACCGCAGCCGCTGTCTCTCCCTCCGCCAGCATCCGTGACCCGTCTCCCCATCAAGTGGATGTCGCCAGAGTCCATCAACTTCCGCCGCTTCACGACAGCCAGCGACGTGTGGATGTTTGGTGCGTGGTGGGATGGGGACGGAGCAGGCGCCTGAGGGTTGTCCACCTCGCAGGGCACTCTCTTAACCCACAGGACCAAATTCTGCTCTCAGCTCCCTGGTGTAAATCTGCAGTGGTGATATTATCCCAGATTCGCCCTCTGGGAAAGATATCTTAGAAGGTTTCCAGGACAGAGCTTGGGTCTTCCTGCAATTCAGCCATCACTAAGTGCCTCCTCCTCCTCCAGGGAATTCAAGACCTTGGTCTCTGGTCAGGGAGGCTGAGTTAAACTCCATCCCTTGCAAATATCCATCTCCCTGCTTATCTGCCCCTCCCCATAGCCTCTAGTGCTCATCTGTCAGTCTGTTCACCCCTAGTAGTCCTGTGCTCACCGGTAACACAGGAGCTTAGTTCCTTGCAGGTCCCTAGGAAAGCAGGGAGCTCTTTTCTCTGCATTTTTCACCCGAGGAACAGAAACGCAGAGTAGCCAAGTGACCTGCCTGGAGGCACGTAGCAGAGCATGGAGCTGTACCCAGGTCTCCAAAAGCCCTGTCTCGTGCCCCCAGCTGTGTGCATGTGGGAGATCCTCAGCTACGGCAAGCAGCCCTTCTTCTGGCTGGAGAACAAGGACGTGATCGGGGTGCTGGAGAAGGGCGACCGCCTCCCCAAGCCTGACCTCTGCCCGCCTGTCCTCTACACCCTCATGACGCGCTGCTGGGATTACGACCCCAGTGAAAGGCCCAAGTTCAAGGAGCTGGTCTGCAGCTTGAGGTGAGCAGGGTGGTGGCGATGGGGTACCTGGTGAGAGGCAGGGAGGTGTGATGGTTTGACGGTGGGATGGACAGATGGGCGAAGGAAAAATCGAACCCATGCAAGAGATCAGGTCTTGAGTTTTCTGGCAAACCCCAAATTCAAAAGGCTGTTTATAACCCTCTCCCCAGCTTGTGGTGGTGGTGGTGTTTGGATTGCAGTGAGGATGGTTTCCTTCTCATGGGCAAGGGGGTATTAACTCTTTTCTGCTCATAGTTTGAAAAGCCATTTTGAAACGTTATCCATTTTTAATTCCAAAATGGCAGATAAATTGACTGCACAAAGCTTTTCTCAGTTTTGTAGCAGCTTCCATGTCTCGTTACGTTCCAGAGAGGTTCCTTCAGAAGTCTTGGCCAATTCACTCTTTAATCTAGTATTTTTGAGCCGTTTCCTTTCCCAGGAGTCAGGTGGGAAGGAGCTGAGTGAGGCCCCGAGCCTGGGGCCAGTGCCGGAGCTGCACAAACTGTGCTGGTGGCTGGGGAGCCCAGGAATCGGGACAGGCTCCACAAACCTCTGAGGGAGACCTCATGCCCCAGCCTGCTCTGCTTTTTAGGGCCAGCATGGCAGCACGACACGGTGGTGCTGCCGGGGTGTCCTGACCCTGTTTGCAAAGGGGGAAGTGTCTCAGCCATGCAAACAGCGGGGACCAGATGCTGTGATGCCTTAGTGTAGCCAGCTGAGACTGAGAGAGACGTCTTCTCCCAGTCCTTTCCCTTCGTTCTTCCCATCCTCCTTGCTCCCTCATGCTTTCCATGGCACATCTAGTTTATGGATCCCCCCATGTGTCTGTGCTAACACTCCCTCCTGGGGGTTCCTCCCTTCACCTCCTCGTGCAGCGACATTTACCTGATGGAGAAGGAACTCGCCAAGGAGCAGGAGAGGAACAATCGCCATCGGCCTCCCAAAATCATGGAGCCACCGTCGTTCCAGGAGCCGCCACCAAAGGTGAGGAGAGGGCAGAGCCCAGCATGGCCAGCGTGGGCAGGACACCAGGTGCCAGCCCTTCTCTGGGGATGCCCGAGGGTGCTGTTGCCAGCTCGGTAGAGCTGTGGTTTCACTCCCCCCTCACCCCGAGGACGTGTGCAATACCCTGACTCCGGGCAGACAACCCAGCTGGCCCTTGCTGCAGGAGAAGATGAGCCTCCCTGAGCTAAGCTAGCCAGAAAAGACATTTTATTCAGCTGCATTTCTCCCTCTTCCTCTCCTCCCACAGCCCAGCAGGCCCAAATATAGACCACCGCCCCAGAACAACCTCCTGGCTCCCAAGCTGCAGTTCCAGGTAAGGCTCCACGGCCGGGACGAGCCAGTGGGGATCTGAGCAAGGGGCCTGACACCAGAAAGCAGCACCTGGGACTCGACCTGTGCTCCAGCCCTTGGGGCACTTGCCATCGTGGCCTTTGGGTCTGAGACACGTGGCTGCCAAGCTGGTCCCCGCCGCCGCTGCGCCATCGAGTGCTTCCCTTTGCCTTGCAAGCAGGACGCAGCTCCACTCCAGATTCAGCCCTGCTCTAACTACGCGGATCGCACTGTGTTTTGTCCGTGCCTTGGAGCTCGGAGAGAGGCTTTCGCCCCAGGGAAGGGTGGTGGAGTGGGTTGCCCCACGGCATGGGCCAGTTTGCCCTTGCAGCTGTGAAGAGAGGAGGTGTTCGCTGCTCTCTAGCGTTACTGGGGGCTGAATTTGGTGGCCCTTTCCAGGGGGGCACAAGGAAGGTCACTGCTCAGTCTTGGAAGCTGTTGTGGCAGCTGAGGAGCAGAATTTGGACGTTTAAATTTTTGCCTAATGTCTCACAGGACTCCAAAGTGTAGAGCATGATCCCTGAGCGCTCACAGTGCTCCTGTGGCTCTGGGTCAGGTCTCACTGCTCTCCTGACTGCTCAGCTGGTCCAGATGCTCGAGCACGCATTTGCCTGGGGGCCTGGGGTCTCCGTCCCGGGCTTTGGCGAGTCCTTTCCCCTCATGCTCCCCCTTCTCTGAAGAGGGCTGTGCTGGGTGGCAGGGGCCCAAGGTGCAATAGGGCAGACTCCTAGGGCACCCTTGGGTGTCACCGCCGGGATGCCACCGCCTTGGTGGGACAGTGTCTGCCAAGGGACGAGCAGGGGTTTGGGTAGGGGAGTGAGACAAGGCAGCCCCTGGTCTCAAGCCTGTGGTCAGGGCAGCAGAGCAAACCTCCCGGCCAGGAGACAGGGGAAGAGCCAAGCCCCCATTTCCAAGCCATGGATGGGCATTGGGGTGGACGGAGATCCATCTCCTCCACGCCCTGGCGCGAAAGCCCCTCTCCCACGCGCTCTCCGCTCGCCGTTCTGTGCATCCGTCCATCCGTCCGTACTAACCTCCCGTGGCCTGGTTTGTGTCCCGCGCCGCCCCGCTCCCCTGCCCCTGCCCTCCCGCAGGTGCCTGAGGGTCTGTGTGCCAGCTCGCCCACGCTCACCAGCCCCGTCGAGTACCAGTCGCCGGCCAGCTCCCTGCACACCCCGCCGCTCAACCGCCACAACGTCTTCAAGCGCCATAGCATGAGGGTAAGAGAGGGTCTCCCCGGCCCCGCTGCGCCTGGAGGACACCCCTGCCCCGCGCCGCGGGCCGCCTCGTTCCTGGCCCGGCGGGGACATTGCATGCGGGAGAGGAGGGGGCTCGGCGGGAGGGTAAGAGATGCACCGTGCTCTGCTTCGTGCCGCCGCCGCGTCCGCTGCTTCGAGCTAAAAGCCGTTCCTGACTCCGCGACGGGAGGGCCGAATCCTGCCGATGTCCTGCCCTCGAGGGCTGTTTGCTGGCTGCTTGGGTTGAAGGGAGACCTGCGAAGGCCCCCGGGGTGTCTCCAGCCCCCAGCGACGCACGGCAGCACGCGTGTCCGGGTGAAGCATGCCGCCGACGAGCAGGCGCGGTGCACGGCTTGCATGCGCAGCGCAGGGCGCTGGCACCCGAGCTCCGCCGTCACCGCTGCCTCCCCCTGCCAGGAGGAAGATTTCCTCCGGCCCAGCAGCAAGGAGGAGGCGCAGAAGCTCTGGGAGATGGAGCGGCTCAAGATGCGGCAGGTCCTGGACAAGCAGCAGAAGCAGATGGTGGAGGATTACCAGTGGCTGAGGCAGGAGGAGAAGTCGCTGGTGAGCAGCGTGGGGCTGGCGTCGGGGTATCCATGGGGCACTTCCAGCTATTGCACCCTCGTGAAGGCGGTGGGAGACCCCCAACTGCTCTTCCTTGCTGTAGCCCTCAAGGTGCAATGCAAAATGTCCCTGCTTATAGACGACCTTCAGCGAATTTTTCCTGTGCTTTGCTGAATGTTTCACAGCATGTGTTTTTCATTTACTGCAGTCATTAAGGTCATTTTTCATGGCTGAAGAACCCAGTTTTACCCGAGAAGAACAGCTTCTGGAGTAACCCAAATGCTTGCACCTCTTCATTTTCCGCACTCTGTTAAAAATTTCACAGAGGTGCTATGGGAAATGAATATTTTGAAACTTGGGGAATTTTTAAATACTTGCAATCTCATTTTAATGGGCTTTTGTAACACTTTTTAAATAAGGAATCAAGATAGCTAATGGGTGACTAATGCATCAGCTTTTAGTGAGACAGGCTTGGAAGGAAAAAAAAAGTCTTTTATTAGATCAACTGACATAGCTGRAAAAGAAAAAACCCAACTTTCACCACCTCCCAGGTCTGGGGGATGAAGCTAGCTTTAAGGTGACAAGCAGCTGGAGGCAATTGCTTGAATTAAGCTTAATTATTCTGAGCAGCAGTTAAAGGAGGCTGGTGGCCCTGGAGCAGGAGAGCAGATGGGGATGATGGGTTGGGGTAGAGCTGGAGAGCTCTTCCCTAGGGAGCAGTTAGCTGGCAGTGGGATTCAGGGCTGGCACTGATGGGTTGTAAAGCCTGAGCCTGTACCATGTCCCTGGACCCAGCAGAGCTAAGAAAATGGGTTCCCACAGTGTATTTTCTGGGTTTCCCAGAGACTGGTCCTGGCAGATCAGCGGTGCTTTTCCCTGGCCCCTGTCAGGCAGTGCAAGAGGGGGTTGATGTTTCTTTTCCTGTTCTGAATGGAGGTGATTAGAGTCAAAATTTCAAAAAAATTCAAAAAGAGGAAGTTTTGCCAGGCAGGGAGGGCAGGGGAGGGAGCAGCTCTGCGTGGGTCAGCCCCCGCGTTTCCCTCTGGTTTCTGCGCCTTCCCGTCGCTGCGGATGCRCAGCGATGCGTGTTGCAGCCTGGCAACCGAAATCCTCGTGAAACCGGGGGGAGAGCCAAAATCACCGCTTAGCAGTGCGGAAACCGGCTAGAAAAAGGGATTCACTCAAAGCAGCCCTGCGCGAGGCCCACTGCTGTTTCCTCCCCTGGGAGAGCATCTCCCAGGAAGCCTGGAGGCAGCTCCCCAGCCCTGTTCCCCTCCCTCCGAAACTGGGATGGAGTGGGATCCCCTGCAAGCCCTGTACCACCAATGGCCCCGCGGCTTCCCCTCGATTTCGGTGCCKCTCACAAGGCTCTTTCCCCTTTGCAGGACCCGACCGTGTTCATGAACAACAACATTCCCCCGGTGAGTGGTGCCAGCCCTGGAGAAAGGAGTCATGGGGTGTTTGCGGTGGTGGGTGCACGAGGGTCCTTCCGCTGGGGACACGTGGAGATGTTAGTTTGCTTTTGTACRGACAGGCGATAGGTAATTACAGGTTACAGCAGTGCTGCACAGCCCTTGTTGTCCCTTTTTTTTCCTTGCTCTAGGATATACTAGGGCTGAGGGGGGAAACGGCTTTCAGCTGTGCAGGGAAGCACAGGCACCTGGGCTGAGCCTCTTGGGAGCATCCCTCAGCCCAGGGTTACGTGTCTCTGAGCTCCCCAAAATGTGCCCTTCAGTATTTCGTTGGGGAAATGTGTCTAGAAATGTTAAGGGGTGAAATTCTTCTGGTCTGGGCCTCCCCCCAAGAAGTCCCAGCAGGGCCCTGCCGTGGGGGTGGTTTCCTCTCCACCTTTGCTGCCTCCAAATGCAAGTTTGTGCCTCTTACTTGCTGCTGTATTTCTTTCCTTCGCAGCTGCTCCCGGAGAAGGAGACGGATTACAGTGAGTGCCCACCGCTGACCCTGCCGTCCGCTGCCGCGTGGGGAGCACAGGGCTACCTACGGCCCCGATCTGGGGAGCACCCGCTGCTCCCTTCGCACCGGTGCCAGCGATGGGGCTGAGCTGCAGCACCCAGCTGCGAGCAGGGACCCCTGCGCCGAGCTGCTGCGTGCCTGGGGGCTGCATCCCTCGTGGCTGTGGCATCCTCTGCGTCCGTAACCCCATGAACGAAATCCCGGATCGCGGGAAGTAGCTCTGCCTGCCCTGGGGATCCCGGGGCAGAAGGAGGCTGTGGCGTTGCCCTGCCCAGCCTGGATTTGGGGGTATGAGGGGATCTGATCCAGGCGCAGGGAGCCCTGCGGGTCACCTGCTCCCCGTGGGAGCTGAGCCTGGGGCACAGCCCCTTTTCCCTGTCCGGGGGGCAGTGGGATGGGATGGGAGGCAGCACACAGCGGGGCTGGTCTCTCCTGGGAAATGCCCGCGTTGCCCCGCGATGGGCCCAGTTTTGGGGTGTCTGGCTGCAGTGGGGGAACGCTGCTGCGGGGTGGTGCGGCACGTGGCATAGCTCCCRAGGGGGTCTTCAGCATGCTCGTGTGTCCTGAGGACCCACCAGAGTGACCCTCCTTCCTCTCCCTTACTGACGGCATAGCGGAGTTCACGGGACCACCCCAGAAGCCTCCGAGACTTGGGGCACAGGTAAGGCCACCCCAGACCGTGACACCACGGTCCCAGTCCTCCTGGATGCCCCGGAGTGTGCGGAGACCGGCCGGGGCTGCCCACGGCTGCTGGTCTTTCCCTCCGGGTGTCTGACCCCGTGATGTCCCCATTCCCCAGCAGTCCATCCACCCGGCCCCCACCGCCAACCTGGACCGCACGGACGACGTGGTGTACAGCAACGTCATGGACCTGGTGCGGTCTGTGCTGCAGCTCAAGAACGAGATCAGCCTGCTGCCCCCGGAGGGGTACATCCTCGTGGTGAAGGTAGACGGGGAAGGGAGGGGGCAACGCCAGGGCTTCCTCAGGGGAGCAGGAGAGGGAGTCACAGACCCGTCTGCTGAGTAGCTCCCACCAAGCATCCTTCCCAGGAAGGTCTTACGCATGCAGAAGGGAGCATTTTCCAGCATCCGCGGCTCCTCCATTGGGTCCTTGAGTCAGTGATGGGAGAGTTTCCAGCATGCTCTGCTTCTCCATTGGGTTGAGTGAAGGGTGGGAGCATTTCCAGAATGTCCTGCTCCTCCATGGGCCCTTGATGGGGAGGGAAGCGTTTGCCATCGCGTCACCTCCCCAACGGGATCCTTCAGTCGATGGTGGAAGCATTTCCCACCGTGCCCCACTCCCCAACGGGGTTGCTGAGCCTGCGGCATGGGCTGCTCCTGTGCTCCGCTTCCCGCCGTGCCGTGCCAGGAGGACCCGGGAGCACAGCTGTGCCTGGAGCTGTCCTAACCCTGCCACCCTCCCTGCAGAACGTGGGCCTGTCCCTCCGGAAGCTCATCGGCAGCGTCGACGAGATCCTGCCGGCGCTGCCCGCGGCCTCGCGCACGGAGGTAGGGGCCACGGAGGAGGGAGAGCGGGGACGTTCCCAGCCACGGAGCAGGGATGGATCTGGTGTGGGTTAGGGCGCTCGTGGCGATGGTACCTCTGCGTTTAACCCCTGTGTGTCATGGACAGATCGAGGGGACCCAGAAGCTGCTGAACAAGGACTTGGCCGACCTCATCAACAAGATGCGCCTGGCCCAGCAGAACGCCGTCACCTCGCTGAGCGAGGAGTGCAAGCGGCAGATGCTCACGGCCTCCCACACGCTGGCCGTGGACGCCAAGAACCTCCTCGACGCTGTGGACCAAGCCAAGGTCCAGGCCAACCTGGTGAAGCTGTGCTTGGAGTGAGAGGAGGGGCGGAGAGAGGGAAGGAGAAGGAGTGGGGAAGGAGAGGAGGAGAGAGCGCACGCTCCTGTCGGCAGAGACAGGAGGAGAGCGTTGCGGAAGACCTGGCTTTTGTGCATCTCCCGTGGCCTCGCCATCCTGCCCTCCCCGTCCCCCCTCCTTCTGCAGCCGCTCGTGTCTTTAATATCACCTTGTCGGTCTTCTGAAGAAGGGAGGTATCTGGCGACTTGTCCCTCGAAAGGGCTGGGGTGGCCCCGGCTGTCCTCGAGGGAGGACGGAGATCCCTCTGGCTCCGCGGGCACCGTGTTCCCCGGCTGCGGGGGGGATCCACGGGTCCGTTCCCCGGCCGCGGGCGGTGTGTCGTGCTGGCGGCCTGGACCCCGCTCCTTGCTGCTTCGCTCGGAGCCGTCGGGGAYGGCGGCTGGGGGAGCTGGCTTCCCGGGAGCCCTGCGCGGCCGCCGGCTGCTCCCGCAGGACGGTGGGGGGGTCCCCGGAGTCGTTCGCCGGTGACCTGCGAAGGGACTGTTTGCATTTCCTTGTACATTGTATAGAAGAGATTATTTAATGACRGTGTGTGGATCCGCGCGCCTCGCCGGGAGCGGTTCTCGCGCCCTTGCCTGCGGCGCGGGAGGGATGGGACCCTGCCCACCGCAGCCTTCGGTCGCACAAACCGCCCGTGAGAACGGCCTATCTCTCCGAGCTGCTCCGTGTAAGCAACGACAGCAAAGAAATCACTGTTCGGTTTGTGCTTGAGTTGGAAATTGTACGGTTCGGGCTTTTCCCCAGCATCTTCCCACAGTGCTGTTCATTCTGGCTGAGATAAAACCATGCACAAAGTCCGGCGGTGCCTGTGCTTTCCTGGTCCCGTTGTGCCTGCACAACACCCTGCAATGAGGTTTTCCCTTGCTTCCCCCTCCCCGTGCCACCTCCTCTGGGTCTGTCCCCTCCAGCCGCCTCGGGTGCGTTTGGCACGGGGTGCTGGGTCTGCCGGGGCCCTGCGCCGTGTCCCGGCAGCAGCGAGCCTGCGGCTCCTCGGGGTGCTGCCTCCGTGCTGCGTCCACGTAGGAAGGAGCCAGGTCTCTGCTCCAAGCAGGTCCCTCTGGACCAGCCTGGCACCCAACCGAGCTGCTCGCAGCACAGCTCCAGCTGGCTGCAGCCTCCAGCCCCATCCTGAGCCCCATTTCACCCCCGTTGACCCCATAATCCCTATGAGAGGCCCAAGCTCCTTGTTCTCCCCCTGCTCCTCCTCCAGGGCTTACTACCAAAAATATCTGAGGGCTGGTGGGTGCTGGCCAAATCCAGGAATAATAATACATCTGTGCGCTTCTGCACAAACACACATCCGGCCAGCCGTGCCTCGGCACTTGCTCCCTCGGGCGTCCCTTTTCTCAGCCCCAGGTGCAGGCTCTCCTGAGCCAGCCTGCGTGCACCAAGGCTGTGACACCCCCGGGATGTTAAGAGCTCTCAGCGGCACCAGCCTAGTTTCCTCCTGGGCGCTTCTTCTGAAACCCCCGGACTGCATCCAACACCGATTTCTGGTTTGGTCTCCTGGAGCAGAAAACGTAGCAGCAGAAGCCTGGTGTCTCTCAGGGTGCTGAAGAAGAGATCAGAGCCCTTGCAAGGCTTGGTCTTCCAGGATACAGCGAAGCTAGAATTAAAAGCTGGACTAATCGTCAGAGCGAGGCGGTGCTGGAGCTGCAGCCTGAGGCAGGCAGGGGGTGGAAGAAAGCAGCCTGGTAATCTTTGCCGCAAGCCAGAGAGGTCCATTTGCCTGGGCTTTACCAAGCCACCCACCCTTCTGATTCAGCTGTCTCCATCTCCCTGCTGTCTCCGAGTGGGTGAGAAAGCAACGGCTTGGGCTTGTGGGTTTTGGAGGCCCTCGCTGTTTGGACTCAAGGTGCGCCTGGGCTGGGCTTTGCAAAGCAGAGCTCTCCGAATGACCCAGAGCCGTTACCTGTTACCTGCTCAGCCTGCGATGTGCACGGCCGTCCTTCCCCACCCCAATCCCAATGGGGCCATGGCAGAGCTCTTGCTTCACCCCCCTGCAGCCAGCTCTGACTGCATTTCCCACCGTGGTCCCAACTGCACCCACGTGCGTGGGTGACGCTGCCAGGGAAGGACAAGCTCTGGCGGGACGGGGCCGCAGCGCGTGCTCGAGGGCAGGTGCTAGACTCATCGGAGCGTCCTTGCTGCTGCAGGGAGCCGGTGCCCGTGCACAGTGTCCACTGCGGCTCCTGGGGAGGAGGCTGTGCCCAGCACCCCCAGCCCCGTCACGCCCCCCACCCAGCTGTGCCCCTAGATCATCCCCGCCAGGTAGGGCGGGAGGAAGAGCCCCACGGTCCCCAGCAAGCAGACGATGATGAACATCCAGAGGAAGATGCGGTCTATCACCATGGCCACGTACTTCCAGTCCTCCTTCACCTGCCGAGCAGAGAGGGGCTGTGAGCGTGACTGCATCCAGCTGCGAGGAGAGGACCCTGCCTGCGCTTGCGAGGATGCTCTTGGGCCGAGGAGACAACCCAGCTCTCCTCTGTCCTGCCATTTGCCTCGGCTCCCCGCAGCAGGATGGGGAAATACCCACGCTGAGTCTTGGGGAAACCCTTGGATTACCAGGGCTGGGGTGGCTGTGCAGAGCCCGGGGCAGTGCAAACCCCACCGAAGGTCTCCTGAAATCACCTGGCTGAAAACAGGCATGCAGACCACTGAGCCGGGTCTAGGCAGGCTGGGCTGGTCTATCCCTGGTCTCCGAGGGCAGGATGGTGTGGGCTGGCTGGGGCCTTCCAACATCCCTGAGCCGAGCCTGGGGGAAGCAGTGCTCCGCTGCAAAGCGATGGAGCATCCCACCAGCCATCCTATCGCGTCCCCATGGCGGACAAGCCCCAGCAGCTGCCCTCTGGCAGCACCGGCGTGGGGGCCCCCGGCCACCCCCAGCCCACGGGGTACCCACTCACCGAGAAGTCGGCGTCCTCTGCTCGCAGGTGGTCAGCAATGTACTGCACCCCTTCCAAAGCCTTCAGGATGCTGGGGGACAGCAGCAGCCCCTGGTCTGAACCCGCATCGTCGCCCTTGGGGGGCACCCTCGGCCCCCCCAACGCCTTCCTGAACTGGCGCCCGCAAACGTAGCGGCACTGGGCGCCCTGGCCGTGGGAGCCTGCCTGGGGCACGCGGCTGGGGTACGTCTTCTCCTCCTCCTCCTCCTCCTCCTCCTCCTCTTCCTCCTCTTCTTCCTCCCACTTGTCATCCACATCGGTTTCCAGCCAGCACCGGGAGGTGCTGAGCCTCGTCCCCGGCAGGTCGTACTGCCCCGCGGCCCCGTCGCCGGGAGGCAGCACAGGAGGCCGCTTCATGAAGAGCCACCGAGGGATGAAGTCCAGGAAGAAGCTCCGCACCCAGCAGGGCATCTTGTGGGTGCTGGGGGAGCGGTGGTGGACATTGAGGACGAAGACGGTGATGATGATGGAGAGCGTGACGAAGATCATGGTGAAGAGGAGGTACTCGCCGATCAGAGGGATGACCAGGGAGGTGGAAGGGATGATTTCCGTGATGAGCAGCAGGAACACGGTGAGGGACAGCAGGACAGAGATGCAGAGCGTGATCTTCTCCCCGCAGTCGGAGGGCAGGTAGAAGACCAGCACGGTCAAGCAGGAGATCAGCAGGCAGGGTATGATGAGATTGATGGTGTAGAAAAGCGGGAGGCGGCGGATGATGAAGCAGAAGGTGATGTCGGGGTAGATCTCAGTGCAGCAGTCATATTTCTTGGAGTTGTAGGTGCCGATGGCATTGATGATGGCCCACTCGCCGCTCTCCCAGTAGTCCTTGAGGTCCACGTGGTGCTCCATGTTCTCCAGGTCGATCTTGGCCTTGTCGTAGGTCCAGGAGCCAAATTTCATCTTACAGTTCTGCTGGTCAAAGGGGAAGAAGGTGACGTCGATGCTGCACGAGCTCTTGTAGATGGCGGGCGGCACCCACTTCACCTTCCCGGTGGAGAAGAGGTGGGCCTTCGTCATGTGGGTCACGGCGAACTCCCCATCGGCGCTGCACGGGGCAGAGAGACGTGAAGATCAGAGGAGGCAGGAAGGTGCTGAACTTGCTAAGGTGGGTGAAGCCGGCACAGAGAGCGCTGGCCATGCCTCGCTCCGTGGGGTGAAGCGATGCCCTAGAGTTTCCCCTGGGAAATAGGGGCAGGAGTTTCCCGCCTGGCTGAGCGCTCGGGAAAATCAGCTCTCAGTGCTGATATCGGCCTTGATTTGATGCTGTGGGTCTATCGCGCATCCTCGCACAATGCCAGGTTCCCCCCACCAGGCACCTTGCTGACCCAGACTGATTTGCACCCGTGCCAAAAGGGGTGGGATGGGGAGCAGGAGCTCCCAGGGGCTGGAAGAGGGTGGGGGAGGCTGGCCCCACGGCCACCCCTTCTTGGCGGTGCCACTCACTTGTTGTAGAGCACGATGTCGGGGATCCAGATCATCTCGGAGGGCACGCGGATGGAAGTGACGTTGTCAAAGTCCGCCGGGTTCCAGCGCAGCTTGTAGTCGCTCCACTCCTGGGGGGACACGAGGAGGGAGGGAAGGGCATCAGGCTGCCCCAAGGTCCATCAAGGACCAGCACAACCCTCCTCCTCCTCATCATCAGGGTTTCTCTGCCCCAAATGCCCTCCCAGACATGCTTCTGCCCCGCAGAAGGAATAGGCTCCTACCTGCTTCAGCCAGACGTTCGTGGTCATCATTTGGTTCTTCTCATCCTGCAGTGGGAAAGAGGGAGTGCGTGAGATGGCTGGAGAGAGCTCGAGGGCTTGTCCCGTCACCTCATCAGCCCCCAAAGAGTTGCTCTTGCCCAGACAGTTCACGCAGCCGAGCTGCTCCTCCTCTGCCCTCCACCTCCATCCACCTCTGGGGCTCAGCTACTGGAAGACACTGGTACCAGTATGAGTTGAAGGAGAGACTGTATTTCCCTGGAAATATCTGCTCACTAGATGGCAGCAAGAAATAGCGTATTGTGGAGCAGGGCTCTGAGTTGATCCACCGGCGTGGTGAAGCCTGGCTGGATGGACAAATGCACAGTGCCATGGATGGGAGGAGAGAGCAAGGGGATGGATGGATGGATGGATGGACAGCACAGGGATAGCCCTGGCGGGGAGGGGGTAAGGATGGAACAGAGGTAGAGAGCTGTGCAGTTTTTCTTTGATGCTCTCGCAGCCATCAGGGGTAAGGAAAGATCTGGGATGCTCCAGGAGGGTCCCCATGCAGCCAGCACTGTCCCCTGCACCCCAATGCCTCCTGAGGCAGCTGCCCGGTGCCAGTCCCCACGGCTGCCTCTGCCCCTGCACGGGGTGGGTATCCTCCAAGGAGGATCTAGCCTGGAGGGGTGGAGATGGGGAGGGACCCCTCAAAGGGAGGGTGCCCAGCCCGGCGGGAGGCAGGATGGATGGCTTGTCACCGCTGGAGGTGTCAGGGTGGGTGCTGCTGCCTGGATGCACCCTTGACGGAGTCCCCCCCAGACGGGCAGGCAGAGGGGCAGAAGCCCAGGTGGAAGCTGCCCTGAAGCATCTCCATGGAGCGAGCCCTGCGGGAAAGCCGGGCAGGCCAGGGCACACGTCAGCTGCTGGAGTGCAGGTCTCTGCCCCAGGGCGGGAATGAATCATGTCCTGAACTCACCGAGCAGCTTCATCCACGGGCCCGGCGGGCATCTGTTGCCATCTGAGAAGCCCTCAGGCATCTTCAGATATCGGCACGGGGCTCACAGATGCACCACAGGACCCAGGAGACACTGGTGCCCTCCTAGTGCGGTGGCAACTGGGGCTCTCTGGGGCATCTCAGGTGGCTCCAGACACCCCCGTGAGCCTCTCTGCTGGCTGCGAGGGATGCGCAGACACCCGGCTTGGGCAGGCACCGATGCTGTGTACAACTGCAAGCAGCGAACAAGACTTGCCTGACGTCTCCTGAACCCTGTCCCAGGATTTTCCTCCTTGGGACCCCCCCAAAAAACCCTCATCCTGGACTTGGACACCTAAAAGCACTCAAAGACGACATGGTCTCAAGAAGGTGGGAGAAGGGACATCCTTCCTGACCCCCCCAAACAGGAGTCCTGGATGGGGCATGAGACCCAGGGCTGGTGGGGGGACCCAGCGCCCGGCCGGATACGCACCACGTCGATCAGCTGCGCGATGGACAGCCCGAACTTGACGATGACGACGTCGGAGGTGTTGGGCACCGGCCGCGACCAGCGGTTGTAGCCGGTGAAGAGGTACTTGAAGAGGCGCTCCTCGGCGTGGCTGTGGGGCTGCTCCTGCACGCCGGTGGCTGCAGAGAGGGGGGGGACGGATCAGGGCTGGGGCGGGGGGCAGAGCTCGCCCCGCAACCCTGAGGGTAAAATGGGGGGCATGGCTCCGCTGGGGTGGGTGGGACGCAGGGACAGCACAAGACCCGGGAAACCCCGGAGTAAATCCCATTGGAAGTGGCACCCTCCGTTTTCTGGGGCAGCTCGACCCAAGTGCAGCGTTTCAATGCAGGGCAGGGACTCAGGACGCCTGGGTCCTCTGCCCCTCTTTGCCTTGGACTCAGGGCGACTCTACACAAGCCCCTCTGCTCCTCACCATGGCACGCAGGGTGTTAAACCCCACGGTGTGGTGGGCAGAGAGGAATCAGCCCCTGCAAGGCCCAGTGCTACTGCTGGGGAGCAGAGGACTGTGCAAGGTAACCCTGGCATGAACCACGGTGAGGAAATCCCGGTCTAGGATGCCTGAAGACCCTTTCCTAGCCCCTCTGCCTGCTGTTTCTGGTGCTAACCAGCTCAGTTTCACAAGGTGGAGGCCCATAGCTGAGCCAGCCCTTGACACCACTGCAGCCTTCCCAGAGCCCGTCTCCCAGCTGGGCTGGAGGCCAAGTGGGGAAGGAGTGAAGTGCTCTTTGCTCCGCATAGAAAAAGCTGGTGTTGATCGACAGCGCTGCCAGCTCACCCACATGTCTACGTGGCATTGCTTGGGTGTCCTTGCTCGCTGCCAAGCTCCATAAATTCCTCCTGGTGAAGAAGCACTTTGCACGGTGAAGCGCGGCCAAAGAAAAACTGCAAGGGTGGCTCTGCCCTGAGACCAGACGGGTGTAGGAGGACCCTGTTGTCAGAACATGCCATGCCAGAGCGGGAGAATCAAGATGCCCAGCTCCTGGGACGCCTTTTATTAATGGGAGGTGGAAGAAAAATCTTGCTAACGTGCGTAGGATGGAGCTGGGGTCCCAGACCTGCGTCCCCTAGGGGGTCTTTGCAGTGCTGTGGACCCAGAGCCATGTTTTGGAGCAGAGCCCCGTCACGACCCTCATCCTGACCCCATGCCAGAAGGGTGCATGGTGGAAGGACCATGCCAGCGTGGGGGGAAACCAGGAGAGAACAGGTTTTCCAAGTGTACGAGCTGCAGCTCCCTCAACTTCCCCTCCTCTCCCTCTAGATTTGCCCCTGGGGCTACAATAGCCTCATGGAAACCTAGGAGAAGGTAGAGCTCCAGGAAGGAAATTTGGATGCTGCAGGGAACGTGGGAGCAACCCTTACCCGCCTGGAAGGTGACGAAGCACCACACGACGAGGGACGGGAGCGCCTGGGAGGACGGGAGCCCCATGCTGCCCGGGGCCGACGGCTTTGCCCCTCACGCCGTCTCCCAGAGCCGGTCTCCCCCGTGCCCCAATTCCCCGGAGCGGCTCCTTCCTCTGGAGCAGGGGTCTGGAGCGAGCAGCGAGCGGCTCCGAGGAATGGGAGGAGGCTCGGTGGTGAACGGCAGCATGGACAACCCTCCGTCCGGCGTTCCCCTGCCCGCTAACGAGCGCTGGGGCCGGACGAGCTGAGGATGGAGCCGGACGCGTGCTGGGTCCCCGTGGAGCCTTCACACGCGCACACCCAGGGCAGGGGCTGTCACTCAGGGCCGGTCTGCACCCGAAATTTCATTGCTGCTCCTGCAAAGAGAGAAGCAAGCGACACTGTCGGATGCCAAATCAGAGGGACCATGAAGTGGACTGTGCAGAAGGACCATGGAGGAGCCCAAAGCCAGAGAAGGGCAGGACCATGCGACCTCCTCAGTATTGGGCTTGCGGCCCCGGGTCTCATCTTCACTGCCGACACAAGGCTGCGGTGCAGGGCAGTTGCAGGGAGCTGCAATTTCTTCCACGGCCTCTCACATCTGCTGGGTCTATCAAGCCAAGCTGAAAATTATGGTGAGCAAAACAGCTCCCTTGGGCAAAATGCAACTTGCTGCAGGTTCCTGCAGTGATAACCGAAATGGCTTTGGAGCAAGGGAAAAGATCCCGCTGGAGCCGCCTCCTCCCGATACCCATCCCCAGGGCTGGCTGCTCCAGCGAGAGCTGCTTCCAGCTGCCAGCAGGATTTCTATGGGACCTTGGCTGCTGCCTGGTGGCCTGGATCATTGCAATGCCGTGATCCAGGGAAAATATCCCGTTTTGCAAATGCAACTGAAGGAGGCAGGGTGCTAATTTGGGGAGCTCCTATCCCAGCTGGGGAGTCAGCCCTCGGTGAGATAAAGTGATGGAGACGCCTCAGTCTTTGCTGGATCTCAGCGCGACGTGGGATAGGCGTTAAAAGGCAGAGCCTCCATCCCCAATAGCAATAATACCATAACGGTCCCAAAGCCGGTAAAGAAAGGAGAAAAGGTGCCTTTAAAAGCATGCAGGCTCTGCAGGGATGGATGGGCGTTAGAGGAACCTCACGCTGTGCTCTAATGCAAAGCTTCTGGGCATCTCCCTGGAAAGCAAACCAGGCACTCTCTCCCCAGGGAAAGCCCTGGGGGTGGGTTTAGGGGCAGTGCAGACCCCTGCAGGGCTGTCCCCCAGCTCGGCTGGGTGCGGATGGAGAGCGGCAGACTCCGTTCTGCCCCTGGGTGGTTTCCTAGCAGAGATGGAGCCCAGATGCCAGAAAATAACTGGTTTTGAACATCCTTCTGCCCTCCTCGCCTCCAAACAATGTTATTCCCCTGGGAGCAAGCGAGGGGAAGCGTCTCCGGGCTGGGGTCTCCCTACAGCCCTGCCCTGGGGCTGCCCGCGTGGCCGTGGGCTGGGAGAAGACCTTGCACTGTCCTCTTGGAGAGGGTGTCCCAAACCATCCCCTGAAAACACTTCTTCATCGCCTGGGTGCTGCAAAGGGACCAGAGGGGCACAGAGGACGGACTGATGTCCCCCAGCATGGGAGGTACCCAAGCTGCTGGATCTTGCTCGCTTTGAGCCTTGGGGAAGCAGAGAGACCTTAGTCGCATGTATTTTGGGGAAGGCCAAGGGGTTACTAATATTGCTCTCTTCGAAGAGGGATCATCCTTCCACCATCCACCCTTATCTATCCACCCATCCCTTCATCCATCCACCCACGGAAGTGCTCGATTTCCTTATTCAGTGAATATGGAAATAACTCGCTCTGCAGAGGCACCGAGAGCTCTTGCTCGTGCGTGCAAGGCGCCTGCCCCAAACCTGCCCTGCGAGCCCGGGAGCCGTCTCCGCACGCTGTGCAACGACCCGACGGGCTATTGCTTCCATCTCTGAAGCCGAGGGGGTTCCCGGAGAGCTCCCAGCCCCCCCAAAGGGGAAGGCACTGATTTTTGTAAACAAGGAGCTGCTTTGGCTTAAATTCACATGGTAAAAGCGAGAAACCCTCATCTGCTCGTCGTTATCTTTTGCGCAGTTTTCAACTTGCAGCTGGGCTGATGAATACGCGGATGGTGAAAGGGGTGGGAAACAAAAGGAGAAACAACGGCCACTGCACTGAGCTGAGGAGAGAATTACATCCGTGCCTCCCCTTGCTGAGATATCTAAATATACAGGGAGGTGCAAAAGTGGTGCTGGGAGAGCTGCTTCTGCCTGCTCCCTCTTTGGGCTCAATTATACAGTGCCATACGGAAGAAAGTTGGGGATTTCGTGCTTGAGACCGCTTCGGAGATGCCCCACAGGGCACTCGCATCCTTGCAGACTGCGGTGCACGGATGAGAGCCGGACGGCTTTCCTGGAGGGATGCAGAAAGCTCCGGGCGGGTGCTAGCAGCTCAAGGACAGACCCCCATGAGCAGAGGATGCTCGTGGACACGGGAGCTTGGCTAAGCTCTCTGGAGCCAACGCTCAAGCAGAGAGGCAGCAGCAATAGGTAACTTGCAGAGAGCAGCAGAGATTGCGGTGCTGATGTGTCTGTCTGCTCCTCTGCGTGGATTTAAAAGGCTGGGAGATTTTTTTTCAGGCAGGAACTTCATGCATAGCTGGAAAACTTTCCCTGCTGCTGCATTCCCACCACTCCAAAATCCAGGGGCACAGCACTTCTCCCCTCCCCACCCTGCAAGACCGGGGGGAGCCCCCTTACCTGCTGCAGGGAGAGCGAGGAAAGGTCCTGGGTGCTCCAAGCCGTGCTGCCCGAGGCATGAGGATGCTGCACCGGGACCGCTCCGGCAAGGACTGGGCTCCGGAGAAGGCTGTCGCGGCTCTTACTCCAGCMGGTGACGACAGGGGCTGGGGGAGGAGGGAGGACCATGGCGAGAGCTGTCGGGGCAGGGGAAGGCGGGGAGGTCTGGGGGGGCAGCAGGGAGGAAGGCTGCCTCTGCAATCAGCCCGGGCACCTTCGTAGAGCTGCTTCCCCAGGCTGGGAAGCGCTGGATTTGCCAGCGTTTCCTCAGCCTCTTGCAAGGTGCCGATCAGCCAGGGAACGGGCAAGGGGATGTTTTTCTCCTTGTGCAAGGACGGGGCATCGCACGGGGCTGGGGTCCCTGTGCCACTGCTGCTGGGGACCCTGCTGGGCCTGGGGTCGCCCCGGGCTGCGGGGTTTGGTGCCGACCTGCCCGGGGCCGGGTGGCCCTGGGGCACATGGATGTCCCTGTGTCACTGGCTCTGTGGGGGCTGCCTGTGCAGGTAATCGGGGCTGTGAGGTCTCGTCACCCTCCCGGCTCGGGAGCTGCACCTGCCTAAGGCCACGCTTGCACCTGGAATATTCAGCCAAGCAGATGGTTGCAAGATGGGGAAGAAAAGCCAGGGCAATATCTTGCATCCCCCTCCCAGAGATCCTTATCCCCTGCAAGTTGTACACGTGCAGCCGAGCACTGAGTCACCCCCCCCCCACACACACACCTGGCTGAGGGGTCTGCAGGGTGCAAATGTGGGATGTGGACTGGCATGGGACCAGGATGGGGTTTGCAGGGTGCAAATGTGGGATGAGAACTGGCATGGGACCAGGATGGGGTTTGCAGGGTGCAAATGTGGGATGTGGACTGGCATGGGACCAGGATGGGGTCTGGGGGTGCAAACGTGGGATGAGAACTGGCATGGGACTGGGATGGGGTCTGGGGGTGCAAACATGGGCTGGGGACCCGGATGAGACTGACATGGGACTGAGATGGGATCCATGGGGTGCAAACATGGGTTGGGGACCAGCATGGGACTGGGATCACAGAATCACGGAATGGCTGAGGTTGGCAGGGACCTCTGGAGATCATCCAGTCCAACCCCCCTGCTCAGGCAGGGTCACCTACAGCAGGTTGCCCAGGACCACGTCCAGGAGGCTTTTGAATATCTCCAAGGATGGAGACTCCACAGCCTCGCTGGGCAATTTGTTCCCGTGCTCTGTTATTCTCATATTCTCATATTCTTCATGTTCAGACAGAACTTCCCATGTTTCAGTTTGCGCCCATTGCCCCCGGATGGGGACCAGCATGGGACCACCATGGCACCAGGACAGGGCTACTTTGAGAGGGAGGACGGTTCTCTGACTGCAGGAGGACGGGAAACACCAGCCTCCCCCCTGCTCACAACCTCCTGGGGGGAGACTCGGCCCTCTCCCCAGAGCCGTCTCTCTCCTTCCTGCCTGCTAGGAAATTTAATGCGTAACCTCTGCATCCCTTCCTGCAAATGAAGCCCAGGGCTGCAATTTCAAGCCCTGGGGGACCTGCAGATTTGTTTGCTTCCTTCCTTTGGGGAGATAAATGAGGAGGCAGACTCCGGTGTGGAGGGGGCCTTGATTTTTCCACTCCCCCGTGTCGTGCTGCGTGACGCAGGACCCCATCCTGAGTTTCTTCGGCTGAAGTCAGGGTGGGGGTGGCCCAGCCGTCCTTGTGTCCTTGGGGTGCTCAGTACGAGAAGTGCATGAGCAGAAGAGACCATGGAGCCAGTGCCGCAGCATCCATCCCCTCCTTGTGCCATCAAAGGTGGAGGGGTTTGGTGTCTGGAGATGCTCGATTTGATCACCCCGAGCTGGCACGATGGGGAGGGGGACGATGGAGCGAGGCTTATTGGAGGGGCAGGAGTCAGCTGGGAAAAGCCGGTGGTGCCTGCAAGAGCCTGCCCAGGGCCCCGCGCTCCCAGCTGGGAATATCGACCTGGGCCGGCCAGTGCTCAAAGCAAGGCTGGGGGAATTAGGGAGAAAGATGTGTCTGGTAAGCCTGCTGGGAATTAATTAGGAAAAAAAAAAAAAGCCAACTCCATTGATTTGCTGGGGAGGGAAAAAGCGGAGCTGGCTCCTGGCCGGGCAGCCGGCGGGGCGGCGAGGGAGCCGGGGCCGGACCGCGGCCGGGGTGAGCGCTCAGCGCGGCAGGACCAGCTCGCTCCGAGCCTGGAGAGACCCCGCGGATGGGGCAGGCTGGGCGCCGGCACCGGGTCTGTCTGGGGCCCTGGGGCCGGGGAGCAACCCAAATGCTGCCGGGGCCCCGGGAGCAGCTCTTTGGGCAGCAGAGGGGCTGCAGACAGCAGATGAGCATGCAGTTTCCCCTTTTCCCTTTGACAGCGGAGCATGGAGATAACACAGACGCAGCGATAACAGATGCTCCCCGACGCCTGGTACAGCGCAATGCGTCTTTATTATGCTGGCTGCAGCTCCGAAAAAGTGCTGGTGAAGCCCAGGGGTATTTCTCACTTTCGCCTGGCCTTGGGGCGGGGGCTCTTGCACCACAGACGTACGGGGGCACTTGTGYCCCCCTGAGCCCTCCAGCCTCCCATCAGGAGGGTTTCTCTGCTTCCAGCTGTTTTCCAGTGGTTGGTGCTACCTACAGGCTAGGAGGGCCCTAATTTCCAGCCTTGGCTTATTTCTGGCCAGTCCTTCTCCAGCAAGTGATCCAAGGCTTTCCTGCAACTTCTCCTGCCACGTGCATTTATGCGCAGCAGTCCTACCCCCTCGCGGCCTCGGCTTGCCGGCTCGGACAGCCCCAGCTCTCCGACCAAGGCACCAGCTGCTAGCTGAGGAGCAAAAAGGCTTTTTAAATCAATGAGCCTGGATAACGCGTGCCGAGCRCTGTGTCTGGGCTGAAGGATTAACCAGGGCGGGAGGCAGCCTCAGCCCTTGCCCGTCTGCGCCGGGCCGTGATGCCGGGTTGCTCACCGTGGAGGCAGAGCCACGTCCCCAAACACCTGCCTCTGGCTCCTGCCGTTAGTTTTTAGCAAACGCTGGGACACCGGAGAGCCCCAGGAGCCCGGGCGAGGGCTGACAGCATTCAAGCAAGGCGAGCGATGCGACATCGGTGCCTTACATGTTGGCGCGCAGGTCCAGCTAGCTGCAAACAGCTGTTGGAAAAGGGAGCCTGCATGGAAAAAGCACTACGAAGAGGACCGAAGGGATGGAGAAGGCTTGTGGCAAGAGGTTTCACGTTGGGTCTGTCTAGTTGCTTGCACAGAAGAACGAGAGAAGAATTGAATACAGCTGCCAATACCTGCTAGGCARAAAACGCCCAGGGCCAAGCAGGGAYGGACTCTGCGGCACCACGAGCCTTGTCGCAGGGCTGGGGCCTCAGCTCGCTGCCCGGAGCCGTTACCCCGAAGACGGCGGTGCAGGTAGAGGGAAAGCGGGAGGATGCTTTTGGCTGCCCAGCAGTTTGGAGGGGAGACGGCGAACCCCGAKGAGCTCCGGTGCCGCTCGACCCGGTCGGGCGCCTTTAGCTTTGCGCACGTCTGCCCTTAGCCCTGCTATACGAGGGCTGAGCTCCGGCGGGATAAATGCAGCGAAACGCTCGGGTTGCACCGCGGGAACCGCGGCAGCTTGGCGCGGGATCAGGGCAGCGCGTTTCCGAGGGCAGCGCGGAGCAGGCCGTCGCCCTTCCCCGGGGCGCTCGCCGCCTCGAGCGGCACCGAGGCCGTTTTGCAAACTCCCCGCTGGCGGGCTCAGCCCCCGGCTCGCGGYGCCGGGCTGCGCAGCCTCCCTAGGAGAGGAGCCGCAGCGAGGGGCCGGGGCTGGTGCAGAACGGGGTGCAACCAGCGCGCGCAAGCAAGGCAGAGCACAGCAGAGCCCGGTCCGGCGACGTCTGCGAGTGCAAAAGGGCTTTTCCTCCACCGCCGCCCCGGCTCTCCTAGGGCTCGTCCGCGGCCCAGGCGGCCAAGCGCTGCAGGTGCTGGCCCAGCTCAGCCTGGAGGTGCTGGGAGGCGGCGTCGAGCTCCTCGGCGAGGTGGCCCGTGAGCCGCAGCACGTGCGCCAGCACCCGCACGCCTTTCCGCAGCCTGTCCGGGGCGAGAGAGCGGGGCTCGGCGTCAGCGAGCGGGTTGCAAAACCCTTGCGAGGTCGCCTGCCTTGCAGAGCAGGACGAGCTGCTTCGTCATCAGCACATTACGGCTCAGCTGCGCTAATTCCTTTTAATCATTAACAAGCGGCGAGCCCTTTCCCGTGTGTTTTTCCCTTGTCATCCCCTGCTTAGAGCAGCGTCGTGCCCCAGGAGGACTTCCAGCCGGCCCCTTTGCAGCCGTTCTCATAATCTTAAATTAAGACTTGTGCCTTTTCTGCTTTCCTCTGCTTAGGTTAAAAGCAGGGATAAGTACAGGGATATATAAGGACTAGGGAAGGACACAGAAGTGGGGCATGCTGCAAGGGCTTGGGGACCACTGATGGCACTCGTGGGTGCTCTGAACGAGCCCCGGTTTGGGGGTGTGCAGGGTCCAGGGCTGATCCCACCCCTGGAGTTCAGGGTCCTTCATTCTCCCCAGTGCTTTCGCTCCAGGGAGCAAGAGGAGCATTTTCCACCCCATGTCCCTGSCTTGTCCCCCCACCGCCAGCTCCGGTGGCAGCTCGGACACTTACTTCTGCCTCTTCTCTGCCACCTCCGGGTGATCGGCTTCAGCCACGTGCACCTCCAGCTCCTTGCGGACGTTGTYCAGGCTCTCCCGAAACTCCAGATTAGCCCCGTGGATGGCAGGCAACGCCTCGGTGATGATGTCCTGATACCGGGCTGGGCCATCTTCCAGCTTGGCCGCAGTCTSCACCTGCTTCAGGCTGGCCCTGGTGTCCTGCAGGAGGTTCTTGAGATGGTCCAACTCATCCCGGGTGGCGGCGGGCGGCGGCGGCCCGCTGGGGCTGCAAGGGCTGGGGGCGTGGAAGGTGAGGCCGCACCGCTCGTCATCTCCGCGGGGGTCCCCCGGTTCGGCCAGGTAGCGTCCGGCCTCGTCCACGCGCAGTGCCGAGGCCGTGCCCACGTCGTCCCCCCGTAGCACCCCGCGGGCTGCGGGGACCAGCGCCCACAGCGCGACGAGGAAGCACCACGCGCCCCGGGGCACCATGGTGTCCTGGGGGGAGACGAGGAGCTTAGTGCCCCGATCGTGCCACACGTTTGGGATATTCTGCCCAACGCCGGGGATAAACCTGCCTCTGAGCTTCCCATCCCAGCAGAGCTGGTGCATCGCACGCAAGCGGGTGCTGGAGAGCACCGGGGAGCAGCGGGCAGGCGAGAAAAGGACAGAAAACGCTCGTTGCAAAGGGCTGTGCCAGGAGACACGTGCCCCCTCGGCACCCTTGCCAGCCCCACGGCCAAGCGGAGAGCCGGGCACGGCCCTTGGAGACCCCATGGCTCCCCAGCGGGCCCAGGTGTCCCCCACCGATGGCCAAACCTGCGGGTTTACACCTAGGCTGGATTCATCCTCCTGGTGGGATGAAGCTCTGTTACACGGATAGATGGGCAGAGCTTGGTTCTAGGTCTTGCAGGGATTAAATTAAAGCAGGTTTGAGAAACGCAAACCCTTTGGAGGGGTATTTTTAATCCCAGGATCTACTTCTCTTCCAAACGATCCCACTCCAGAATATATCGATTTTAAATGAGGCAGTTTTGTCTTTTGCGGAGTCGGTGTGCTTTTCTCCTCGGTGACCCGGGAAAGGCCAGAAGGTGAGATGCAAAGCCAGGGCCCAGAAACAGGCAGCGATTTGACTTTTTTTTTTATTGCGACGCTTTCAAGCTGCTCTTTAATCCTGCAAAAAACAGAACTGGGGGGGTTTCGCCCAGCTGAGGCAGGTCCTCGGCGGAGGAAGCCCCCGTGCCCCGGGACGCGTGCGTATCGCGACGGACGCCGGGTCCTGCTTGGGGTTGCTCCGTCTGCAGCCCCCTTCCCTGTGCCCCCCCCCCGGGGCTCCTCGCCCCCGGCGCCGGCAGCGGGGCCCCCGCCGCTCCCCGGCTCCCGGGCGGCAGAAAGCCGGAGGGTGCCAGGCCGACGGGGCCGCAGACAATCGGGCTCTTTCAGAAACCGCGATCCCAAATAGTTGGCGCCGAGGCAGCGGCGCCGGTGCCAGGTCCTGCCGGCGAGGCCGGGTGCGGGGGCGAGCGGGCTCTGCTGCAGCCCCGCTGCCCGGCTCGGCGCGGGGCTGGGGGGGGGAATGGAGAAGAGGGGGCGAATGCAAACCCCACCGCCGGGCCGGGGGTCCGCTCTCGTATTTCCCCCCTAATCACCGGGGGCTGCTCCGGGACGGCGCCGGTATAACTGCAAAAACCAGTGCAGGCAACTGGTGTCACTGGGAGATGAGGAAAGAGCAACAGCAATGCGAGTCCTTGGGTGTCACGAGCTGCTCGGTTCTCAGCCAAAGCTCAGCGCCCTCCCTCCGCCCCGCGCCACCTTCCCCTTGCCCCAGCCGGTCCTTGCTGCCCTATGAGGCTTTTTGGGGGGGAGCTAAACCGGAGAGCAAATTGCAAATCCCACCTGGCTCCCGCGATGCTCCCGGAGGCGATCCGGCGGCGGGGCCGGCGCTTCGGAGGTGCCTGGCGGGGCCGAGAGGGAGATGCCGCGGATCCAACTGCCTCTTGGCCGCCGAGCTCTGCTCGGTAGCTGCTTTTCGCTGACGACACGGCTGGAGCGAATGAGCCCGGAGCCGGCGGTGAGGAGGGACGTGCCTTGGAGGGACGCCCCGCTCCCGGCCTGCCGCGGCGGCCCCCGGGCGATAAGAGCGGATGCTCCCGGGCATCCATCCACGGAAAGGGCTGGAGACACTTCCCCAGCAGGGACCGGGCTGTCTTTGGTGCTGCTTCAGCCAATTTCAGCTCAGAGGCAGCTAGAAGCGAGGGGTTTAGCCCAGTCCTGCTATGAGTTGGCCCGGTCTCAGCAAGGCGTAACTCCGCTGGCATTTCGCTGGCGCTGGAAATAGAGGCTGGGCTCTTTCTGCTCCTCTTTCCTGCTCCACGTTGAGCGGTTTGGGCTTCGTTTGCTCCCAAGGAAATAGCGATGGGAGCGGCAGGCAGCAAAGTGCTTCCTCTCCCCTGTTCCCACCCCCAGACCCAATATCCCTGTGTTTTTACCAGGGGCGAGCCGGGAATGACTCCGGTTACGGAAGCTCCCTGCAGCCGTGTGCAGGGTGGGTGCCTGGCACCGAGACCCCTCCAGGGCAGCAGTCCCGAGCCAGCAGCCTCCACCCCAGGGCTGCATTTTTAGGGCGGAAAGAGCAGGTTTCAGGCCAGCTGGGGTCCACTTGGCTGCAGCTCCATCGCTGCTCACTGCACTCACCGGGGCCAACACGAGCAGCACGAGGGCTGCCCCCGAGCTGGCACTGGGCTGGTCACATCCCCTTCCCTCTCCCATCCTCAAATTCTAGTGAAAATACCCTGATTTCCTACAGAAAGGGAGGTGGTGGTGCAGACCGGGTGTGCACGTGTGCATGCATGTGTGTGCGCGTGTGCATGTGTTGTGTGTGTGTGTGCATGCACACGTGCATGTGTGTGCATGCACATGCATGGCCCGGTCCCTCCGTGCATCCCCCCCCGACGGAGCAACAGCTTTCTCAAAACCAGTGAATTTCATAAAAAGCGGCAGCTCAGCCGCCTCCAAGACCCCCGAGAATCCACCCCGGAGAGGGCTGCGGGCCGGAGGAGCCGCGATGAAGGCAGGTCTGGAGGGGTCTGCTGGGAGCCGGGGAAGAAATTCATTTTTTTATAAAAATAGCCATAGGGGAGGAAGAATTATTAGCTGGGTCCGCGGGTCCCACACCCCGTGGGGCCGGGGCGGGAGGTGCTGGTGGGACCCAGGCGTCCGGGGGGGGTGTCCCCCGCGAAGGGCAGCGGAGGGGACCGGCTCTAGGACCCAGGGCGGCGGCATCCTCGCAGGGGGCGTGACCTAGCCCTGGGGGCGTGGCCCTCCGCCCCCTGGGGGCGTGGCCCGCGGGGCGGCGGAGGGACCCTGGCGGCGGCTACCTGGGGCCGCCGGTTCGAGGCCCGGTGTCGGTGTCGGTGTCGGTGTGGGTGCGGGTGGCCATGGCGCGGCGGGCCGTGCTGTTCGACCTGGGCGGCGTGCTCTTCGGGCCCGGCCTGCAGCACTTCCTGGGCTCCCTCGAGCGGGATTCCGCCCTGCCCAGGTACGGCCCGGCCCGGCCCGGCCCGGACGCAGCGGCACCTCGTTCGCTTGCTCGCCCGCCCGCGCGGCTGCTGACCGCAGTCCCGCCGGAGACCCTTGGGGACGAGGCGGCAATGCTGTGTGTGCGGCGCCCGCCCGCGCCCCACTGCGGGGCTGGGACGGGGAAGGGGGCAGAGACCCCCGGGGGCGCAGGGGGCCCGGGTTGGGGTCGGGGGTGTTGGCTTTGGATCCCAGCCTGGGTCTGGGGGGCAGGTTGGGGGGTCCAGGACAAGATCTGGGGAGCAGGTTGGAGGTCCCTGACCTGAATTTGGGGTGCAGGTTGGGGGGGGTCCAGGCCTGGATGGGGGTGCAGGTTGAGGGGGTCCAGGGCTGGATGTGGGGTGAGGGCTGGGAGGGTCCAGGCCTGGGTGTGGGGTGCAGGTCAGGGTCTCTAGGTCTGGGTGTGGGGTGCAGATTTGGGGGTCCAGTCCTGGATGTGGGATACATATTTGGAGGGAGTCAAGTCCTGGATGTGGGGTGCAGGTCAGGGTCTCCGGGCCTAGATGTGGAGTGCAGATTTGGGGGGGTCCAAGCCTGGATGTGGGGTGCAGGTCACGGTCTGCAGTCTTGGATGTGGGGTGCAGATTTGGGGGTCTCCAGTCCTGGACGTGGGGTACAGCTCAGAGTCTGCAGGCCTGGATGTGGGGTGCAGTTGTGGGGTCTCCAGTCTTGGATGTGGGGTGCAGATTTGGGGTCTCCAGGCCTGGATGTGGGGTGCAGATTTGGAGGGGTCCAGTCCTGGATATGGGGTGCAGGTCAGGGTCTCCAGTCCTGGATGTGGGGTGCAGATTTGGGGGTCTACGATCCTGGATGTGGGGTGCAGATTTGGGGGGGTCAAGTCCCGGATGTGGCGTGCAGGTCAGGATCTGCAGTCCTGGATGTGGGGTGCAGATTTGGGGGTCCCTGGCAGGGGTTTGGGGCACAGCCTGGGGGTCCCCCATCCCCTCTGGGGGCCCCCACTGGCCCCTTCACCAGGTACCAGCACATGGTGGCCCGAAGCATCCCCAGCCCCCCAGGACATGGGGGGTGACACCGGGGACCCTCCTCCCTCCCCACGTTCGGTCCCTTCCCCTAAACAGCCGGGATTTGGGGGCATCGCTCCCTAAAGCACCTCCCTGGCCGGCTGCGGGGGGTTTTCGGGAAATGCAGCCCGTCTGACCGATGTTCAGGAGCTCATTGAGTCATGGTGCATCCGGGCAGCAGCATTCCCGGCTCGCTCGCGCCTCGGGATGCAACAATCCCCGGATTCGCCCCGGGGACACTTTGCACCCGCTGCTCCGACGCAGCCGGCGCGGGTGACTTTGCACAGAGAGCCGGGCAGAGAGGGGAAAAAAAAGGAGGATGCAGAGCGGATGGAGCAATAAATTCATAGATTATCGGGCAATAAAACACTTTCTGCTTCACGTTATAAAAAAGGCGGCAACAATCTTGTTGGAACGTATAAAGCCACTTTATTTTTAAATGAGTTGCGCTTCTGTCGACTTGGTGGAGTACTTTGTCCTAAAGCCAGTGACTATAATCGTGTTTTATTGCTGCCGGGGAATGCGTTCTGTGATCCTGCGATACGGTGAATTATTTTCCCTTAGCTGGAGCCTACAAAATACCTTGCTCTTCGCATTTTTTTTTTTCCTGGCAAATCTCGCTGTTTGTGTATTTGAGAGGCTTCTGCAGGGCAAAGTAATTGAGCTGCCACGGGAAATAAATGGACAGAGCTGGGACAAATATCTCCGGTTTCTTTAATGAAGTGATGCTCTGATCCCTTATAACGAAGCGGGGAGCGGGATTGACTTATGCTGCTGGTGGGACACCCAGCCCCGATGCACGAAGCTAGAGAGGAAAGGCAGCGCTCCAACTAATACATTGTTAAATATCTATTTAACTAACAGCATTTTAAGGGCTGACTCACAGGTGTGGGCCCACAAACCCATGCCTGCATCCAGGAGGAGCTCCCCTCCCTCCTGGCCCGTGGGCTCCGTCACACCAGAAGGTGGGTGAGACCCACCAGAAAGCGGGCACCGAAGCGTGGCAGGAGTCGTGCTCGTGGTTAAGGCATCTCGGAGTCGCACTGCGACTGTTCGCAGCTGCCGCCGCTGGCTTCCCGATGGAAAATCCCTGATAAAAGGCAAAGGGAGCAAAGCGGTGTTGACAGGGAAAAATTAGGTGAGGTTTCTGCTTCAAGGATGTCCCTTCTCCGGAGCTGTTGGCTGCCTCTGTGCCGGCGCGTGAGCTTCGTGCGCCGGTGCGGTGCCCCCGGGGGCAGCGGCAGCCCCCCGGCCAACCTCTTTTTCCCCTGTTTCTAGAAACTTCTTGCAAAAGGTGATGCTCGACGGCGGCAGCGACAGTCCGCACGCCAAGGTGATGAGGGGCCAGATCAGCTTGTCCCAGGTGAGGCCTCGTGAGCATCACCCGCGTCTTGGATGGGGCTCRGGCAGCTCCGACTCGGCCCCTTGGGAAGCCGCGTTGTTTTAGGGTCGCTCTCCTCATTTGAGTGACTCTCTGCGTGTTTCCAAGCTGTTCTCGGAGGTGGAAGAGGGCTGCAGGAAGCACGCCGCCGCCTCGGGGGTCCCGCTGCCGGAGACGTTCTCCATCGCCCGGGCCTTCGAGAGCATGGCAGCCGACGGGAAGCTCAACACGCCATTCCTGCAGGCCGCCGCGGCGCTCCGGAGGAACGGTGGGTGCCCGGTGTGGTTTGGGGAAAAGGATGCTGAGTGGTGGCTTCTCCCCTCCTGGGCACAACTGGTGCCACCGAGGATCCCACCATGGTCCACCTTGGTGGTTCCCCATATTTCCCACGCTGAGCCTGACGGCTGCCCGGCGCTCGGAGCGCTCCCGCGGCGTGATCCCAGCGGGACCGGGGCCCCGGCACGCTGCCGATTCCCACGGCGCTCGCTTCCCGGCTGATGCCATGCCGAATAGTGACATGACGGGGCTCGCTGCTCCGTCAGTGCGTCTCATCCTCAAAGCGCTTTCCCGATGTTACTTCGCAGCGTCCGACTAATTACATATTCTGAGCACTGGTACCAAATAAATCAGGCGTGTTGTCACCGAGCCAGCAATTAGCAAAACGTTGTAGCTATTTGCCACGCTCCAAATCCCACTGGAGAGCATCGACTAACAGATAATACAGCTGCGGAGGAAGGGAGGCGAGTTTGTTAGCTTGGGCTCGGTCCGGGGCTCCTCCATGTGCCTGAGCTCTGCATCGCGTCCTGCCCGTGCTGGGACGGTTGAGTCTTGCTTTCCTAGAAGAGCAAATTGGGAATAAGCTCAACAGCCGCCTGCAAAAGCAAAAAAGATCCGCGCTGCAATTCACATGAAACTTTTGATTTGCATCAGCATCTCGAGTCTTGCTGATTTTTCGCAGCTCCGTTGCTAAAATCGGAGAGGCCGGACAGGCGGACCTGCTCCTGCGGGCAGGACCGGAGGGTGTTTGATGCCCCTGGGGGCTGGAGGTTGTTTGAGTGCTGGGGTGCTCTTGGCTCGTGCTGGGCATCCTCGCTGCCTTGCCCGCCGCGGCGTCAGGGTCCAAGCGAGAGCCGAAGTGGGAAAAGGAGCAAGGTTTCTCCCAAACCCTCCTGCTATTAATAGCCCACCCGCCTAAATGCTCTGCCGTCCCCTAGGATTTAAGACCTGCGTCTTCACAAATAGCTGGGTTGATGACAGCGCCGGGAGGCTCTTCACGGCCACCCTGATGAACGTCCTGCGGAGACATTTCGACCTGGTGATCGAGTCGTGCCGCGTCGGGATGCAGAAGCCGGAGCCGGGAATCTACAGCCACGCGCTGGAGGCGCTGCAGGCGCAGCCGCAGGAGGTACCGCCGCCGCTCAGGCCGGCAGCGCCTGGGGGGCTCGGGAAGGGGGTCTGGGTGTGCCCCCCAGCAGGCGCCTGGCTTTCTCTCCTCCCCTGTGAACGGTCCCCAGCCACCTGCCCTAAAATTGGCACGGGGGAGCCTCTCGAGCAGGAGACGTTGTCACCCAAATCCCTGTTGAAATGTCTTGGGGAAAACGAACTGCAGCTCTTGCCGTGGCTGCTGACCCCGCTTCTCCCCGGCTTAACCGCAGGTGATCTTCCTGGATGACATCGGTGAGAACTTGAAGCCGGCCCGGCAACTGGGCATGGCCACCGTCCTCGTGAGGGACACGGAGGCCGCCCTGAAGGAGCTGCAGGAGCTCTCTGGAGTCCAGGCAGGTCGCGGGGATGGGTGCCCTGCTCCCCGCCTGCCTCCCCTCCCCTGCTCCCCTAAGGATGGGTGCTCTGCACCTGCGGGTGCCCCTCTGCCTGCATCCCGTTCCCAGCACAGCATCTAGGTTCTGTTCTCCAAAGCCGGGAGCAAAGACCTTAGATTCTGCCTCATCGGGTTTGAGGTTTTGAGTACCTTTGCATGGCCGTAGCTCAGTGGAAAGGGGAGGAACTGGGCAAGTCCTTCTGTAAATGTGGCCCTGCTTCCAAACTTGCTGCAACGTAGCAGAGCTTGTCTCGGTGTGGAAGGGCTGTAAGTACATCATAGCAGCTGTGATCACCCCAGAGCAGATCTGTGGTGGGAGCTGTTTGAATTGCCCTGCTCTGAGATCTGGTGTGGACACCCGAGGATGAGAGGTGGAGCTGTGGATTTTAAAAGCTGGTGGGAAGAAGCAGCAGGGCTGGGGAAGGCAGCGAGTGCAGCAGTGTGCTGCGAGATGAACCCCGGAGCCGTGCTCTCCCTGGCTCCTGGCAGGACTGTGATGTTCCCGAGCGCTTTCCTAATAGCGGTCTGTTTGACTCCGCTTGGCCTGGATGCAGCTTTCTCCTGCGTCTGCAACAGCCGTGAGGTGCAGCGTCACTCCCGTCTCTGCCCAGAGCTCTCTGCACCTAACAGCTCTCCCGGTTTCCCTGCCTGCCGGCTACGGCTCGGCGCTGCTGCTCCACAACCTTTGGTCTCACTGCTCCTAGATGGACCTGGGAGATAAAACACAAACACAAACATAGCATAAAACCACGTGCTGCTTGCAAACCACCACCACGTCGCTGAAATGCAAAGTGCAGCACACGTGTGGGCTGTGTCACCCCTGTGCAGCGTTTCCAGGAGCTCCGGCGCTTCCGTGGCTGGGAGCACGCGGCAGCCACGTGAGCACGGGCTTCTTGCTGACCGATGCTCCGGCTGCTGTCTAGGGCTCCCTGCCATCTGCCCCGTGTCTCTGCTCGTTGTTTCTTGTTTTCTGCTTTGCTGCTGTCCTGGGAGATCTTTGGTTGGTTGCGGCCGTGTGTAACGTGAGGCAGCCCTGCCTCGTGATTGGGCTCCTGGGTCTTGCCATGATGTGGAGGTGCTGATGCCGGACGCTCAGATAGGCACCGGTCCTCTGTGGCGTTCAAAGCCAACGGGATTGGGACTCTGAACTCAGCTGTAAGCTCTAGCAAATACTGCCAGAACCCTGGTGACCTCATCCTACGTGCAAGCGATGGCCTGGACCTGCTGGGTCACATCCATCGCAAAGGTGCAGGCATCCCAACGGAAGCAGGGTTGGCTGAGCAGGCAGAGAGGCAGAGAAATCCTACCCCAATGCAAATACCGTGCGGTTGCTGTGCTCCAGAGCAGGCCCAGTGTTTGCCCTGGAAATCAGCTTGCTTTCTTTGCCCCGTAGCTTCTGGACCAAGAAGAGACGCTGCCGACGGCCTGTGATCCGGCCAACATAAGCCATGGATATGTGCCGATCAGGGTAGGGTGGAGGGAGCTGCCTTGGTGCTGGGATGCTTGAGTGCTCTGGAGAGCGAGGGGTGAAGGAGCTGGACGTGAAGGGCAGGATGCTGGGTCCCATGCAAGGATACTCCAGCAGGAGTTGGTCAAAAGTGCTATTGGGTTGTCTACCCTCATGCACGATCTTCTGTCTTAACCCGAGCTGCTCCCGGAGGGGCTGTGCAGAGCCACCTGATCGTTCAGATGTTCCCCATCCCCCCGGTGCCAAAATCTGCCGGTGTGGCTCAGGGGAGGCAGGAAGAACCAGGTCATGGGCTCCCAGGCTTTGTGGCTGAGCCGCGTGCGGGTGGTGGGGTCGGAGTGTGGGACTAAGCTGAGCTGTGCTGCTGGTAAGGGATCTCTGTGCCCTCTCCAGCCCGGGGTCCAGCTGCACTTCGTGGAGATGGGACATGGCCCCGTTGTGTGCCTCTGTCACGGCTTTCCTGAATCCTGGCTCTCCTGGAGGTATCAGGTAAGGGGCGAGTGCACATCCCGGAGCGGGGATGGGTGGGAGGAAGGGGATCGCCGACCTTGCATGGGGCAACGGGCTTCTCATCCCTCTGCTGCTCACTTCCATCTTTTGCTTTGCGTCACTTGCTGTCAGCGCAGTTACTGCCACGCTGAGAGCAGCTACCAGGTCCTGGAAGAGGGGCAGGCCTGGGGGCTTCTGCTTGCACGGAGTCATGCACCGGGGTTGTTTTGACAGGCAGATAGATCTTGTGGCTTTAGTAGCACGCTCCCCATGCCAGCCCCACTTATTTCTGCTTCAAGAAGTCTTAAGGAACGGGCTGAGCTTGATCCTCTGGCGTGCCGGCTTCTCTCGAGGAACGGGCAACGTGATGCTCTGCGAGGGAGAGGACTGGTGCCATGCAGCCGATGCTCCCGTGCAGCCCTGGGATTTCCTGGGCTGCTCCTCCAGCCTGGCTTGAGCTTTGAAGGACACGGGATGCAGCCCTGGCATATTCATCCCCGTACTACATCCTCACCAGCCCACGTTTGGGCTTAAAACCCTTTAGAAGACATCCGTAATGGGCATTACCAGCACAGTTATGTGGATCCATGTGGCTCAAGGGGGGAGGAAAGTCCTTGGGGGTTGCGTTCTCTGAAGGTGCACGTTGCTTTCCTAGATCCCCGCTTTGGCCGATGCTGGCTTCCGGGTCATCGCTTTGGAGATGAAGGGCTACGGAGACTCCACGGCTCCACCGGGTGAGTTGGGTCTCCTGCCATCTCTGGGGTGTCCCCACTGGGGAAGGAGAAGGGTGGGAAGATCTTCCCTAGGTCTCTCAGTCCTGGTGCAGGATGGGGCCACAGCTGGTTGTTATGCGGCCAGGGTGAACAGGGAGATGTCCAGGCTGAATCTGGAGTTTTCTGTTAAGGTGACTGGAGGTGGGGGACGGGCAGAAGCTTTGCAGGGGAGATCACCGAGTCTTCTTGAAAATCCAGGGCGTTTAGATCAATGTAATGTACTGCAATATGCTTCGTTTTGGTGAGGTGAATGGGGTGACCCGGTTTCTGTTCCGAGCAGATTGCAAAACTTTGCTGTGAGCTTCGGAGCCCCTTTGCTAACCCAGGACTGAGGTGTGTTTGCTGCCTCCACACCTCTCGTGGTCTTGTCCTCTCCTGGCTTGAAGGGAATTAATTCGGGCAGTCGCTCTCCTGCCTTGGGTGCATCCAGGGAGCAGCTGAGCAGCTTCCCCACTGGGTCGGGGTGCGGGCGAGACACCCGGCATCATGCCCTGCTCGGAGCCAGGAGGGGCCAGGGCGATGCTGACCAGCGCCGTCCCTGCAGGCAGCCAGCACTGGCTTTTTTTCTTCTGCAGCCTCCTCCCCTCCTGCTTCGCTTGGGGCTTTCGTGCGGCTCTGACCCAGCAGTCGAGAGTCCGCTTGCGACTCCAGCTCTGGAGGCTGCGAGCACGAGCCTGGCTCTGCCGCAGGCTTGAAACCGCGCCGTCATGTAATATCCGAGTCACACGCGGCGGATTTCTTTTGTTCAAGCGGCTCTTCTGGCTTCGGGGCACTCGCGCGTCGCTCGGGCAGAGAACATCAGTGAGAAATGTCAGCGCTGAACAGCGGCGTGGGCGGCTGCTTAAAGCCCTTTTGCTGGGGGCTCGGCCGTCCTCGTTAGCAGATTGCTCTTTCATTAGCTCCGTGGTGCTGCCGGGAGCAGACATCAGGCCAGGCTTGCCAAGAGCTAGCGGGTGGCACTGGCTGAAGTGCCCAATTCCCCTCGGCTTTCCCAAAAGCCTGGCAAGCGAGGTCTCTTGTGCACGACGGTCATTTCCAGGGGTTGTCCGCAGAGCCTAGGGCTGTCTCTAGCCCCATGGCTATCGCCAGCGTCTGCTGCACTGGACCACGAGGAGCAGCTGAGTGCCCTGGTCGCAGGTTGACCTTGCGAGCCGCTTGCCCCATGGCCACGTGCTTGGGGAGCCACCTCCATCAAGCTGCTGCTTCTCTCCTCTCCGTCCTGCTTGCAGAAGGCTTTACCTCCAGCCGGGGCAGATTTGCCTCCTTATGTTTGCTCGCATCAGTGCGATCGCTCAAATCTCTGCAGCTTGAGCGAGTTTGATAGCGTGCACTCGCTGGAAACGTGGGAGAGTTGGGCACTTCCACCAACATCCTCTGCTTATCTAAGGGCTGGATGTTGCCTTAGATGCGACTGGGGCAGTGGGAGACGATGAGAGCAATTCAGCAGTTTTAGCCTCCTTAGAAATGTGTGAATGTTAAAATGATGCAAATTACATCTTTCTTGCAGACATAGAAGAATATTCCCAGGAGAAAATATGCAAGGTGAGGAGCCGTAGCAGAACGACACGGCCAAAATGAATTGGTGCATGCTGGGAGACTGTGGCTGGGGTCCCAGAGTGAAGGCTTGGAGCGTGCATCCCTGGGAGCGGAGGGAAAGCGTTGGGGGAAGGCGGGGGAGACACAGGGGAAGTCTTCGGGCTGCTCTCATCCCTCGGCCAGGTGATTCCCCTAGCCCAGGCAGCAGAGTAAGTGCGGTTCTGGTTGCCCCCAGCGTGGGTATCCCAGATCTGCCTGCAAGGCCTTCAGCCGTGGTGTAAAACCCGGGGAGATCTTGTGCAGTGTGAGCCCGTTGCTTTCAAAGCATCCGTGTCGGCGTGGGGTGGGGTCCCTGTTTGGGGGAGGCTTGCAGGGTCTCCTGGGCAGGTGGTGCTCAGAGGATGAGTTGCCCCCATCCCATTCCCTGAATCCCAGCCCGGCACCTTCCTTTCCATCCCCTCCCTCTGCTATATCCTAAAGCTGCCTGGATCCGTGGCGTCCTGCGCTGGGAAGGGGGGTGGTCTGGGGCAGTGTGGGCGCCTCTGGGCATGCAGCAACGGCAACGTTAGGGCACGGCCCTGGAGAAGACATCTGACTCTCTCTCTCTTCTCCTCCTTTGCACAGGATCTGGCAGTTTTCCTGGACAAACTGGTGAGGAATCCCCTGCGATCCGTCCTTCCCCCCTGCCAAGGTTTGGGTGCGCGTCTCCGCCCGCCTGCCCTTACAGCTCGCTCCTCCGCCGCGTGACGAGCAAGCGGCTAATGAAGCACCGCTCCTGCAAATTGGCTGCTTTAGTCAGTGACCTGGCAGTGCCCAGGGCAGAGGGAAATGGAGAGCAGATGCTCGCTTCTCTCCTTCGCTTCCCTCCTGGATCCCGTCCAGGTGGTGCCCCCTTGCTCTCCTTGGCACCTGGGTGTAGCTGGGGTCTGACTTTGATGGAGAAGCTCCTGAGCTCGCTGATTCTGCACCTGGCAGAGATTTTATGGTAGCTCTGGTCAAAAACCTTGATGTAACCACAGTTGCAGCACCAGTGCAGGTACTTAAGTCTTAGTATGGGTCTGTCAGCTCACGTTTTTAAAGCCAAAATGCAACAGGCGCCGTGTGCCTGTAATGTGGACACAGGCGTGCGCAGAGGACCGCAGATACTGGTCCTCCAGCTGGGAGGGCTCTTGGTAGCTGGCAGCTGTGAGGGGAGCGAAGCCCTGGCTTTCCGTTGGCCATGGATGGGATTTTTTTTGGAGTGGGGGTATCCGTCCAACCCGAGGTCCATGGTGAGGACCACACTAGGCATCCTTGTGAAGAACCTGCGTTAGGTCCTGCACTGGGATGCTCCTGAAGGACCCCCTGCCCATGCTGAGGACAGGGAAATCAGCTGGCTTGGTTTATAGCTCCGTAGTTAAACCGAGCAAGATATTTGCAGCATCAGGGAAGAGAGAAGGGGACGCTGAGCCAGTAACTTCCAGTTTGTGTCGTGGGATTTTTTTCCTTTCTTTTGCATTTGAACAAAATTGGGCAGGAGTTTCCTGGCAGTGCATGGAGACAGACTAGCTCTTCTGCTCTTAGACAGATACCTGGCTGTTGTGCATCGACTGTGCTGTGAGCTGGTTGCGTTGTTGTGCATGTGCCTTCCTCCACGGGATCGTTGTCCCGAGCTGTCTGGCAACGGGAGTTGCAAGGCAAACACGGCCTCGGTGATCTGTGCAGCTCTCTGTCACATCTCTCATCCCCTTTGAAATCACGGTTGTATAAAAGGCAGCTCCCAAGTGGCTTGCAGAGCAGCTGGGATGGATGCGTGGATTAATTCTGCCTCTCGGCAAAGATCAGATCTGGTGTCGGTGCAGTGTCTGCTACATCCTCTGTTGAAGGCCACGGAGCTGCATTTGCATGAGAGACGGAGATGACGATCTCGGTCTCTTCGCTCTTCCCCCAGCAATTATCCTTGCATCGTTTCGAGACTGCAGTGAGTGCACGTGGCTTCTGGGGCTCTGGTTTTTAATTCACCGAGGCAGGGCTGGTTCCCAGGGGCTGGCGAAGAGGATGAGGCGCAGATGTGACCTGTGCGGGGAAGATGTGAGGTTCGACGGGACACGCTGTCAGTGGCGTCCCGGGAGTGGGACCCTCGTCACAAGCCTGTGTTGTCCTCGGTCCCCCTGCCCTCCCCGAGCCCGTGGCCCCCGTGGGGACTTGCAGCGACAGGACCTGGCGCAGACGGGGTGGCCTCTGCGTTTGCTGCCAGATGTGCCATGCAAAGGGGGTGGCCGGGGTGAATCCCTCCGCTGGAGGCTGCGACGCTCCAGGTGGGAGTTAGCTCTTCTCCCTCCCCATGGGATGCTCCTGGGTGCGCGGCCAGGCTCTGCCCTGGCTGCTGACCCCGTCGGTCTGTCCGTCATACCACATTCAAGGTTAACCTGAGCCTCGGAGGTGTCCCTAGCTGCCGTGACGTCCCAGCTCACGGTGGCATGGACTGGAGCCAGGTGGGTTTGTTGCTCCCTGCTTCCCAGCGCTGGACCGGAGCAGGAACGTGCCCGAGCCTCCTCCCGGCCTGGCCGTTCAGCTCTGGGGTGCAGGACTGAAACCACGTCGCCGTTCAGCTCCTTGACCCGCGATGCGTGACGTTTGCACCCCGTTTCCCCCGGGCAGTGATGCTGGTGGGGCGTCGGGGGATGTTTGCAAGCCGGCGCCTTTCCGCAAGCCTCCGCTGCTCGCTGGGATGTGGCACCCGGTGGTGTCCCCCGTCCTAGGCTGGGAGGTGGTGGCTTAGATAAAATCCGTATTACTCCAGCTCGGTGGAGGCTGGTGGCTTCTCGTGACACCCTTTGCTGCCGAACGCTAGGAAAACGCGCCGGCAACCCTTCTGGAGCGCTCGGCCCCATGCAACGCAGGATGCTCAGCCCCCCCGGCACCATCTTTCCGTGGGGCTTTAAATCTCCCGTGCCGCTTTTTTTCCCCGCGCCCGTCCCCTCTCGCCGACCCCTGACGAATGGGGCCCTTGTGCAGCGAGGCAGAGGACAAGGTCAGCAAACCGCCCCCTCCCCGGCCCTTCGTCCGCCTCGACGGTGTCGTTAGGGCCGGATTGATCTCTGCGCCTCTGCAAAGACAAAGTGTGTGCGGGGAGGGGGGGGGGGATGCCAGCAAACGCCAAGGTCTGCAGGGCTTTTTCCTTGCTGCGTCGTGAAATGGCTTCCGAGGGAATGAGTCCAGCCCTTAAAGACGGAAAACACTCTGCTACTCTTAAAAAATAATAACTCTCAGAACCTGATTTTGCAAGAGCTCCTCGTTCAAATGCTGTTGTTCTTTTTGTACTGACATCGGAGCTGCGCTTCCCGCCCTCCTCGCTGCTTGTGGTTGGAAACAGAGTTTTGGTGGCCTTAGCAGAGCGGTAATGGGATTTATGAAATGTTCTCAAGCGCGTGGGAGGGGCCCTGCGAAAACAGGCATAGCTGGTATTGCATCTTCAAAAGGCACCGGTTCAGCGTGAGGCTGGTTCGAAAGGATTTTGCTCGGAAACTCTAACTTAGTAGAAAAGAAGAACGATGCCCCTTGGTGGCAGATGGGTCTGAGATAGCTAGTCTGGGGCTCCTTAGAGCAAAAATGCTGCTTGCTTCCCTTTGGGACCGGCCTGATGCCCGCTCCATGGCCTCATCCTGCCCAGTGAGCCCCGGGGCTCACGTGTCTCCCTGGGCTCCTTCTTGGACATCGCAGTTTGGGTACCGATGCTGCTCGTGGCGAGATCCCTCCTGGGGCGGGCGTCCAGCACGGGGGACAGAGCTCCCCAAAGCCTCTCCGTTGGCTCCGGGTTGAGCCTGAAGGCACTGGGTGCTTCTTCCATGATGATGTTTTTAGATGGGAGAACAGGCGCTGTGCCGTCGCGTGGTGCAGCGGGGGGTCAGTGCCGTTCGGATACGGCCCTTTGGAGCCCGTCTGGCTGGCGAGAGGGAGCTGGGCAGTGCAGCAGCACATCTGAGACGGCTCCAGGAGCGATGCTTGCTTGGGGCTTTTCTCCTTGGTTGCTCTTAGTGATGACTTCAACCTCCCTCCAAGCGAGTGCTTCACTCCTAGTTGAGTTTGCCTGGGTTTTGTTTCTATATCTGCTCTTATAGTGCTGCTCTGTGCAAGGTTAAAGATTTAAACCTCTCTTTGGTACCGGGCTTTCTCGSCCCATTAGATGCTGGGACCATGTAGTCAAGCCTTGTCGTGCTTTTCCTCTGGAGGAGCTGAGGAGACGGGATGCCGCGACCCGTGCGAGGCGCATCCTTGCCTCGTTGGCTGGACTGCCTCGGTTTTCTCTGCCCCATCTCCTAAAGTCGGCATCCGGGTTAGAAATGTGGTGTCCCAGCTGYGCACGTGTCCAGGGCTCAGTCCTGCATCCAACGGCCGGTCCAACCTCTCCATCCCGCCACTGGAGACCGGGGCTTTGCGCTGCTGGTGCACGCGTGGCTCCTCCGCCTGCCCTTCCCTGCCCGAGGTCTCCCAGCCCTGCGTCGCCTTTTGGGTGGCAGCAGCTGATATTTGCGCCGAAGCGGAGCCTTCAAATGTCACCGAGCAGGGACCGCTGGTGCGCGAACGCGGGCGAGCGGCTGCGGCACGGGGGAGCGGGGGCCGGAGGGTCGATCCCGCCTCGCCGGGGGGGTGCGAGGACAGTCTCGGTGGCCAGCRGCTCCTGACCTCCTCCCTGAAGGACCAGCACTAGCGATGCAGACCAAGGCGATGGCCCCAATTTGGGACATGTCTTGAGCACCTATGTGACCTCRGTGTGCCACAAACAGGCTGTCCTGGACTTGGAGAAGGGACATCTCAGGCTTTTGCTGTGCCCCTCCTCGGTGTGGCTGGACTGAGCATCCCACCGGGCTGGTTTTGGTCGAGACCCTCCTGTCTTCGGAGCCACAACCGGCTCCGGAGCAGAAAGCGGCTGGTGGGGCAGATGCTGGAGTTTAACTGAGTTTATTTGGAGATGCCCAAAGCGGTCAGACAGAAAGGAAGGAAGGTGCGGGACCTCGGTGCTCGGACGGGCGCAGGAGGCGCCAGGTGCAGGATGTGGCCCCAGGGGCTTAAAACGCTTAATCGATCATTGGAAAACAGTTGTTTATTGGGAAAAAAAAATAGTTTGCTGCTTCAGAAGGAGACAAGCTCCCGCCGCTTCTCTCTCGCCCCGGCAGGGCATCGCCCAGGCTGTGCTCATCGGCCACGACTGGGGAGGCTTCGTCGTGTGGAACATGGCTCTCTTCTACCCCGAGAGAGTGAGGTGGGTCCGTCCGTCCGTCCATCCCCTAATCCCAGCCCTCCGAGGCTTTGCCATCGCATTTAGGACGCCGGTTGTCATCTAGTTTAACCGGGAAGGACCGAGCTGCTCGGTGCCGCGACGGTGGCAACGGGCAAGAAGTGGAGCCGAGAAGCCCCCAGGCTCAATAAGCTGCAGAGGCCCAAATCCCCGTTTTCCATAACGCGTTGTTTTGCCCCAAACCCCACGGTCCCGTGGAGCTGGGCACCCTGGACCCCCGCGCGCAGCCGGGCTGCTCTGCCGAGCTCACCCCTCTTCCCCTCTCATCCTAGAGCTGTGGCTTCGCTGAACACCCCTTACCGGCCCGCGGACCCCGACGTGGACATAGTGGAGAAGATGAGAAGCATTCCCACCTTCAACTATCAGTTCTACTTCCAGGAGCCGGTGGGTCGCCCAGAGCTCCCGAGCTTTAGGCTACGGGCTAGGCCTCCTCCGCCCGGCCTCCGTCTGCTCGGCTCGGGTCGTGCGCTCCTCAGCAAGGGCCGGGGTCTCTGCACGGCCCCACCGTACAGCCCCGTGCAGGATCTGACCCTCACCGTGGCGTTGGGTCAGGCTCGGGGCGCCCGGGCGAGCGTTGGCGTCTCCTGCGACGGTTCCTCTCTTGCAGGGCGTCGCGGAGGCAGAGCTCGAGAAGGACATCAGCAGGACCATGAAGGTCGTGATCCGCTCCGCCCGCCAGGAGGTAGGTGTGGAGCTGGGGACGGGGACGGTGTGGGGGTTGTGGCCTGAGTTTTGGCCAGAGGGGCGAGGGCCAAAGAGTGTGGACAGGCCTGGCTGGGAGAGCAGGGCTTCGCAGCCGGGCCGCAGCCAGCCTGGCTCGTGGGCCCAGAGATACCTGCCTGTTGGCAGCAAAGTCTGCATTTAGCCAGCCATCAGTAGGGACCAGAGTGAACATATCCTCATGAGCACCGCAGACCCCATTCCTGTCTGAGACACTCAGCTAAACCTGAGTGCAGACCCCTGAGACCTCCGCAGAACTGCCCTGTTGGCAGAGGAGGAACGGCCCCTCGCCGGGAACGGCGCGGTCCGCCTCCAGGAGCAGATTGTGCACCGGACTTGGAGCACACGGCACGACCTGGAAGGTGCTGCCGGCAGCACACGTGGGCTCCCGCTGCCCTTCCGCCCCGACGGCGTCACTGCAGATCACTTCATTAACCTCCCGCTCAGGCTGGAAATGTTAATGTGTCGCTTGGGGGTGAAAACCTTTGGAGTTTAAAATAACAGCGGCCGCCAGGCAAGCGCTTCGCCGCCGGCGGGGCTTGTTCCGCGATTCCCGCTTGGCTGCTCCTCGGCTCCGTGGCCTGCAGGAGCTGCGGGACTGCTGAGCGCGGATGCTTTTACATCTCGGGATGTGCTCTTAACGGAGATGCTTCCCCTCTCTCCTCGCAGGACCGCCTGCCCTCCGCGCCCAGCTTCCACAGCGTCCAGCAGCGAGGTGAGGGCACGAGCCGCTTGCCCCCGCGCAGGGGAAGGGAGAGGGGGCCCGGCGCTCCCTCCTCCCGCGAGCGCACCGTCCCGGCAGCCCTCTGCCTCTCGCCGCAGGAGGGCTGCTGGTCGGCTTGCCGGAAAACCCTCCCGCCAGCCGCATCCTCAGCGGCCCCGCGCTGCAGTACTACGTCCAGCAGTTCACAAAGTCCGGCTTCAGGTGAGAGCTCGGCTGGCGGCGGGACGGCGGGGGACCCAGCTGGAGATCCCCCTGCGGAAAAGACCCCGAACGCATCCATCCTTTCCCGTATAATCGCCTCCGAAGGAGAGGCTCCACTGCTTGCCCATCGCAGGGGATAGCGTCGGTCCCGCGGACGGCTGCGCGGTCTCCGTAGAGCTTCGGTCCCTCCATCTCTCCCTCTTTCTGCTCTCCCCGCTTCCCAGGGGACCGCTGAACTGGTACCGCAACATGCGGCCCAACTGGCGCTGGGCGCTCTCGGCCAAGGACAGGAAGGTAGGGACCGCTCCTGCCCCTCGCCGTCGCCCCGGGGCAGAGCTGAGCCCCTTCCCCGATCGGATAGAGCTGGGATTAGAGTTAGGACAGGGCAGGAGGGATGGGAACGTGGGGTCCCCATCCTGGTGGTCAGGGGAGCCGGGATGGGAGGTGGGACTCCATCTCCAGGTGCCTTCCTCCATCCAGACGTGCCGGGCTAGGGACAGGGCAGCTCTTCCCCAAAGGCTCCCGAAACACCCTCCATCCAGCGGGAAGTGAGGCCTGGAGAGGGAAAACAGCCTCCCGATCCCGGAACGCCGCCGAGCGCGCGGCGCGAGCGCGGAGGGGGTGTTTGCAAATCCACCGCCTTCCTCTTCCCTTTCGCCTGTTGCCGCCTGTCTCCCCCGCAGATCACGATGCCGGCGCTGATGGTCACTGCTGGGAAGGACATCGTCCTGCATCCCAGCATGAGCAAAGGCATGGAGGAGTGGGTAAGCGCACATGTTCTCCCCGCGGTAAGACGGTGCCTGCTGGGATCTCTTTGGTCACTGTGCCCTGGGCAGAGCCATCCCAGGCCGTGGGTCCTGCTTAAGTGGCTGAGATGAGGTTGTCCCACCATGGAAACACCCCTGGGGCTCTTCCTGGGGGCACGTAGGTGGAGTGAGTCCTGCAGCCGCTATGAGATCCGGGGGGATAATGCTGGATACGGGGGAGAGGGCGGCGTTTGCCTCCCCCGGCTGCATGCGGAGGTTGGGAGGGGACTCGGGGCAAGAGCTCCCGAGCGGGCGAGCTGCCACCTAACCGCCCTCGCGGGCCGCCCCGCAGATCCCGCAGCTGAGCCGGGGCCACATCGAGGACTGCGGGCACTGGACGCAGATGGAGAGGTACCGTGCGCGCGGCGGGGGCGGCTCGGCGCGGGTGATGGCGGAGGGGACGGGGACGAGGTGGTGGCATCCACTAACGCAAGCTTTGTGCCTTCCTCCCAGGCCGGCGGAGCTGAACAAGATCCTCCTGGATTGGCTGGAGAAGCTTCCCGAAAGCCCGTCCCTGCCGAAGATCTCCCGGCTCTGACCCGGCCCGGGGCCCGCGGCCGGCGCTGGCTGCAGGGGGGGGCTTGCTTGGGCGCTTAGGCTTGGATTTTTTGGATGATAGACGGCAATGAGGGGGGTTTAATGCACTAATAGCGCTTAATGCTGCCTTGGAAATCGCTTGCTGCCTTTGAACGTGTTGAGAAATAAAGGACGAGGGGACCCGCGCGGCGGCCGGGTGTTTGCGCTGGCGGCGCGCGCGGGGGTCTCGCCACGGGTAGGGGTGTCACTCGTGGAGGACACCTCCCCGGGGCACCCATGGGCGCCAGGAAAGGTTCCTGCACCCCACGACAGGTTCCTGCACACAAGCCTTCCCTTGGGCATCCTCGAGAGCGGTCCCTACGGAAGGGGCACCCGGGTGTGGATTCTCTGATGTCTCGTAGGAGGGCTGAGCGCACGGGGCAGCCTCTCAGAGGAGGCAGTAACGGTGTCTCTGCTCTGCCCAGCTGCCTGTTCGCGTGGCCCTGAGGGTGTAGTTTCATGCTGCCGCTTGCCAACCCCTTCCCGGAGCCGGCTGGGGGGCTGCAGAGCTGCTGCGGGGCCCGTACCCGGGCTGGGGCTGGGCGTCCTCGGGGGGGTTTCACGACGGCCGATGCTGGGGGGGGCCAGGACTGTCCAAGAGACCCCACAGAGGCATGGGACGGACCCCCGGGGAGCTGGGGCTGGTGCACGGCGCGTCCTTGCTCCTGACCGCAGCAAGAGCCAAAGCGAATTTGCTCTCCGTGGCGGCCGGGCCGGGATCCCTGGGTCCTGGCAGACCCCACYGCGCCTGTCAGCAGCTCAGCGAAGGCTGCTTTTATTTTTAAGGAGAGGCGATCTATGACATTTCTGCTCTATAAATCCAAGCRCTCGCCTAAAAGAACAAAAAATTAATACCAGGAGGAGAAATCATTACATGTCCCYGGGGTAATGGAGACTCAGCAGCTCCGAGCGGCCCGAGGTTTTGGCAAGGAATAAATCCATCCGGGCAAACTTGATTACTTTTCTGATAGGGCCGGGAGTAATCGGCTGGAACCGCGTGCTGCGGCTGCAGGGTCTGCGGGGTAACGCGTCTCGTGAAATCCGGCTGGGAAAAAGCCCTCCCCGTCCTGTCCCCTGGGAAAAAGCCCTTCCCGTCCTGTCCCCTGGGAAAAGAGCCGCAGGGAAGTATCCCGGGAAAAGGCCTGCTGGGGAGGGAAGGAAAGACGCTGTGGTGCGATGGCAGCTCGGAAAAGAAAGAAAGTAGCTGCGACGGCTGCTAGATGCAGTCGAGCCTTGCAGAGCGAAAAGGGCTTTGCRTTTTGCCCAAAAAAGTGTTTTCCTGCTGCTGGCTGGGACAGTTGTGCCCATTGCTCCAAGGCTGCCACAGCCCCTATTTACACCTTTCCAGCTGCAAAACATCTGGATGGGACGTGGGGCCAGGGCGATGGATGACCGAGGGCGGGTGGCAGCTCTCCACCGCCCRATCGTGCTCCCCGGTAAACGACGTCTCAGCCTAAGAGGAGATTTATCCCCGTGCTAAACCCCGTGTGCAGGAATAAAAGCTCCATCCGCCGTTATTTATCCTCCCTCAGGTTTTTTAGCGTTTAAACGAGCTGGAAGCCGGGCCGCCAGCGCTGTCCCCCGTCCGAATTGCAGGTAGCTGGAGGGGGACGACGGCGGTGACCTCCTTCCCCGGCAGCCTCGGCCGCCCCAGGCTGCGGACCCAAATCCCCCCCATCCCGACCGCGTCCTTTCTTCCTCCTTCCTTTGTTCGCTGGCCCCGTTTTGGAGGGGAAGCAATTAACCCTGGAAAGGGAAAGAAAGAGGGAAAAAAGAAAAAAAGCCCTTGGAGATTGAGAGGCGAGAAATAAAGAATAAAAGCTGCCTGTAATTAAATTTTGTCTGTTTTATTTTAAAGTAGAGAAGAAAGAACAGGAAAAGAAAAGAAAAACCCAAACCAGTCTGATTTCTGCCAGCGCTCAAAGCGCTCTCGAGTCCCAGCCGCGCCGAGAGCTGGAGCAAACCTCCTCGTCCCCCTCCAGAGCCTCAGTTTCCCCATCCGCCCTTYGCTCGCCCCCAAAACGCAGCCGGCCCTGGGAAGGAGCATGACGGGCGAGAGCTCTGGGATYGGGGTGTCCATCTCCCGCGAGCTGCGGGGGCCTGGAGCCGGCCCCCGCGCAGGGCTGGTGGGTCCCGGGGATGCTCCAGCCCTCCGGCTTCTTGGGCAACCAGGTTGCTGGAGCCGAGCCTGTTTTCCACCCGGCAGTTTGGGAATGCATTGCAATCCGGGAATGCATTTGGCAATATGGGAATGCACTTTGCAATTTCAGGAGGCATTGCAATTTGGGAATGCACTTTGCAATTTGGGAAGGCATTGCAATTTTGGGAGGCATTGCAATTTGGGAAGGCATCGCAATTTCGGGAGGCATTGCAATTTGGGAATGCACTTTGCAATTTGGGAATGCACTTTGCAATTTTGGGAGACATTGCAATCTGGGAAGTCATCGACCATTTGTAGTCCAGATACAGCAGCGAGGAGAGGAGTTGCAAAGGTCAGAAATTACTGCGGATTTCGTGGAAACAGGCAATTGGAGAGAAACCCAGAGCAGGAGCCGGCTCCTGCTCTGCCAGAGATGCCGCTGGCAGGACTGCTGTGGGTGGCCCAGCTGTGTGCGATGGCTTCATCACYGCAGAAAGCACATCAAGCCTCGTTAGGCTGCTCATTAGCACCCTGGGGGTCCCAGACCTGGTGCTCTCAGCCAAGGTGAGGGGTGAGAGTGGGCTGCAATTTCTTCTCCTCTTTGGGCTCTTTCCCTGGACTTGTGGCTACGTGGGGGGCACGGGGTGAGAAGCTGCAGCCCTGCAGATTAAAGCCCCCCCCCCCCCCCACAGCACAGTCTGCGTCCTGGGCCTGGATGGGGGGGCTCCAGCCGGCACTTTGGGAAACCCCACGGGAAGGAGGGGGTGTATGATCCCTTTGCCCTGGGGTCCGGCTCACAGGGAGCGAGTCCCCCGCTCACCCCCCCGTGCTCATTAATGAGTAACCCCCCGGCTGGACCTTGCCCTCCCGAGGGGCGCGAAAGCTGTCACAGCAGAGCAGGGCTTTTTTTAGAGAGTTTGGTGACCTTTGGGCCTGTTTGTGCAACGCACTGACCCGAAGCTCTTAGCTGGGGAGACAGGGAGGTGCCCAAACCCCCTAAGCTGCTCCCCTTGGCACCCAGCTGGGCTCAAAGGCATCTTGGGTGATTATTCACTAATTTGCTGCGATGCAGCTGGGAGAAGAGCAGCAGGGTTTAAGGAGGGCTCTCGGATGTCAACAGGCCAAGGAGTTTTGAAAGTGGAGGCGAAGATTGGGGGAAAAGCTGACGGCGATGCCGTTAGGGCTGCAGGGTCCTTCCCCGAGCCGCGGGCTGCGCGAGCCCCGCTCTGCAATTAAAAAGCAATTTTCTTGGTTCTCTGTGCAGCTGATCTGACATTGCATCGCCAGCCCTCCGCGCTCGGGAGGCCGCGTGTCCTCGGGGGGCAAGGTGGCACCTCCCGGAGCACGTCACTGCGGCGSAGCTCCTGGGGGTCACCTTGCCTGCGTGAGCTGGCTCAGAGGCATCGTTATCATCTCCTCCTTAATGAGGGACTGGGGGGGGTTCTTATCACCAAAGCGCAGCCACGGCACACTGCAGAGCGCTTGCAAACCGTCGCTCCAGCCGTTTACAGCCCCTTCTCCTGGCTGGGTGGCTCTGGGCCCCGCAGCGGTGACCAGGCACCATCCCCTGTCCCCRTCCGCTCTTTGGGGGACAGAGCGAGTTTGGGGTTAAATTCCTCCCCATGCAGCACGGTGCGTTTCCCCACCGCCCGCGCTGGCGTGCAGTGGGGCAGGGAGCAGAGACCCCCAGCTCCYGTATTGCACGGGGTGATGTGATGCACCGAGGCCACGGGGAGATGGCCAAACACCCCGTGAAACGCCGGTGCCCGGGCACCGTTGCATCGCTGCACCCCGCGGTACCTAAACCCCGCGGGTGCCCGGTGTCACCCCCAGACCCGCTTCGGGGTCCCGCGCCCGGCCTGGGCCGCCGTTTCGGGATACCAGCTCCATGCAAGGCAGCAGCTTCCCACGGAGTCTGCGGCTTTCCCGCAGGAAGCGGGACCAAAGCGGCACCCGSATCCCATCATCCCTGTTTCCCAGCYCAGAGCGAAGGGCGCAGCCCCTCTCCTCCCCTGGCCAGCGGGGCYGGAGCGAGGGCTGTTACTCATTATCCATCCCGGCGCCCGGAGCAGCTGTCGGAGCCGCGTTGCAGGGCCCGGAGCGGCTGTCGGACCCGCATTGCTCCAGCACCGGCAGGATGGTGAGAAGCGGCCGGAGGATGATGCCAAAGCCGCGGGGTGGGAAGGGCTGTCGGGGGCTGTTGGGGACCATCGAGCCGTGCAGGGTTCCTACAACCTGCAGCATTTATTAAATAACTAACATTGCTCCGGTGGGATATAAGAAAAGTAGATTGCGGAACAGAGAAAGAAAGCCAAAAGATTGCTTTTTTTTTTTTTTTTTAAAGAAGATCAGGCAGCGGCTTGTGAGCGGGAACGTTTCCTAACCCGGAGAATTTGCAGCTTTACCAAACAGCCATTTCTCTGCCTAAATTTTTCTTGCCTTTGTCATTCCCCTCCCCTCCCCCGTGCTTTCTGCAGGATAAACCGGTTTCGCTGCTTTTGTATCCCGGGTGGCAGAGTGAAAGGCTCCGGTTTAAACGTGCTGGGAGGGGGTTTGTGCCGGGCAGCGACCTCCCCCCCGCCCCGGGGGCTCCAAACCCGCTCGTGGGGCAGAGCTCGCTGATGGCCCCGGGGCAGGGTTGGGGTCGGGGTCGGGGTTGGGGTCGGCTCCCAGCCCTGCCCGGCCCCGGCAGGATGGTGCAATGGAGCAGAGACTCCGGGGAGCGTGAGGAAGGAGAGCAGAAGGGAACAAGCTGCTCCTCTCCAAGGAAGGTCATCGGAGCCCATTGGACGTGTGTCGGTGGGGAGCGCGTTGGAGCCGGTCCTGCCTGGGGGCACAGGGATTCACCCCCACTCTGGGGTTTGGTGTCCCAACCYGTGCCAAGTCCTTCCCTGTCCCCAGCCCCGGTTGGGAAATCCACCCCCCCAAACYGGGACCCACCCAAATTTCCCCAGGGATGCGCCAAGCTCACGCAGATCCAGGGAATCCTCCCACCTCTCTCTGCTGACTTCCAAGAGAGTCCAGGCTGTCTTCTTCAAATGGAAACACCTCTGCTCTAGGGTTTAAAGAGGGAGAGATGAGCCCTCTGTGTCCATAAATATCCAATCCCTTTGGAAACCTGGCTCTCCAGGGCTCCCTGGGACAGCGGGTGTGGCAGGATTTTGCAGAAAACCAGGGAAAGGACTTCCTTTCCTCTGCTTTAGCTCTTCTTCTTCATCTAGGTTCACGGCCAAGGAGGAGTCAAGTTCCAGAACTGGGCCAAGACCTATGGCTCCTCTCCGGAGCTGTACTTCCAGCCTACGTCGGTGGAGGAGATCCGGGAGGTAAGGCAGATGTTTTCAGGAAAGGAAGAGAWGTTGAAAATTAAGAGAAAGAAAGGCCAAGAAGGGCTGTGCTGCTCCGTTGCATTCAGTGATAAAGACCACGGATGATTACACCTTCAGTCCTTCCTTCAGCCCCGGGATATGGTCCATTCCACCAAACTGCCTCTCAACAGATGCTCTAGCAGATGTCAAACATCTGAAAGATGCAGAAAACCGGCAACCCTGTCCCTGGGTTGGCGGCAGGGTTTAGCCCAGGGAAATTTGGGCACCTCTAGGGAAATTTCRATGGTTCCTGGGAAGTTTCTCACAAGTCACTTTTGTCAGCCTTGGGGATGCCTTGGTCTCAGATGGGCATCACCTCTTTTGGGCTGTCTCAGGAGATGTCTGGGCTTCAGCAGTGGTTTTAGCCCCAGGCGTTGGGTGAATCATCCATGCACAGCACGTGTCAAAGATGGGTGAGATTCGTTATCTGCTCGAGATGCTGCTAGTTTCTTGTCCTTGGCTGCAGAAGGAGCCCTGGGGRTTAGATAAGATTAATCATTTAGGCCTTCAGAGGGCGAAATGTGTGCAAGAGAAACCCAAGATCCCCAAGTCTCAGTCCCTCCGGCACYTCCTCCAGCTCTGGGAGGGCCTTTGGGCATTCAGGGCCCTGCGTTGTCTCCGCAGATCCTGGATATGGCCAGGCAGAGGAACAAGAGGGTGAAGGTGGTGGGGGGTGGCCACTCCCCTTCGGACATCGCCTGCACTGATGACTTCATGATCCAGATGGGGAAGATGAACAGGATCCTCAAGGTGAGACCTGCTTTGGAAACGCGGTGCTGCTCTTGTCTGCAGCCACYGAGGAGTAGGAGGGAGACACTGAGGACTCCCGTCATCATAACTGGGGTGGGGGAGGAAAGGATGGGGAGCCTTTCCCCAAACCAGATGCTGGCGCAAGGCTGGGCAACAGGGATTTCCTCTGCGTAAAAAGATTGCTTTGGAAGCATAGGGAGCAGCCGTAAAAATGCAATGAAGTGATGTCTTCCCAGTGTGGACTGGTGAGGAACATGGTCCATGTGGCCATAACCCACAGCCCCTGCCGCTCAGAGCAGAGTTATTTAGGATGGGTGCTGGAGCATGGAGAGGAGGGACAGTGGTGATGTTTCCTCTTGCGATGAACTGGGAGGAGATGACATCTATCTTGAGGATCCTGTTTTTGCATCTGTGTAGATCCCACCGAGCTCAGCTTTTGCTGGGTGTAGGTGGAAGGGCTTAACCCTTGCATGATGGCCTCATGACAGCATGATCTGCTGGGTGGAGCGGAGATACCTGGCAGGACAACCTTTCTCGGGATGCTCTGGGAAATGCAACGTGGCTCACTTGATGCAGGCGTGCAAAAGCGCCCCAGGCACGGTGGCCTAGCAAAGGCCTGGYGGAGCATTTCACGTGGATGCTCGTGGTCTGCGGTTTCTTCCTGTGTAAGGTGGGAAATGTCCCCACAGGAGGGAGGAGAATGGCTCCATTCCAGCTTCCTATGCTTGTCGCCGTGCAGGAGAAAGCTCCTCCTGGTTGCCCATCATACCCTAACCAGCTGGTGGAGGAGAGCTGCTGCAATTGGGGGTTTTCCCGGTGCCCTGGTTTGCATCCAAGGTGCAGGGAGAGACTGGGCCCTCACCAGGCTGCGTGGCTGGGAGGTTGGACACGTGTGCAGCTGAAGATGAAGCACTCCTGACCGTAGCAGTAAATCCCGAGAGCTGGGTCATTAATGGTAATTAACAGCAATAAGCGATTAAAGAACAGCTCCTTCCCTGACAGCTCAGTCTCTCAGAAGTGGGATGAATAGCTCCTCATGAGCCTCCCTGGCAGCGGGAGCCCGGAGAAGCTGGTGGAGCAAGGCGAGGGGCAGAGCTTTGCCGGGGGTGCCTGCTCCCCCGTCCCACGTTCGRTCCGTCAGGAGAACTTGCAGCTTCTGCATCGCGTGATGTGCAGGGTAMCACAGATGGTTAGGGCTGGAGAGAGGTGGAAGCTCCTGGTGGAGAGGTACCACATGGTACCCAGCTCTCCTGGTAGATGTTTTCTGCTGAGCAGATGCACTTGTGTGGGCTGCTCCTCTACCGAGCTCTGCAAACTTTCCCTCTCACCTTGCACCCCTTCGCAGGTGGATAAGGAAAAGCAGCAAGTGACGGTGGAAGGTGGGATTTTCCTCTCGGATCTGAATGTCGAGCTGAGCAAGCACGGGCTGGCCCTGGCCAAGTGAGTGAGACACGCGCTTGGGGCCCTTCCTCGGTGGTCTTCCCGTTGTCCGTTGCTGCCCCACGCTACGTGCTGGGACATGGYRACRCAGGGACATTTGAGGAGSTTTTACTGCAAAATGGGGGAGTTTGCTTCKGGATTTGGTCTTCCAAAGGGGGGCCCATAGGTCACAGGTCAAAACGACCGGGATGGCATGGCTGGTTCTGCCTTGGGGCTGGGTGAGGGATGTCCCTGTACCGAACCCCTTGCACCCACCAGGCCGGTGCTTTTGTGTCACAAAGGAAAGCTTTGCTCTCCCTGGCCCTAAAAAGATAGGCGCTGCCCTCCTCGGGTGCGTTGCACGGGGGAGAGGCTGACAGCAGACAGCTCTTTAATCCGGCAGTAAAAGCAGCCTGAGGGCAGATGAAATCAGGCTAGAAATGAGTTTTTTAATGGCGAAGGGTAATTAGCCGCTGGAACGAGTTAGCGGGAGGCGTGGGAGGGTCTTAGCTCGGCCCGGCTTTGGGATGTCTGTTGTCACCRGAGGTGGGGGTGATGGGCGGTGGGTCCCTGCACAGAGGATCAGAGTCCCCGAGCTGATCACAGCCTCCCGCTGCCTTGAACCTGCCTGATCCTGCTTCGCCGTGGCCGTCTCACGAAGGGCTCGGAGACGTGTTCGGAAAGGGGTTTGCAAAGGGAACGGCAGCTATGTCTTCCTTCATCATAAGAGCGATCAGCTCGTTAGAAGCCTGGCCAAGGCTGGAGTGAGGGCTGGGAAGGGGAAGCCCCCCYGAGCCGGCAGCTAAGGGCGCACGTCGGAGTGAGCAGACGGGTTTTATAGCAGAGAAATCTGCGGAAAAGGGTGCAACGGACACCGAAACCCCAYCTGGTTCAGGAAGTCCCTGAACATCCGCCGTTGGAAGYGGGAAGGGTATTTGGAGCAAATAGYGGGAATAGCCTTGCCYRYGTGSCTGGAGGGATGGTGCCAGGATCAGCCCTGGTGCAGCAGGATCCTCACCCAGCCTGCTCSTCTGCCCACAGCTTAGGCGCTGTTTCCGAGGTGGCAGCGGCCGGTGTGATCGGCACGGGGACGCACAACACCGGGATCGAGCACGGCATCCTGCCCACCCAGGTAAGGCCGGGACCGCCGGGCTGCTCCTCACCTGGGTGCGGGGACGTGTGTCAGGGTGTGCGTTGATGCGTGGACCTCGGCATCTGGCCTGCAAGGTGGATGTCCCAACGCATGGTCAAAAAGCTGGTGCACCCAGCCCTGGGGTGACAGAGGACCGTGGGCAACCTGGTTACCCCATGCACACGTTGGAAGCCACGTTGGTCACGCACCCCCTGCGGCATCTCCAGGGCTTTATGTCCCTGGCTAATGCCAGCCCTTGGTCCCRCACTGTTGGCCTTGCTGGCTGGATGAGTCCCTGATGGGGAGTAAAGTAACCCGGGTCCACTGGTGCCTTGTGAAACTTCACCAGCCAGCCAAGGCGTTCCAGTCCCCAAAACTCCTGGTCCTGGGGTTTTTGTCTTATAACTCAATGAATAGTTGYTGTATCAAAGGAAAACCATTTCTTCTTCTATCTAAGCTCCTCCTGAAACCAAATCTCTTTGGGGCTCAGGTCTGGTTTTAAATAGTTAAGAAAAGCCTTCAATCTGAACTCAAATCCTGTCTGGCAATTCCACCTAGGACTACAGAGAAGTGAAGTCGTCTGGGGGAGATTTACTACTTTAATTGATGGTTTTTTCTAATATCCCCCGGAGAGAGAGAGGGATCCTTTCATGCTGCAAAATCAACGGTGGGAGGGGCTGGCAGAGCCCAGCTCAGCTGAAAGCACCCTGTGATGCCGGTCGTGGCATCGGGGTCTCCCTGCACAGCACCTGGCCCCGTGGTTTGGGGTCTGCAGGGACCCAGTGCAGCGTGGAAACGGGACACAAGGCCCTTCCCAGCGGCAAGGTCAGAGGGGCCTAGGGTTTTCCAGCTGATTGCGTTCCTCCCGGTTTCCCCCTCTGCGCCCACCCTGCCCTTAGCCCTGGGTTATGCTGAACATTTTGAGGTTTCTGGTTGCTCCTGACCAGCCCCGTGCTGCCACCCATCACTTGCTAAATACACAGCCCTGGAGGTGGCATGGGCAGGTACCCGTCTGCTGGGGAGGGCTGGAGAGGTGTCTTCTGGAAGCCTAGGACACAAATCCAGAGCAACTCYTAAGGAGCGTGCAAGAGTTGTTAGCACTGCCCTACTTAATACTCTTTCTGTACTCCTATTTTTTGATACTGTCTGTTTTTCTCCGTGTGAASGGGGCAGAGGAGACCATTCCCCAGTGGGATGTGCTCCCGGGGATGACGCTTTCCTCTCCTCCCGACAGGTCGTGGCGCTGACGCTGCTGACTGCTTCGGGGGAGATCCTGGAGTGCTCGGAGTCGGTCAACGAGGACATCTTCCAGGCTGCCCGCCTGCACCTGGGCTGCCTGGGCGTCGTGCTCACGGTCACCTTCCAGTGCGTCCCCCAGTTCCATCTGCATGAGGTGGCCTTCCCGTCCACCCTCACCGAGGTACCGCCGCAGCCTACGCTTCCAAAGTCTCCCTGGGGAGAAGCAAAGTTCTCTGCAGGGCGAAATGGCCTGGGAAGGGGTTATGCTTCGGTAGCAAATCCCCCAAAAGCATGTGGCTTATAATCCTTGTGCATCTTCATGGTGTCTTCCAGCTGGGACCTTCTCCAGGGTGACAAAGCAGAGAACTTTGTTTCTTGGGAAAAGCCAGCTTAGCCTCCCGTGGGTGGGAAGGGCATCCACCGGGATCAGAGCGGTGCAAGGGGTGGGCGGGGAGGAGAAGCGCTCGTTGATGCCACCTCCTTGCCACGTTGGGCAGGTGGCAGGTTGGGACCTGCCGCAAGAGGCGTGTTGCATGGTGCAGCCGTGACGCTCGGATGTTCAGGAGCGGAGCAGGATTTGGGAGCASAGCCTGTGTCGCGTGGCCGCGGGCTGAAGGGACGGTGCTGAGGAGGCAGCCCGGGAAGAGGCATGGCAGGGACGGCCGCTTGCATTTGCTTTAACCTTTGCAAAAAAGCAGCTGGGAACTCGGCATCTTGCCCGGGGAGCAGAAGAGGTAGAAACGCCTCCGCTGTGACCCTGCTCTGTGCAGAGCCTGCAGGAGTGGGGCAGACAGGGAGGTCTGCAGGGAAAGGCACTGAAAAGAAAGTGGTTTTCTTTATTTGCCTGGTTGCTTTTGAGAGCCGCAAGGCCGCGGTCTCTGCGGGAAGCTGTGTGTGTTCTTGGTTGCTTTCAGCTCGGAGTCCATCCCCAGGCAGGTCAGGGGCATCACGATGAAGTGGAAGCTCACTTCTTTCCGTATTGCCACCAAGGGTCTGGCCCCAAGCTGCTCCCAGGGTCCTCCCCAAGCTGGGCTGGGGGGCTAGTTTCACCCCAGCCTCGCGCTTGCTGTTGGGCTGCGTGAATTTAACGGGGAGGGAAGCGGGACTCCGAGTGTTGGTGGCGTGGCCGCCTCTCCGGTGCCGGAGCGGGTCCAGGTTGCGCTTAGGGAAGGAACGGAAAGTGCCGTCTCCCGGAGCCCGGGATGTGCTGGAGCAGGAACAGAACCTGCTCGGCTCTGTTTCAGCTGTAATTCGGGCTCGGGGCTGGCGGAGACGCCAGCTCGCTGGCAGGACACGCTGGCAGCGGCACCCGTTTTGGGGGAGGTAAGCATGTCACCGTGCCCTGGAGGCTTTGCAATCCGGGCAGAAACATCTGGGCTTGGCTCCGGATTTATCACCGTGGGCTGCACGCGGGATCCTTGCTTGTAAAACAGACTCCTGATCCGCAGTGCTGCACCTTGCGCTCATGGACGCTAATGCTGGAAAGCTTCAATGTCATCAGGGACGGCTGGTGCTGTCTTTGGGGAAGAGGCTGGACTGAGACCCCCATCCGGAGCTGCATGGAGCAGCGAATAACCATGCTTAATTTCTCAGTGGGAGAGAGTTTGGTCTCCTGAGCGATGGACCCTGCAGATGCAGCCCTGGAGCAGGGAAACGCTGCCTGCAGCGAGAAACCTGTTTGCAGCCACCGTGGTCTGGAGCTGCTCCGGGCTCGGACCCGCTCCTGGGGCACATGATGCCGATGGTCCTGCAAGGCCCGTGATGCAGAAGCTGCCACCGTTGTGCTCACACGACCATCAGCATCACCCGCTGGGGCCATCTCCGGGAGGGAGATCTCCATCTCTGAGAGCTGGTAACTCGAGGCACGCGTGACTAAGCCTAATGCAGATTTAATGTCACAGCTGGAGAAAATTGTCCCTGCTAGAAATCCAGGGCTGGGCTGGTGAACTGATGTGATGAAGCAAAAACGGGGAGATGGATGTGATGAAGCAAAAATGGGGAGATGACTGTGCTGGCTCTGGCCCATGTCCCCAGGTCCTGGGGGAGCAGAGCGGCAGCCTGCAGAGCCCGGCTGCTCCCACGAGCTGCGTCCTCTCCTGGGAGGTGTCATCTCCTGCCCTGTTGCCTCCTGCTGCTCAGCTCCCGGAGAGCCTCGCCTCTTCCGATGACAGATGGGCCACCTAAAATAGTCCCTGAGCATCTTGTGCTCTTGAGGATGACTCGGTCTCATTTTGTGAGTGAGGCCTGGGTGTTTTCCAGGATGGGCTGTCCTTCTGCCAGCGCGAAGATTGTGTTTAACTCTCCTTTTTTTTTTTTTTCCTGAGTTGAACTTGGGATGAACTATGCTGAGGATGAGAATAGGTTTTATGTGTCACATATTTCAAGGGCTAGACTGAATAAATCCCGTATCAGGATCAATCCGCAGAGCTGCATTTGAGTAGCGTGGTGGAAAATTCCCTTTAAAGCAGTTGCCGTGTCTCTACTGGTCTTGCTTCTCTCTGTCTTGCCAAAGGTGTCTCTTGCCTAACTCAGGGTGTTAGTGACTGGCCTGATCTGGGACATCTCCAAGGGATGTGGCTTCCTGAGGAAGATTTCTGACCTTGTCTTCCGTAGATCAGGATCTTGCATGGCTCTGAAGACTTCACATGCTGTTATCCCCTTGGCAAGTTCTCCGTCTGTCCCATGGTGCCTCCTCTCCCAGTCGCCCCAGACACCACCACCTCTCCGTGGCCGTGTCCCTCCTGAAGGCCTGCATCTCGCGTGTAGTCCCTGAGCTAGCTGACCATGGAGAGCAGGAGGATGGAGTGAGCCAGGCACAGGCTCCTTGTGACCTCCCGGGATGATGGAGGGGAACGTCTGATTTCTCTGGAAGAGGCGTGAAAGGCCCTTCCTTAGGGTGGTGCATCTCTTTACAAGCCCAGGTCTCCTCATGGCTCCGCAGCCAGTGGCGGGTCTGATCTGGACCCCTTGGAAAGCATTTTGAAGCCCCTGTGGGCATTTCTGCAGAGCAGTTTTAAGGAACACAGCCTTTTTCTCCTGGGAACAACCCTGTCTCTGCCGTTGCATAAACTTCTTTTAGCTGCTGGGTGCATTTCCTTGGAGCCTGCTTATCCTCATGGTGCTAGGAGCTTGGATGGAGCACGTGTTGTCACAGCGCTGGGAAGCTGGATGGAGCAAAGTGTTTGCTCAAACGTGGGTAGGAGCATGGCCCCGCCACGGCCGGGCATAGCACAACTTCTTCCATGCTGCAGTGTTATCCTGGGGGAAAGGAGATGGTTTTGGGGTGCAAATGGGGCCACTTCCACATCTGGCGTTCCCACCAGCTACCTCCCCTGCCTGCAATAGCTCGCCATGCTGCAGCTTGGTGCAGCTGCCTGCTGTCCCGGGCGCTGGGCGCGAGGACGTGAGGTGTTGCTAATGGCCAAGGATTAGCGCGGTTGTGTTCTGCTCCTGAGCTTGGGAACCTCTGCCCCAAAATGGGTTGCGGTGATTTGGCTGTGCACACATCCAGGAGCCCAGAGCTAGGTTTCTGGATGGGGAAACTGAGGCATGGAGTTCAGCAGGAGGAAGAAAGCAGCAGCAGTAAAAGCCAGACTCTTCTCGCGCCTGGATCTGCTGTCAACCATCTTTTCAACCATTCTTTGTCTTCCTGTGAGCTCCGACATCTCTCGCAGTGCATAACCCTAGTGGCATCTTCATCTGTTATCTCAGGCTTGGTCAGTGCTCCAGCTCTAGCAAAGCTTTGAGAAATGCTGTCCTTAATTTTTTTTTTTTTAAAGGATTTGGTGCCCCTTTGGGATGGCTTGAATACCACCAGGAATGTGAATTTAATACGTTGTAAGTACTGATCTGAAGCAACCTAGGGGTCTTTGTGCAGTGCTGTAGGCAGCTGGGCTGGCTGGGAAGGCGGATGGAGGTCCCGGCGCGTTGCCTGGCTCTATTAGCACGTCTCTGCCCGCCGTCACCCCTTCACCTGTACCAAGGGCTGCACCAGGCTGGTCCAAAGCTGTTGTACTTCAGGGTCTTATTTTTCCTGGGAGGTGGGAAGGGACGATGCAGGAATGAGGGAAGCCTGGCAGGATGTTTCTCAGCATACAGCAAGTTGCATTTAGGTGTTGCCAGGTGCAGAAGTTGGCTTATGAGCGATCTTTTGCTTAGGAACAGCCCGCTGGCTTTCTGACCCAGCCTGGGCTGTGGCTTCCCTGGTGCCCCTGGCAGACAGCTCCCCAGCTGAGGTGTGCACTGAGGTTGCATCTGCCACGTCCCTGGGGTGCTGACGGCTCCTCGGTCTGAGACCGAACCACACAACTCCCACCCATCCTCCCCAGACCACTTGCACCTTCACCGCATCCTCTGGCATCTCTCCTAGGCCGGATAATTTGCCTGTTTACTTTCTCTGCGTACGCGAGGGCTGTTTCGCCGCATCCCTCGGGACTGTTAGGAGAGCGAAATGGGAATGCGCTCGATAAATATTCATGCCATTATCAATTCTTGGTTGTTGCCGCTCCTCGCCCCCTTCCCGATCTCTGGCTTTCATGTCGAGTGGCCCAGCGAGGCGGAAGAGAATAATGGCGAGGGAGCAGCTTGCTTGAAATATTTAAGCCTGAGTTATCTAAGACTTTGCAAATAATATATGTGTGTGAGGAGCCGGGCGTGGATTTGCGGTTATATAAGATCTGCCTGCTTTCTTTCCTCGCCTCGTGATCGTCTTCAGCACTGTGAAAAAAACTCAGCTGTGCCAGCTGCTGACGGTGCACCGGGGCTGGTGCAAATCGGCAGGGCTCCCCATGGGAGGGACATGTCGTGTGTCCCCGGGAGAAGTGTAAGGTGAGATGCTTCTTCCCCCGTATTACCTTGCTGGCTGCATTATTTCCAGCTTTGGGCCCTTCTGCGCTGGATGCAGTTTCTATATATGCAATAAGCCGGTGGGTTTCTCTTCCACTAAGTTATCGGATCTGCTTGTGAACCTGAGACAGCTGCAGCTGAACGACCTGTTGGATGCAGAAGTGTTTCCTTGCTTTGGGTCAGAGCCTGCTGCTCGCCAGCCCTAACCTGGGACATCCCCGTGCCGGGAACGGACCCCGCGAGCTCCGTTGCCCCGAGGCTGAGAGCTGCCAAGCCAAAACCCTGGGTTTATCTTCTGCAGGCTGATATCCTCCTCTTGCAAGGATCGAAGGGATGCAGCTAGCAGGTTGCCCGCTAGCAACAACAGGAACATCTTGGAGGTGGTTTCCCGGCTCTTTGGGAGCTGCAGGCACCAGGCTGCTAATTCTCATCAGTTACAGTAATTGCTTTCTGTCTTCCCGTCACCTCTGCTTTAACGGGCGTCGCGGCAGCGCAACTGCACGGAGGTCTTGCCCGTGTGGGGTGACAGCAAAATGCTCGACGCCGAAACAGCCCAGCCTGGCACTTAATAGCTCATTAAAACAAGTCTCCCGAATGACAGCTTCAGCCAAGGTCTCCCCGACCTTCCTGGGGCGGCATCAGCGGCTCTCCGCACCCTGTGCGCGCTTCGCCTCGGTTGAGCAAACGCCCCAAAGCAAAGTCGCTGGGTTTTCTCTGAATCTTTCTGCAAGGCTGCAGAGGACAGCTGCATGGCTCCTTTGAGGAGCTTCCTCTCTCAAAGCTCTTTTCTGTGTCTTTATGAATAATTTGGCAATTTTGCGTTTCTCCCAAGAAGCTGGGGACGGCTCTGGGACCCTGGTGCTTTTGGCAGTGCTGGAAGGAAACCAGGCCCGAGCAGGGAAAAGGAGCCTCGCTCCCCAGCACTGACCCCTCTCGCTTCTGCATGGGTTGTTTTAATAAGTGTCAGGCACCCTGAGTGCGGGAAGGAGCCAGCAGCACCTGCAAGACAGAGGTCTCTGCCACAGCCTGCTCGAGGCAGAGGAGACCACGGGCAGGCCCCCTTCCCCTCCTTCCCAGCAGCTGGGTCCATGGGTCTCTGTTATCCCTTTCCTGGCACAGCCAGGCTGCGTCGATTCCCCTCCAACCCTGGGATGGCCGAGATTGTAGAGGATGTCGGTCCTGCTCCAGCGCTGGTGATGCCCAACTCTACGGCTGGCCTGGAACCCCTTGAGATGCCTCCTCACCTGCTCCGAGGGGGCACGCGCTGACCTGCTGTGGTTTCTCGGGGTGTTTCAGGTGCTCGATCATCTCAATGACCACCTGAAGAGATCCAAATACTTCCGCTTCCTGTGGTTCCCACACAGCGAGAACGTCAGTGTCATCTACCAGGACCCCACCAGCAAGGCAGGTCCCTGCACCGGGAGGGGGAGAGCTCGGGTGCCCTTCCAGAGCCTTCCAGGCAGGGCGAGGGCTGTTGGGAGTGGGTCGTCCGGCAAGCAGCACTTGGGGTTGGGCTGGAGTATCCCAGGGCTGAGCCAGGAGCAGCTCTGTGGTCTGGAGATCCCAGGGGGAGAAGTGGTGGCATTGCTGGCAGCTGGTCCTGTCCCTTGACTCCCAGCTCTCGGCATCCCCATCGCAAAGCCTGTTTTCTAGCCCAGCGCCGTGAGGCCTGCCCCTTCCCGGGGCTGGATGTGGCCCCATCTCACCATGGGGGAGAGGTTGGGTGGCCCCGGGATGCCCTTCTCCAAAGCCCCGCTCCCATTCGAGGTGCCCGCTGCCCACCTTGGTGCCCGCTGGCAAGCAAGGCGAGGAGAGCTGCAGTTCCYGGCGGTCCCCAGTGGTCATCACCTTCCTCTGCTTGGCTTTGCAGCCCTCCTCTTCCTCTGCCAGCTGGTTTTGGGATTATGCCATTGGCTACTATTTGCTGGAGTTTCTGCTCTGGATCAGGTAGGACCACACGTGGGGGAAGTGGGGACAGGGCAGGTGTCCCCAGGGCTGCTGGCCCTTTGCTGCCCGGCTCTGTCCCCTGCATCGCTATAACTCCCGTGCTGCTTCCCTCAATGCTGGGTGCCCTAAGCAGGGAGGGACGATGGCAGGGGGGGACTTGTCACCAGGTCATCCCCCCCCGGGGATGGAGGGCTCGTCTGTTCCCCTCCAGCAAGCTCCTCTGCAGAAGGGAGCGAGTTTCGGCTCGGGGACGATGTCTGGGGCTGCACTGCCCTCTTGTGTGCTCGGAGCGGGAGCACCGTGGGTTTGCAGCAGGAAAGGAGCCTCTGGGAGATGGAGTTGGCTGCAGATGTGTCCTGAGCCCCAGTGATGACCCAGCACCCTTCTTCTGGCTCGCAGCCGGCCGTGGAGACAGGAGCTGAGGGAAAGGGTGCAGGTCCCAGATCGGGTTGCGGGGAGCACAGCGGCTCCCCCCCCGCTGCCTGCGGCAGTCCCGCAGCTCCGGGGTCTGGTCTCACCTCCCGCTCTCTCACCCGCAGCACCTTCGTGCCCAGCTTGGTACGCTGGATCAACCGCTTCTTCTTCTGGCTCCTCTTCAGCTCCCGGGTGGAGAACGTCGCCATCAGCTACAAGATCTTCAGCTACGAGTGTCGCTTCAAGCAGCACGTTCAGGACTGGGCCATCCCCATGTAAACGGCTCTGCGGCCCCTCCGTGTCCATCCCCTGCCCGTGCTCTGCCCCAGGGGCATCGGCAAGGCCACCAGGCAAAGGAGCCTGGATCATAGGCGCCAGGCGCACCTGCGAGCCCAGCACGGGGACCCTTCTGCGCCCTGTCCTGGGCTGCAAGATCCAACCCCCGTGGCGTGTTTTGGGGCTCTGTGAGCCCCAAGCAATGGGAGGGATTTGCTGGGTTGTGCCGTGCCCTGAATTAGCACCGGGTTGGGGATGGAGCTGGGGGGGCAGGAGGGCTCCAGCCCAGTGGGAGCTGGTCATGGCCGTGCTAAGGTTAACCGGGGCTGGGGGGCTGCTCCTGGGCAGTGAGAAGACGAAGGAGGCCCTGCTGGAGCTGAAGGCTGCCCTGGAGAACAACCCGAAGATGGTGGCTCACTACCCTGTGGAGGTGCGCTTCGCGCGGGGGGATGAGATCTGGCTGAGCCCCTGCTTTCGGCGGGACAGCTGCTACATGAACATCATCATGTACCGGTGAGCCGCAGCGCTGGGGGCTGCCCCCACCCCATCCTGCTCCGCTCCTCTCCTCCTCCCCTTGGGGTTGCACCCCCAGAGGGTTTCCATCCCCTGGTGCTGGTGAAAGAGGCAGTGACAGGTCCCCGATGTCCACCCTGGAGCCCTTCTCCCCCAGGAGGAGGTTTCTCGGGGAGGTTTCCCAGGTGCGCTAACGGCTCCAACTAATCCTCTCCCAGGCCCTACGGAAAGAACGTCCCGCGGCTCAACTACTGGCTCACCTACGAGGGCATCATGAAAAAGCACGGCGGGAGACCGCACTGGGCAAAGGTACCCACGGCCCCGTTGCTCAGGGGGAGAGGGAGCCAGGGGGTCGCTCCTCCCTCTCTGCCCATCCAGGTGCATCATCTAGGGGGTTGCAGCCTGCAGCGGGTCCGAGAAGGGCACCCTCCTCTGCCCGCTCTGGCTGTGCACCGCGGGGAGGGTGCCTCAGGGAGATGGCCTGCAGCCCTCTGCGTGTGGGGTTGCACCTCCTTGCCAGCCGCCCTGGGCACGCAGATAAGGGCAAGGAGGTGCCCCCCGTGCCACGGGGCTGGGGGTGTCCGGGGCCAGCAGAGCGATGGGCGGCCCCCCTCCGGTTTCTCTCCTGCAGGCCCACACGTGCACCCGAAAGGACTTTGAGACCATGTACCCGGCCTTCCCCAAGTTCTGCGCCGTCCGGGAGAAGCTGGATCCCACGGGAATGTTCCTGAACACCTACCTGGAAAAGGTGTTTTACTGATGGTGCAGGGACGGGGTGAGGTCAGGGGTGGAGGAAGGACCAGCCCCATCATTCCTGGTTCTCAGGACACGCTAAAGCTCATGGTCCTCCATGGCTCCAAGGTGCTGCACCCCCCAGCTCTGTCCTCATTTGTCACCATGGCTGGGAGCAAGAGCTGGCCCCATGGGAAGGGGCTTACTCTGATCTCCAGGCTTCAGCAGCCCAGATGGTCCAGAGCCCAGCTCCCGTGTTTAATGCCAGCAGGATCTCTGTAGGGCCTGGAAATCACTCCTGGAGACCAACAGCTCAGGTGTGTCATGTTCCTGTCCCCCCCTCCTCCTCCCCCCCAAGACCTGCACAGTCCCATGTACCTCCTGTCCAAGCTGATGCCTCAATAAAGATCTTTTCTCTGAGCAAAGCCAACCTGAAGGTGTGTTCCCAGCCCAGGCATGCATCCGAGGGAGGTCCCAGCCCTGGGGACCGGAGAAAAAGGCCGTTGTCCCAGCACAGCCCCAGTGCTGGGGTCAAGGTTGGGTATGGCGAGCTGAGCCCATTGCACAGCCCTGGTGCTGGTGCCACCTGGGTCCTCAGAGGTCAGGCCTGGGCCCGGCTGCCCTTGCAGAGACACGCAGGCAGATTTTGGGAGGAAGAGGCTGAGGGAGATGGGCTGAGCCTGAGGATGGGTCTAACACAGGGAGGTTTCCAGCACCCTGTAGAGGATGCCCCTGCAAGGGTGGAACGGGTGAGCGTCGAGGGGTCGGAGGAGCACTTTTCACCCCTCCCTGGGGAGGAGCAGGCTCCCAACGCTGGACTAGGCTTTTCTGCAAGGAAGGGCAGCTCCCACGCTGGCCTAGGCTGCTCTCTCCCACCTCAACCCCATCCCTGCTCCTGTTGGCATAAGGGAGCCTGGGCACGGGCAGACGGGCTGCGCAAACATCCAGGACAGACAGACAGCAGGCTGACAACCCTTCTAGAGAGACACTTTGTTGGGAGTTTATCACCCTGTTGCCCCAAGATGCCCCCATGGCTGAGGACCAGGATGCTGTGGACTCTGCACTGACACCCGTGGGTGCGAGAGCTCCGGCCATGGGCTCCTGTGAACCCATGGAATAGACCCAGCTCAACACCTGGGTCCAAAGTCAGTTAACAAACCTGGCGTCCAAGCCATGCTGTTACGTCAAAAGTGATTTCTGGGGAATTGTGTTAATTCTTCTGCTTGGGCAGATGGGGCACCACCAGCTGCAAGGCAGAGGCTGCCTGAACACGGGGACTAGGACGGTTCCCGCTATGGCCTTAGCAAATGCATTGCCAGCACACGGAGCGTGAGGCCAGAGAGGGCTTGGGGACAACCACGCCGAGCAAAGAGCCGCCGCGTGGGAGATGCGGCCCTGGGGCTCTTTCACCCAACGCTTCGGGCAGCATCTTCCGAAGGTTCCCGTTAGCTGGCAGCAATTCCAACTTCCAGCCCTGGGAGTCAGGTGGGATGTAAAAAAACACGCTTGGAGAAGTGCAAATCCAGGAGAAGCTCTCAAATCTGAAAACACAACCTGAAAGCAACCTAAAGAGAAAGGCAGGCCGTTGTTTTTAGGGAGGGCTTGGAAGGTGGAAGCGGAAGCCGGCGAGGAGCAGGCAAGGGAGGCTGCCGGCACGTCTGCAGAGGGAGGAGGTGCTTGTGTCCTCGGAGACTGCTGCAGGCTTTAGTTTCGTTTCTGCTCTGCTGCAGCTTCCGGAACCTCAACAAATCTGAAGGTAAGAAATAGAAACTACTTTTAGTTATTTTGCTTTTTTTAATTGGCTGATGATAATTATTCCTTATCTATAGGACTCCTATGATCAGCAGCACAGTATGTTTGTATAGAGGATGTGACAATTATTTTCTGCCTAATCCAGTTGCAAGGCAGCTTTTGTTTAAATTTTCCGTGTGCTGTTGTCTATTTTGCTTGTCAGTCCCTGTCTTTTCCAAGCTGCTCTGGCCTTTGCCACTCTCAATCACTTAAAATCATGCAGCAACACAGAAAATACAGCTGGTGCTATTGAGGACTTCCTCCTCAAATCAAGGCGAGCCTGGCTGAAGACCGTAATGGTGCTCTTCTCTCTCCCTCGGGAGGAGCTTGCGATGCTTTCACTTCTTCTTTTCTTTCTTTTTTTTTTTTTTTGTTTCCCTGAAGCCACCATCTTACCTTCCGATCTGTGCACACCCCAGTTTCAAATAAGCTGTCACAACCCATCGCTCACTTAAGGCCAGCCCGGTTCGGAGTTAGTCTCGCTCGATGGCAGAGGGAGGACCAGAACAACAAGGTAAGCGGCGATCGTGTCCCGCGAGTGTCCCAGCATCTGCAGAGCAGGGCATCCCGGCTGCTGTAATGTTACGTTCTGCAGCTTGCACCTGATGGAGAAGAGGCCCAGATCTTCACCAGTAGCATCTGCTTTCCAAGCTCCAAAACGGGCCCTCGCCCCCCCACCCCACCCCATCTATTTTTTATTGCTCTGAAATCTGTCTCAGTCCCGATTTGCTGTATAGTTTTGGGTCACTCTCGGACAGCGTTTAGGGGTTGGACCGGTATGGCAGCTTCTGTGCTTGTGGCAAAAGGGGGATTTACGCTGAAGCAAATAAAGGGAGTTTTGGGATCTCTTATGTAGCCTCCTGTGGGGAGCGACAGCAGGTTCAGGTTAGGGAAGAGGCATCTGCTCTGAGCTCATCCATTTCAGTCTCTGGGTTTTTGTTTCTAGCAGTACCAGCTAAGAGGTAAGGTTTTTAAATGGATGCTTCCACAGTGCCGTCAGGCATGAGTTTTGGGCTGCAAAGTCTCTAGAGAGACTTAACATGCTGATGAGAATTCCCCTTTCTCTGAAAAGGCAATGTTGATGGCGTAACAGAAGAGACTCCCAGGAAAAGGAAAAGGTTCAACAAATATCAACATTTTGAAGATGAGAAGCAAGAGGCTCTGAAGAACTGTGAGTATGGACAACAGCAGCCTTTGCTGACCCTGGGCAGCATGTTTGGAACAAAAACCTTGCACATAAATGAAGTGACCCAGGCTCAGCTGTGGCTTGTGGGACAAAACTGGTCTGTGTGAGATGGTCCCAGCTTAAATTCATACGGATGCATCTACGCTTGCCATGGAAGGAAGTCATCAGCTCAGTGGCTCTCACACCCTTCTCGTTGCCATCCTCTGAGCCAGGGGACACCATCCTTGAGGCTCTTTGCTGGTCTCCTGGCCACACAAACTGCCCCGCAGAGCCAGTGTTTTTGGGGCTGCCCGTGCTGCGAATAGCATGCAGAGCAGTCTGCTTGATGCTCGCGGGCTGGGTTTTGGGGGGGTCTTCTGTTGAGGGCTGCCTAGCTTTGGAGGTGCCGCCCTAGGACACGGGGACAGAGATGCAGCTGATCATACAACTCTGTTCTCCTTCCAGGCAAAAAGAAGCAAAAGGACCTAAGAACCATTCTGAACGAGTCCTGCACAAAGCTGTCAGACTTTCTCTCTCTGCATGGCACACCTGGGACAACAGATGGGTTTGAATACATCAAGTGAGTTGTCAGCCATTTTCTTGCTAAAGGGCATCTTTTGGTTCTTCTGAGGTGGTCCAGAGTTTTTGCCATACTCATGGGCTTTTAAGCCTGCCTCTATTTGTAGGGAAAAAGAAGTAGTGCGGGGCTGTTCTTGCTTTGCAGAGCTTGCTGGAAATCCTGATATGATGTCCAGTGAGTGACCGGAAAGCTGTCTTTGAATTGGGTATGGAGCGTATGTAGGATCCCACAGCTTCCAGCTGAAAGTCTCTTTTGTGTATATAACAAAATGTACTTCACCTTTCTCAAATACACAAACCTGATGGAGTCATTTAAATCGCCCTTTCTTCTCTCTTCATCCCCAGGAACCGCCTTAAAGGCTTGAAGCCGGATATTTTGCTGGATCCCGTTTGCATTGGTCTCTTTGGCAGCACCGGGGCTGGGAAAAGCACGTTACTGAATGCTATCATAGAGAAAAATTTCTTCTTGCCGGTGTCTGGGAGCAAAACCTGCACGTCTTGTGTGGTGCAGATCAACACAAGCCGCACCAAAAATTATGAAGCAAAAGTTTACCTTCTCTCCGATGAGGCAAGGATAATATTCGTGTTTTTTGCCCTTGAAGCAGAAAGTAAAGGAGACTGAGTCACAGAATCACGGAAGGGTTGAGGTTGGAAGGGGCCTCTGGAGATCACCTAGTCCAACCCCCCATAGAGCACGTTGCCCAGGACCACGTCCAGGTGGGTTTTGAATATCTCCAGAGAAGGAGACTCCACAACCCCCCTGGGCAACCTGTTCCAGTGCTCAGCCACCCTCACAGCAAAGGAGTTTTTCCTCATATTCGGATGGACCTTCCTGTGTTTCCGTTTGTGCCCGTTGCCTCTTGTCCTGTCGCCGGGCACAAACTGAAAATAATCCAGCCTAGGCTTAGAGGGCTTCTCCGGAGGGAAGTTCGGCTTTCTGGAAGGGACCTGGACATGGGGGAGGATGTAACACCTGATGGACAAAGTGTTCCTGAAGAAGTGTCCCTGAAGACCCTAGCAGCAGTTCCCACTGGTTTAGGTGCTCAAAGAGAGAAGCAATATAACTTCTTTCTTGCTCTCCCATCCCGGAGGCCCGAGACACCTCAGCTGTGCCCGTGTGCTGGTTGTCTTGCAGCAATCTTGCTCAGGCCCCATCCTTCCCCTCCCTCTTCCCGGCGCTCAAGCCATTACCTTTCCTTGTATTTGATCTGTGCCGACAGGAGTGGAAGGATGAACTGAAGAGTCTGGTGGCACTTCTTGAACCAGATGAAGATAGCGAAAAAGACGATGAAAGAGATGAGAATGCTTTGAAGATCCGTGCAATCTACGGGAAAGGAGCTGAAACTAAGACCTATGAAGAGCTGTGTGCGATGAAACCCATCATCAATATTCCCTCTTCAAGATGTATCAGCTTCAAGGAAACGCAAGTGAGTAGCCTGTGCCTTTCCAGGACAACGTGACAACCCAGTTTGTGTCCTTGCAAAATACAGCCAGGGACCTTAACCCGGTTACTTCTGTCTCAACTCCAGCAAGTGGGGTCAGTCTTTGGAGTTGGCCTGTCTCTCTGGGAAGGATACCCGGGCTGGTGATGCAGGTTCCTCTCCAGGTCTTGTTAAACTGCATGTCTCCATTGCGTCTATCCCTGCGTGGCCAAGCAGATTCCTGAGGAAGGTGAATCCTGGATGCCGAAGGATCTTGGGGGCCTCCTGTTGTCCATTGGGGGTGGGAGGTGATGTCTTTTCCCCATGTGTTTGTTGCATTCCCGAGGGACGTTCATCCTGCTGGGATGGTGGGGATTTCTTGGGTTGCCCCATCAGTGTTGACAGTGAGGGACCCTGGGAAAGTCATTTTCTTTCTTTATATTATATGGTCCACACTGAAGAAAGGAGGCTCTGAGTGTCAGAACCAGCCATGGAAGATCATCATGGTTTTCCTGCATCTCTGAGGTTCTTTTCTAAGGATGGGTATTTCTTTATTCCTCTGTTGTGTCCTAGGCAGAAGCGCTTTCTGAAAAATTGGAACCGTATATTCGGACTCAAAGCATTAACGATAACAGAGAAACAGAAATAAGCGAAGAAGACAAAAAGACGCAATTCTGGCCATTAATCAAAAATGTGGAAGTGACTCTCCCAAGGTCGGATGTGATTCCAGAAGGCGTCATCTTTATGGATATTCCAGGGACAGGCGATTTCAATAGCAAAAGGGATGCAATGTGGAAAGAGGTGACTGGCAAACTGTCCCGTGGGGCGGTGGGAGTACTTGTTGACTGTGGCTGGGAGCTTTTAAAAGCTGCGGAGGTGTTCCTGTCCAGGAAGAATAAGTGAGGAAGAGATTTAGAGTCATCAGCAGTGCAGTGGGGACCGGGGAAACCTTTTAGCAGAAGGCCCAGAATAGCGTTTCGGCGTATGCTGCAGCACACATCTGAACTGATGGGCTTTGCAGCTCAGATATGGTGGAGTTGCTCTACTCGTGGACAGCATCAAAGGCTTGTAGTGTTTCTCCTCTGGCAGTGAGAAGCCTTGCAGGTGCTGATCCCGTATTCATCCTTCTTCCCACCCGGTGTTAAGGTGCTGCCACACGCTCCACAAGGGCAAGCACTGGTGTCCTGTCCAAACTCCCCTCAGCTGCAGTGGTGGGTTGTAGTAATTCGTGATGGGAGGCTGAGATCTCTGTCTGGAAATACACTCCTGCAAAGACTGCACATCCTTTTCCTTCAGCCAGTTCCTGGGAATTGAAGGCATTCAGCATTTCTGGCATTTATTCTTTCCTGATGTTTATATCCTTTCTTTCTGGTCCCTCTTCCCCTACTGCCCCTTGTAGAACATCAACAAATGCTCTGTCATCTGGGTAGTCAACTCTTTCGAACGTATTCAAGGAGAAAAAAACCATGAGAAGCTACTGAGTGAAGGCATGAAGGCTTTCCAGAGTGGGATGTGCAGGGACATCGCCTTGGTGGCCACAAAGTCTGATAGCCTGGACCTAGAGGAATACAAGAGGTAATGAAACAAGCTATCTAGCCATGGCTGGAGCCAAGCTCGGGGTAGGTGATGCTGGTTCTGGCCCAACCTAGGGTGACTGTGAACGTGGTATGTCTCGGCACTGTCCTCCTTCCCTGTGCTTGCAGGAGCTGAGTCTGCTAAAATGATCCAAACGTGTAACTTTTGTTTTGTTTTTATCTTTTCAGGGAAAGAAAAGGAAAGAATGTGAGTATTCTTTAGACAAGTTTTGAAGTGTGCAAAGGGGTTAACAAGGAGTGCTTTCCAAGAACACAGATGGCAGGTCCCTGGTTTATGTTCTGAAGAAAGATGCAGGGCCTCCATATTTCACTAGAAGCTGTAAGGCTAAATGTGAATTAAAAGACAATTTTTTTCCTGGGGGCCTGAGGAGGACTTATATCTCCTGAATCTGTTCTGTATCAAAGGCTCATGTGGGCACCCCGAAGGTTTCGGGTGAATAGGATGAAACCAGTTTGGCTCTCAAGCTTAAACAACAAGAACGCTGGCTTTTCAGCATTTGGGGAATAAGTTAATGACCACCATGAGATGAGATGACCTGCGAGCAGACACACATGGTAGTGGCCCGAGAGCCAGGAGGCTTTTTCCTCCCGGCTTGCCGTATACGTGTGCCGTTGGGCGATTAGCGAGAGCCCTGTGCCCCCACTTCTGCGCTGGCAAAGCAGCAGCCGTGGGTATGAAGGGATCCCTGCTTGCACAGCACTGAGAAATGCAAAAAACTGGTGTTCAGAAAACTGAGCAGGGTTAGAGCAAGGCAGGGCGGACTCACCCACAGGGTTTTTCTTTCCTCTGTTTACTTAAGTGTGTTTACCTATATGGGCACAATCCCGATAGTCATTCAATAATTTGCCCTCTGTACACTACTACGAGGAAGAGATGTTTGTGTTTCCCATATTGATAGCTGTAACAGAACAAGCTACCCAGCGTCCTGGAGAAGTCTGCTGCAGGGCTAGGCATATCTCCAGGTTTGATACCTTAAGTATCATCTGCTTTAAATTAAGATCAGCAACTTTGAACTGTGAATGAGGGATCTGGAAACTAAGACCAAGACAAGCCTTGGTTTAGTGTTTGTCCAGTGAAGGGCTTGGAGGTCCCATAATATCCGATTAGGTTTCTTTCAGGTCGCAACCTAAATTAACTGTTTACAAGCATTATCCTTCATATTCCATATAAATGGTCTCCCTAAGAAGCCTGGGGTAGTACTTTCAATTCAGAGAGCAAATCGAAAACTGCAAGGAAGTTTGCATAACTATGCCAAAGTGTTACAATACCAGTATTTTTAGCGAATGAGTATTTTATAGCATTACTTTGATACGAGAACTTTTCCTGTTATGCCCCTCACTTTCAGCCAGGCTGATAAATGCATCTGAGCAAAGGTTGCAACATGACTTCATCAGGGTCTGTAAGTATTACACGGGGAGGAGCTGGTGTGAGCTAGCACACACAGAGCCAGTGTGTGAAATTTTAACAAGTTACTGGAGCAGTTTACAAGGAAGCGAAATGGGTTCTTCATCCCTTGAAGCCATTTAAGAAAACTGGGGAATTTTCCATATGATCTAACCCGACTTGAACAGAATTGATTGACTTGATGGAGAAACCAGAAACCGCATGCGGTTCTTTGCCTTGTATTAGGCAGAAACCACACTAGCTCTTTGGCCTTAAAAGCTTAGGGATCTATTTAGCATGTTGGGAAATGCGAGTAATAATTCCTATTGCTTTCCCAAACATAGACGCCGATAACAAATGAACATGATGCCATCCTAGAAAGGAATGAAATGGTGAAGGAGCAGAAGAGCAAAGTGGTGAAAAGAAGCCTAGAGGTAAGCGCATGGAGAACCCGGACAGGGTTGGTCTGTGTTGTGAATCTCCCCTCTGTAGATTTTGACGGCATGTCTGTAGCTCATTCTTGTGATAATCATTAATAAATGTTTTCCATGAAGTCTGGTCATTATCTAGCAGCTTCTGATTATTTCCAAACTCTCCCTTATCTCTCTGTTTGGGACTGACTGGTCTTCCTAGTCATCTCCAGTTTAATTTTCTGCCATATGCAAGAAATCTAGAAAGTAATTTGTTTACCAGGATGACCCTTGATTCAGAATTTGTTTCGTAAAAGGTAAGAACCCAAATCAACTCACTCTGCTGTAAGCAGAGCAGGAAAGAGCCCAGCAACACCAATGGGACCAGCTTTGAGCTGGTCCATGACACGAATGTGGTTGCCCAAGAATGCACCAGCAATTACTATATGCTAATTAATATATTAAAATACGTGCGCCTGAGCTGTTGTGCCACTAGCAGATGGCACATGTAAGCTCGGTACGTGTGTGTTGCAGAAAAAGCTTCCCAGCAACTCCGAAGTTCTGCAAAAGGCGGATCTTGTGTACACAGTCAGTGCCCGGGAGTACTGGCAGGGGAAGAAGCTCAGCAAGGAGGAAACAGGTGACATTCAGGTTTTCTCTCTGCACAAAGCATGCCATTGCTCTCTGAACGCTTTTTGACCCCAGCTGACCGCGGAGGAGCTGGCACGAATCCCTAGCGACGGTGCTGGAACGGGGAGGTCGTTTCGGCAGAGGGCATGGGGCTGCGTGGCCATGGCAGAGGGAGCGGTGGTGGGACAGGAGGAGGGAGGCAATGACGGTGCAAGGTGCAAGCAGAGGCATGGGAATAATGTCCTGGCTTAGAGACGCCCTCAGGAGTTACCTTTTCTTTTCTTTTTTTTTTCTCCTCCTGAAGTTTATTCATAAAAGCATCAAATAGCATGGAGCTGACCTCTTGAGCACATCTTGGCCTTGCGCCACCTTAATGATTCTTCATTAGAGGTGGTGTGTTGAGCTCTTCTCTTTCCCTAGTTTATAAACCATTCAGTATGTGCCATGCTGAATCGATAGCATTCCTGTTCCCGGATCTGAAGATCATGCGATGCTAAATACCTTGCATTTCACCTTGGCACTTAAAGTTATCAGCCAGCCTCGGAATTGCATTAAAACAACGTGAAGTGACCTTGACACAATATTTTTTCCAAAAACCCTTCTGGCTTGGCATGACTGTTTTTCCTGTCCTTTCCTGTTTTGAAAGACTGTCCCCCCACCACCACTGCCACTTTCAGTCAGCTCGATGCTGGAGTGCTGGGCCTATAATTATTCTAGTACCTTTTTATCCTAATATTAACTTTTTCCCAGTCCTTCAGAGCTAGGATCTATTACTATAATAAAGCTGTGGACATCAGCATGAGCCTGCACTGGTTCTGTGTTTATCTAGACCTTTGCTTAGCCACAGAAATATTTTTCAGTGCATTTTTGCTGGTGCAACCTCCTGTCCCCAAGGTGCCTTTACAGTGCTCTGGAGCCAATCCAGGTCGAGGTGACCCTGCACGTGCCCCCGTGTGCTCTGACGGGCCAGCGTTGTGCCTGCGTGGCTACGTGCTGAACCAGTCCAGGGAGCCGATGCAACTGAAAACGAACCCTTAATGCCTTTTCCGGGCACCTAGGATCTCTCGTTGGCCTTCTCAGGGCCCCCAAAGGAACTGCAAGGCACAGTTTGTGAAATRTTGATCTCCCAGGTGTTCTGCAGGAGGAACAAGTTTCCACGGGGTTTTTAAGAGGGTTTTAAGCGGGTTCCGCGGGGTTCTTGCGCTTCTAACTCAACCTATTTGCATGGTTTCAGAGATCCCAAAGCTGAGGGAGTACATCTGGAAGTTTTATGTGTCAGAGAAGAGGAAGATGCTAATAGATTATGTACAAGAGGCTCTGGTCATTTTTAAACTGATTCAGAATCTCAGCTTCAACCAAGACAAACAGGTTTGTTGAGAACAGCTTTAGCAAATACTGTTGGGGAGGTTTTGCATTGCTGGGCAGGCAATAACAGCTCCAGACAGGCCTTTCTCCTTCCCTATGCCTTTGAGCAGGCAAGGTGTGCCATAGCCTTCTCGCATGATGCCCAAGATATATTGCAAACAAGGGTGTTGATGCCCCAGACAGTTGCTCGACTGCATCTCCTACGCCCTTCCCAACAAGAAGTATCACATACATGGTATCAGTAATGAGTCCAGAGGAAAATCTCTCCCAGAACTGCCAACATGGCCCCTTTCATCACCCTGGGGAATTTTTGGACATTGCTAATCTAAGCCTAACTCACCCCGAGCCTGCCGTGCAGTTTCTAGATGGAAGGGATGCAGGGATATGTTTCAGTTGCTTCCAGCATGTCTTCAGTGATTTGTTCTCTCTTGTCCTTTCATTTCAGCATTTGCATGTGAAAAAAAAAATCTTGAAAGACTTCATTATGGGGAAGATCAGTGAGCTGGAGAAAGATATTGAGAAATGTTTTGCATCTATGGAACAGCCACTCAATGAAGGTGTAAATGAAGCAAAAAAGTCGTACGAGAAAATTATGCGCAAGTTCCTTACTGTGGGTATAAAGCAGTGTGTTTTGAATCCTAGAATAATTTAATTAGGAAAGGATCTGTGGAGGTCTGCAGTCCAACCTCCTGATGGGTAACACCAAAGTTAGGTCTGGTTGTCCAGGGCCTTATCCAGCCAAGTCCTGAAAATCTCCGAGGAGGGAGTGTCTGCAGCCTTTCTCAGCCTCTGGTCCAGTGTTTCACTGCTCACATTGCAGAAGGTTTCCTTATATCTAGCAGGGATTTTCTTTCCTGAAACGCGTGACCATTGCCTCTCGTGCTTTTGCTGCGTGCATCTGAGGAGAGTCTGTTGGCTTCTCCTCCATAACCCACTTTAGGTAGTCGTAGACATCAGCAAGATCCCCCTCTTGGCCTTCTCTTCTCGAGGCTGTCAGGCCCTCCGTGTGCAGCATATTCCCCTGGCTAGGAGATTTAGTAAGTGTCTGTCTTTCTTGGTCAGCAGCACACTCTGCTAGCCGTTCCTCCTCTGCTGCTGGAAAATACTTTGATATCAGGGAGCGATCGGTGGGTGGACGATGCGCCAGCATGTTCAGAGCACCCTCGAAGCCTCCTGAACGCACTTGCTTGTTGCTTTGCAGGCTAAGCTGGTGCAGAACGGAGACTGCTCAAACATAGCTCAGGACAGAGAGACGTGCTGGGCCGGGTGGCGTTGGTGTCCTTCAGACAACCAGACCAGTGGGATTTCTCTTTGATCCTGGCCATACGGAGAGAGGGGTAACACAGGAGATGGGGCACATCTGTACGCCAGGGCAGACTCTCTGTGCGACCATGGAGGCTCACTAAGAGTCAGACCCATGCAGGGACACAGAAGGGGTTGAAATGCTCTATTTCCAGTATTAGATCCTCCAAAGCCCTCTTGGGTTGCTGCTCATGGCTCAAGGCATCGAGGCTCAAGGAGAAATTTCCTCCCAGTGCTGAATGTCTTCTGCTGCACATGTTCGGTTGTGCTCAAGCACCAGCAAGCCATATTTTTTTGTGTGTCTCAGTAGGAAGGCTTAGCTGGGTGGTAGTTGGCCTTTGCAGTATCATCTCGGGGGTCTCCAGATGTGGAGACCATGACTTGTTTTCTCCTTTCCAAACTGTCTGGAATTTGCAAAGGAAAAAGGGGAATGTTCAAGGTTCTGTGTCCTGGTGGTATTCAGCTGAGGTCTGGAGAGAGGCATGCGTTAAGACACAGCCCAAAGTCCTTAGCAGAGGGAAGCTTTGTGAATATTGTTGTGATGACTCTTCTACGATACGCTGACATTTCTGATGCTTCGTACACGATCGATGGTAATGCTTAGGGAGGGCTGAGTTTCGGCTACAAAGCTGGTTGCTAAACACCAGACTATAACACTCTCTTTGCTCCTTCACAGATGTACTTTGTAAACTTTGAGAACCTCAGCTACCCACTGGGAGAGTGGCTGAAAACCCCTTCCTTCCCTCCCTTTCTCTGATAGTTTTCCACAACAGAGATCCGGCACGTGTAATTTCCAGCATGCTGGAGCTCCGATCTCCTGGGGCACCTGTCCTATATGCATTTTATTCCTTGTGTCTCCTCTCCTGCAGCGAGACCGTGGCTACCAAGGCTATCACAGGACACTGAAAGCTGTGTGCCTGAAGAACGGTGTGTTTGCCTCCCGGATCTTTGACCGGATAGACATCAACGAATCTCTGGCTCAGCCCATCTATGAAAAAATTGACATGAATTTTGGACAAATATTCAGGTGAGAGACTCCCATCCCTGCTTGAAATCAGACTTTGCAGAAAGGCATCTTGAGGTGCCRTAGCTCTTTCACTGTCCCACACCAAGACAGCTGTGTCGACCCTATTTCTGACAGATGTTTGTCTAACCTATTCTTCTACGTCTCCAGCAATGACCACCTCACACTCCTCCTAGGTAACCTACTCTGGTGCTTCACAAACCCTTGTATTAGAAAACGTCTCCTAATGTCTAATTTTAACGTCCTGTAACGTGGGTTAAACCTCTGGCTTTTTGTTTTATTCCTCAGGGTTATGGCAGTAGGCTAATGTTTTCTGCTTTTCAGTAGCCTTCATTGCATTCGAAGCCTCCTGTATTTCCCCTCGGTCTTCTCTTGTCTCAACAAATCACATTTTTCTGTCTTTGCTTGTCATTTGTTTTCATGACTTCTCCTCACTCTTGCTGCCCATCTCTGGATCATCTCCCAGCTGTCTGCAGCTCTTCCCCAACGCAGAACTGGTCGCCCTGATGTGTGGCTCCAGCTGGTACTGCCCAGGACTGTCCTTTCTTTGCTTACTCCCGTCTTTACAGGCAAGGGGATTCGGCTGTGAGCACCTTCCAAGGAGCTGTCAGTCTCTAGCTTCTCCTCAACAAGTCCTTTGGCTCCCGTTGGGCTCTTCCCTCAACCGCTAACTCTTTCGCTCCGCCGCAGAGCGACAGGCCCTCGTTGCAGCTGTAGGAGAAGTGTCACTTTCTGGTTCTTTCGTCACTGAGCTCTCCACCGTATCKCAACATCGCTATTTGTACCAAGGAGCAGGGGAATCCCCTTTGCTAAGGAGGGGCTGAACCCAGCTAGTGAAGCTTGACGTTTGCTGGCAGATTACACGTGTGCACACAAGCACGTGTTCACAGAATAGAGTGAGGTCAGGCAGGAAATAGCAATAGCACTTAATAAGAGAAAAGGACAGGCTGGTGATCAGGCACAGGGCTTGCTCAGACAAACATATTGACGAGTAGCTGCTTGCACTTGATCAGCCTCTTTTATCCACCCTTTCTTTCCCTTTTCCCATACTCGTTCTTCCCCATCCGCCGCGATCCCTCTCTTTCTCTGCCCCAGATAAATTACTAACCTCTAATTACATTTTCTCTGAGGATCCCAATTTTGCTGCTTGCACACCCAATCTTTGTATTTCTGATTTCATTACCTAGGGTATCTTGGTCTTATSTGGTATTACTGATAGCATTACCTGGGCCCTGCTGGCCTTGCAAGACTCCCCCAGAGGTCCCCAAGATGCCCTTTCAGTTATCTGTGAGGTTTGGATGTCCCTTATATTCCTCTCCCTTAACCACCCGTGAGACCCAGGCATCTCTCAGGGCGCTATCTGTAACTTTTGTCTGCTTTTCACTCTTTTGTGTGTTATGATCAGCAGCTGCTTGTGGCATGTCCAGCAGTTCCTCGGGGCCTGTCCATTATGGTATTGCTAGGCCACTCTCCATCRTCTTTGGAAGGTCGGGGAGAACAGGAGAGGTGCCTGAGGAGTGGACGAAAGCCAGTGTCACTCCAGTCTTCAAAAAGGGCAAGAAGGAGGGCTCAGGAAACTACAGGCCATTCAGCCTCACCTCGATCCCTGGAAAGGTGATGGAGCAGCTCATCCTGGATGTCATCTCTAAGCATGTGGAGGGAAAGAAGGTGATCAGGAGTAGTCAGCGTGGATTCACCAAGGGGAAGTCATGCTTCACCAAYCTGATAGCCTTCTMYGRTGGAATGACTGKCTGGGTAGATGARGGGAGAGCAGTGGATGTTGTCTACCTTGATTCAGCMAGGCTTTCAACACTGTCTSCCATAGCATCCTCATAGGTCAGCTCAGGAAGTGTGGGCTAGATGAGTGGAGAGTGAGGTGGACGGAGAACTGGCTGAATGGCAGAGCAGTCCTGCACCTAGGGAGGAATAACCCCATGCGCCAGGGCAGGCTGGAGGCTGACCTGCTGGAAAGCAGCTCTGCAGAGAAGGACCTGGGAGGTCACCTGGGAGGTGGACAACAAGTTGACCATGAGCCAGCAATGTGCCCTTGTGGCCAAGAAGGCCAATGGCATCCTGGGTTGTGTTAGGCAGAGCACTGCCAGCAGGTCGAGGGAGGTGATCCTGCCCCTCTACTCAGCCCTGGTGAGGCCACATCTGGAGTGCTGTGTCCAGTGCTGGGCTCCCCGTACAAGAGAGACATGGAGCTACTGGAGCAAGTGCAATGAAGGGCCACTAAGTGATGAAGGCATTGGAGCATCTCTCCTATGAGGAAAGGCTGAGAGAGCTGGACCTGTTCAGCCTGGAGAAGAGAAGACTGAGCGGGGATCTTATCAACGTGTATAGGTATCTGAAGGGAGGGTGTAAAGAGGATGGGGCCAGACCCTTTTCAGTGGTGCCCAGTGACAGGACAAGAGGCAACGGGCACAAACGGAAACACAGGAAGGTCCATCCGAATATGAGGAAAAGCTCCTTTACTGTGAAGGTGACAGAGCACTGCAGCAGGTTGTCCAGAGACGTTGTGGAGTCTCCTTCTCYGGAGGTATTCAAAACCCCCCTGCCTGCATTGCAAACTTTAACGCCCTTAGCACAAGGAAGTCGGTTAAGAACGGTCTAAGGTGTTAGGCAGGTTTCTGGGTGGRGACAGAAAAGAAAGTCACTAGAGGAAGTCGAATAACCACTGAACAAAGCCAAAATGAAAACAATTTTTCATCAGTAACTTGCTTAACCTAAAAGAGCATCGTATGTCCGGTAGCTACTGATTGCAGCACCCAGCAGACCTGGGGAGCAGGGAAATGTCACAGCACCCCAAAACCTGGGCCATGTCACCTAGCGAGTGACTTCAGGAAGGGACATGTCACTGTGTGCAGCATTTGCTCCTTTTCGAAGGAAAAAGTAAGGCCGCATCCTCAGTCTGGACTAGCTGAAGGCGAAAGAGGTTTCTGGGACCATGGAAATCTCCCTGCCCTGCCTGCTTTGCCGCAGCCTGCGTTATTGCAGCCTCTCCCTCGCCTCCCCTTTTTCTCTGTCATTATCAGTTAATTTATCCCCCCACCAGGATCCAAATGGGCACCCGGGCCACGCTGAAAGCCAACCTGGTCACATTCCAATGCGCAGTGCAGCAGAAGCTGAAGGAAACCGAGACGAAGAAATCGGTGGCTGACGCCTGCAGGCTYGAGTTCCTCGAGCAGGAGGTATGCTTGCGTGGGGAGGGGAGGCACCCGAAACGTGCGTGCTCGGATCCTCCGACCTGGGCACSAGCATTGCCCTGCTGCCCAGCCCACTCCACCCCTGGCCCAGGCTAGTCCCGTGAGGGGCTGTGCAAAYGAGAATGAGCTATCGGAGGAGGGACAGGAGGGGAACGTAGCCTTTGCAGGACCTCCGGAGGTGATTAGCTCTGTTTCAAGACCCTGGGTGGGTGAGGAAGAGGCGTATGAGCAGCTCTGCCTTGTCTTTGGTAAGCGCGGTATTCAGCAAGGTGTGGAGTTAATGCATTTATCCTTAAATTGTGGCACAACCTTCCCGGCTGGACGTCCTSCACGTTAATTCAGAGCACGATGGAAAGGTGATGCCCGTTGACATCATCATCTGCTGAACGCCAAACTTTAATTTAGATTGTCTTTATGAGATTAGTATTATGAGGCTGTTAGCTTAAATGATTTTTGTGATTGCAACAACAGTGGCAAACATCTCAARCTATTCTTGCAGACAGACTTCATCCTCAGCGAGACTGAAAAAGTCATCCTTCAGAGGAAAGCAGATATTTATCACTCCCTCTCAGCRTCCATTCAAAAGGACCTACTGCTATGTTATGAAGGTATGAGCAGTCACCTTTTTTTTTTCATTTTGTTCTGAAAGTTCTTTTGATTTTTATAAAATAATCAYGACAAGGGCTCAGAAGAAGAGTCCAGGCTTAGAGTCTGCTTATTGAAAGCCTGGGGACAAAAATCAAAAAGATCAGATGTTAGTCATCAGTTCAGAGAGATTTCTGAAGTCCAAAGTGGATCACGCTCAAATACAGAAAATTAGCYGCCTGATTTATTCTAATTTGCTTATTCTTGTAGATTAAAGACTTTTTCCAGAATTAATTCATTCCTATTTAGATATTTTTGAAGGAAGGAGCATGAAGGATGCTAAAATAAAAAGCTCATGAATTTGTTACTGCCTTCTTTTTACATCAGTAGGTGGCATACTCAGAAAACAAAAAAAGTGAAAAAACTAGATGCASAAATCATTCATGTTTGCTTTAGAAAGACACCTGAATTACTCGATTAGTGGATTCTGAAAATGGACTGCTGGTCTTGACACCAGTAAATAGTTAGTCACGCCTAGCCCCGAGTAGGAAAGACATACTGGCAGTAGCTGAGCCAGCTTGGCCTCCTTCTGCAGAAGACTGTGGCTTTCACCATTTTCCTTTCCCAAGTCAACGCACCAGCCCCTCTCCCCACATCCATCTTGGATCTGGATATCATTGTGGCTGTTCCCACTCTACCACAGAGGCCGCTAAGATAAGAGGATCCCAAGCCTATCAAAGGATGCAAAATGTCATCAGCCAAGGTATAAAGAATGAGGTGGAAAGGGGAATTTTTGAAAAAGCAAAGGAGAAAATGAAAATCGAGTTCCTGAAACTGAAGGTAAGTCATGCATCTTCTTCTTCTGGGGGGATTGCTTTACTGTAGTGGACAGTGCTTTGGGATAGAGGACAGTATCCCGAAAAGGACTGCCTCATGCWAAGGCTAATGGCCAAAGATACTGGAAAACGCTGCCCGGGAAACTATCGAAGGGATATTTTGATTGCACCTRTGCTAGTAACCTGAACAGAGCCAGGGAAGGGACTTGGGATGGATCTGAAGTGCGACTGACACACGGGACGCTGGAAGAACAACCCTGATGTCTTTGTGACTTGGGCCAAATCGTCCTGCCCCAAGCTGTCCCCAGGCAGGCTCAGGGCTTCGCACGGGCCCCCTCCCCAGGGCAGCCTGGACGRGCCCTCAGTTTGGGGAGGGAGTTTCACGCTGCGAGGCCACCGCCGCTGTCGATGCTGGCGTTGCTTTTGTGGCAGGAGTCACTTGAGACCCATCTCCAGCGGTGCCCAGAAGCATTAGTAATGTTATTAATCCGTCACGGCTGCTCACCAGCRTTGACCACCCTTGACGTAAGGCACTGATCGTGGGTCTGAGCCCTGTCCTCAGGGGTCTGCATACGACCTTCTAACTTGACTGGCAGTCATCATCCGTAGTTGGTAACTACAGCACTCCTTTTCCCAAAGCTCATACTTTGGAGCTGCAGAGTCAAATCCTGCAACGGCCAGTTCTGTCCTTCACTGTTTTGGATTAGGTGCTCTGCCCTGCCCTGAAAAGCGGTATGAAAATATTTAGCCCTTCCCATTTCCGAGCCATTGAGCAGCTCTGCAGAATGCCCTCTCCTTCACGTGCATCCTGGCTAGCAACGGCAAAGAGCCTGTGCAGGCGCRGGTGGTAGTTGCCGCTGTGCAACCACACTGCTTGCTGTGCAACCACATTGCTTTCGGCAGTTGAGGGGGTGCGTGCCGATGGGACGGCCTGGGTGCGACCAACGGGGCCGCAGAGGAGGCTGTCCGGGGCTGTGGGGCTGGGGACACCSCCGYGGGAACCGACCGGGGCTCCGCGGGGCTGCTGGGGTGAGGGGTCCGGAGCCCTGTCCCCCCGGCTGACATGCTCAGCAATGCGCTGGCTGCAGGCGGACATCACCGGGAAGCTGGAGAAGGACTTTTCTGACGTGCTCAGCCTCGCCTTCTGTCCGTGGGACGAGCTGGACGGGAAGCTGCCAGGTACGGTCCGAGCTCTCCCCTCTCAGACCTGGGCTGGGTGGGAGAGGCCTTTGCCTGGGGGCGAGCAGGCTCGGGGGACAGAGGGTGTCGTGGCCCAAGGGCAGCAGAGACCATCCATGTCCATAAGCTCCAAGGATAACACAAGCTACCCGTTCTGTGGGACGGCAATGTTTGGTGATAGGGCAAATACCACCTGGATATCTTCATTTACGGTTTAAGACAGCTAAGCTTGTTCCCAAACAGCTGGATAGAGGACTGTGCTATATTGCTATGGCACATGCAAGACACATGAGAAGTTTATCATGAATATGTGGCACCTGTCCGGTTGTGTTTAAGGTACTGTTCTTTTTTGCAGGCTTACAGCAGGAATTCTTCTGCATCGGCATGATACACGAGTTGCTGCAGGCAGCTAGAGATCCTTAGAGTGCTGTGGGGCTTGCCTTGAGTTAACTGGTTTCATTACTTGTATTGCTGCCTTTCTTGTTTTCACTCTGTGCGTTCCTAATGAATCACTGTGTGAATTGCTTCTTCTTAGAAATGCTTTTGTAAGTGGGGCATTTCATAGGCATTTCATGACGCCGTTTTTTTTTTAGCATGAATATTCCTTACCCGTAAAATTTGCCTTTGCTGTTGCGCTCTTGGGTGAGAGCAAACGGGGCAGATCAGGCTCAGGGCATCCCCAGACAAGGTACTGATCAGCAACTGCTTATACCCAACCAGCCCCTTTTTTACCCCCTATCCTGCTATTTTCCCATGCTTGTTCCCCCCCCAAACCACCTTGGTCTCTCCCTTTGGTTCCTCCTCTAAGTGACTCTTGTGCAATCCCAAGATGCTCTTCCCTTGCGTCCCACAGTGCATCCCAGACGTCCCCAGGAGGAGGTGGGTCGGGGGCTCCGTGTCTCTGATGGGTGATGGGGGCTGCCCCGCTTGCCGCCGTGCCTCTGTGCCCCTTTGCATGGGGGGGACAAGCCTTTTATCACGTAACCCAACATGCTCTCGTACCGACTATGTTCTGATTTTCCATGCCAGGCTTATATCTCTTTCAATACTTTGGATTTTACTGATAGAATAAAAGAAAGAGTTCGGAACAAACTTGCTTCTATTTCGCGTGTTCCTGTGAAAGCCATACTTGGGTATAACTGGCCCCAAAGAGCCGCTCGGGAGGTGCTTTGCCTCTGCAAAATAAAGTGATGAAAAGTGACAGTTGTGGAAAGTCCGCAAAAAATGGGCCCTAAAGGTGCTCTCTTACCCCAGGGCGTGGGAGATGGCCCATGAGAAGAAGTCGAGGGAGCTGAGCTCAACCCAAAGAAGACTTTTTCCACCACCTAAAGGGGTTACAGAGAAGACAGAGCCATACTCTCCTCGGAGGCGTGGAGAGAAAGGACTGGGGGCAACAGGGACAAGCTGCAGCTTGAAAAGCTGTCTGGAAATAAGGAAAAAATCTTTCCCTTGAGGATGGTGCAGCCCTGGGACAAGGCCCAGACAGGCTGCTGCATCTCCATCCTTGGAGACTTGCAAAACTCAGCTGGACGACCTCATCGGACTTTGAAGTTAGTCTTGCTTGTAGCAGGAGGCTGGACCACAGACCTCCAGAGGTCCTTTCCAACCAAAAGTATTCTAGCTTTCAATATGTATTTGGCCCCTTCCTTTTTCACGTATTTTCCAGCAGCTCGCAGGCAAAGCAGCTGGGGTGAGTCTTCACGGCAGAGGTCTCTGAAGCTTCTGGACAATTTCCACGCCTGCAGAGTCTCTTGCACATCTTAACCTGGATGTGGAGGTCGTTTAAATCTGCGTCAGATAAATGCCCACTTGCAGAGGCACCGGTAACATCAAGCTGCGCAGAGAAGAGAGGTGAGGACACAGCCATAGAGTAGAGGCTGACGTGTATTTCCATAAAAAATATGTACTTTGTGCCCATGGGAAGCCCCACATCTAGCAATTGCTATCTGCAGCCCTTCTTGCACCGCTGAGCAGCCACTCAGCCTCCCAGATTTCTTGCCTTTTTGGTAAGAGCTGACCCAGAATAAGACTGGGTATGAGCGAAGCCAGTGCGGTCCCTAGCTAAGCGCGCGCTTTGCCCTCTGGCGAAGAGGGACTTTTGCAGAAGTAGATGAGCATGTTCCAGGTTTTCTGCCAGGAACCTCCATCTTCTAAAAGAAAAACGTGTCTCCGCACCAAACAGCGGCTGCAAACCCTTCCTTAGGGTGGGATGGGGCACAGCCGGCACAAGTAAACACACGGAAAAGCCTTGTAATGCCGTTGTGGGAAGCCCCTGGGCAGGGAGCTTCAGCTCCAGCTGCCACGAAGGAGAAAGGCCTCAGCTTTGTTCCCAGCAAAACGAGGGAAGGATTTCGAGAGCGTGGCTCACGCTGCTGAGAAGATGGCTCAGCGAGCGGCAACGGGAGTGACCTCTTGCAGGCGAAACGCCGCTCTGCAGAGCTCAAAGCGTTTGGAGCCAAACGACAGGATGCGTTTTGCACGTGAGTCCAGGATGGAGGCAGGAAAAGGACAAAGGCACCACGGCTGGGAGCTACTCTTGCGTCTCGGAGCTCTCGGCCCCAGGCCTGGAGAGCACCAGATGGCAAGCGCAACTGGTGCTTTGCGCACAGACCCCGGATTTTCCTCAGGTTCGACTCTATCTACCATTTTCTTTCAGCGAAAAGAAACAGCAGGGCTTTTTGCTCTGCTCTGAGCTGCTTTGCAGGGTGAGGCAGCTGGGAGGATTTCTCTTAGGAGTTTCCTGGACCTCAGCGTGCTAAGAAACGCACTCCTAAAGAAAGGTGCCAAAGTGCCACCAGTTCTTCCGCTAACAGAGCTCATCACCGTTAAAATCAAAGTTGAAAGCGAAGAAAGAGGAAGCACAGAAGCTGGCCCAGGCCCAAAGAGGAGGGGCATGATGTAGGGAGAGGTCGTTTCCCAGCTGGTTTCATTTCTTCTCCTGTTTTCTGAGACTGAAGAAGAGTGACAGGAAGCCAAGGTTACAAAATTTAACTACATTTATGTTTCTCTGGGAAGAAGTAGTAACTTTTAAACTGTTCTGGGGTAGGATTGAGACAAAGCTGGTCATTGATAGCTTGCTTTCTGTTTCTTTCTAGTTTCCGGAAGCTGCTGAGGAGCACAAGTGAGTGTTCCCCTTAACTGGGTTTCGGTGGGAGCTTTCGGTGTGTTTGAAGCTGTTTTTTCCCTCAGATCCTTGCTGGGTTGTGTGTACAGATGTTTTGCTGCCTCGATTTGAGTTCCGGTTGAAGTTTGCCCAAGTTAGGTCAAGTGGCTGATGGAAGGAGGTCCCTAAATTGCAACAAGCGAGAAGGCAAGCGCTTTCCCTTCGGGTTCTCAGCACCTATGGAAATTGGGTCGTCTTTGTCTTTCCGATGCGCGGGCGGTTCAGACCTTGGCTGGGAGCACGGCAGCGACTGCTCCGCTCGGGTCTCCCACTGTTCCCGGCTGCAGAGGCTGCTCTATTCATCCCTGGGGGGAAAAACAGCACTCGGCTGCCGGGGTCTCTCCGGGAGGGGATGCATGTCATGCCGAGACCCCTTTCTCGGGAGCGTTTGGGTGTTCCTGTTCCTCTTTCACTATCTCCCGAGGGAGGGCAGCCCTGCGGCTCCGACAGTGGCTGCGAGCCAGGCAAGGCAGCGGGTGCCAAGAAAGAGGGGAAAATGCCGTTTGTGGTGAACGGCCTCGTTAGGAAAGCAGTTGCCTGCACTACAGGTTAAGCTTTAAGCCTCTTAAGAGCCCCTGCAGGTAATTAACCTGCTTCCGTGTTGCGGTTGAGCGTCCGTGTCGAGTTTCTTATCTGAAACCCGGGGCAACCGCTGTACAAATGAATTAACCGGTGCCAAGGCTGGTTACAGCTGGTCACACCGGGACACCATGCCCGGGCTGGGCATGGGGGGTCCCTGCCAGCGCGCCCGGCTGTGACCCAGCTCCAGCGCAGGAGGACATCTGGGAGAGGAGACAGCTCAGCAGATCGACCATGGCCAGGCGGGACCAGGCAGGCTCCAGCTGAAGAACAGCCGTGGGCACGCTTAATTTAGCCATGTGGCTGTGGCCTTAGAGCCCTTTCTGTGGTGCAGGGATGGCTCTTGTGCAGGATGGGACCAAGTGAGGAGCAAGCCTCCAGGAGCTGTGTTCACACTCCTGCGTGTTTCCAGGCGGGGCTTTGCAGCACCCAGGGCTGACCCTGCCTGCGCACCTTGGCTGAAGGCAAGGCAGTCAAATTGTTAGGAAGTGAGCTGCCAGCATCCCTAGGGATGAGCTCTGCCAGCATCCCAGGGATGAGCTCTGCCAGCATCCCCAGGGGTGAGCTCTGCCAGCATCCCTAGGGATGAGCTCTGCCAGCATCCCAGGGGTGAGCTCTGCCAGCATCCC
>PTFA01000514.1:88705-103808 GCA_003342895.1 Casuarius casuarius | reverse complement strand
TGAGCTCTGCCAGCATCCCTAGGGATGAGCTCTGCCAGCATCCCAGGGATGAGCTCTGCCAGCATTCCCAGGGATGGGCTCTGCCAGTATCCCAGGGGTGAGCTCTGCCAGCATCCCAGGGATTGAGCTCTGCCAGCATCCCAGGGATTGAGCTCTGCCAGCATCCCAGGGATTGAGCTCTGCCAGCATCCCAGGGGTGAGCTCTGCCAGCATCCCTAGGGATGAGCTCTGCCAGCATCCCAGGGGTGGGCTCTGCTTCCTTGGCAGCTCAGGAAGCTTGGCTGTGTGTCTCCTGACACTCAACCAAGCTTTCCGGACTGGTCCATATCTAGAAGCAAATCTTTTAGGGTTTTTCATCCCAAAAATCTTGAATGTGTTCCAGTTTACCATCGCCCAGACTTTCAGAGGATATAAAATCATTTCCTTTCCACTTCTGTGTATAAGGTCTCTTCTGTCTAAAGACTGTTGATCCAGCACCCCTGGGGAGCTGTACTAGTGGCTGCCTCAGAGATGATGCTGTTGCATGCCACAGCCAGCTGCCAAGCTGCCATCGAAGGCCTGGACAGCATACACTTGTCAGACTCCAGGGCCTGAGCCAAGATACAAATGAAATTGGCTGAAAAATGTCGTAATTATCTGTTTTTCCTCTCTCAGGTGGTTTCTGGATACTGGTTTCTTTGTCGGAGCTCCTATTGCTCGTGCTGAGCACAGCCTGGTTGTGAAAAGCCAGGGACAACCCAGGGCTGCAAGGACTCACCTCAGGCTCTGGGACGGGTCTGTGGACATGGCAGAGGCCCCAGGTGAGAAGGTTTCCCCTACAGTCACCCCTGTTTCTGCAAGTGTAAGAGGAGAGACTCCCCAAGTCACCCACTAATTTACACCAGCTGGCACAAAATTATTCTGCTTCACTTGCTTGCAGATTTCTGAAAGAGAAAACTACCCGTGTTTAGCCAGATGTCAGGACCTGTGAAGTCACAGTATCTCTTTAAAGTGTATTTCTGAAAAGGGGAGTTAACCTTTTAGAGTTTCTCCACTTTCCATAGCAATGAAACGAGGGCCAGCTGGGGATGGGATGCTTGAGTGAAGGTTCCTCCCCTAGATATACAGTTCATTTTGGAGCACTACCTTCGTGGCACAGTTTCTTTCAAAATTTGAAGCTTGATAAAAGGAAAAAAAAAAAAAAAGAGGAGCCAATGGAAATTTCTCTGAAGTGAAGTGTAATAGATGTGCCTCAAGAATTCTGATGCTGTTTGTGCATAAATATTACAAATAATGTTCACTTCCCTCCTGATTTTTAAGAATTTGGGACAAATTTTGTAGCTTTTCTTGGCAATACAAAGTCTAAACCAATCTGCCCATTCTTCTGTAATGGAAGTTAAGCTTGTTATACATTACATTAACCCAGGAGGTATGATTTTAAAGAAAAGCTCCCACAACAGAAGGTATCTGATGATCGATGACACCTTCAGTACCGACATCCCTATCTGAGCTGGCCAGGGATTTTCACATGAAACCTAGGTGTCCCGGGCAGTTCAGCTTCAGGCACAATTTGTCTCATTTGAACTAGCTATCCAAAACTGATCAGATGAATCACGTCCTAAATATACCCATTTCTCCCCATTCTCTGCAGTGGAATCTTTGGGTGACTAGCTCAAGTGGAGACTTCTGTATTATATATGTTATCTGTTAGGCGAGGTGTGTCCCGTCGCCCGTCCTTGCAGGCTTGTGGTCTCTTTGCAGGCAGAGATAGCGTGTCCACCATGCCCAGTCCTGCTCTACTCTTCCTGTTTTTTCCTTAAACATCCAACACTGACCACAGCCAGGAACAATTTGCTTGGCTAAACAGACCTTTGGGCTGATCCAAGGTTTGCTGTAGTCTCAGCACTTGGCCAAAGGCAGTCCTCTGGGATTTTGGAGGCACACATTCAGTTCCCAGGACTGTATCAAAGCCACTTATGGAAAGTCAGATAGGAGAAGACTTCCAAAGTGGAGGGTTTCTCCGTCAGCACGTTGACACTGTCGGTATGTATAGCTGAGCCAGTCGCCTCCAGCTCCTGGGATGCTCCAAGCGGGTCTAATCAGGCTGGTCACCAGAGTTAGGAAGCCTCATGCCCTGAAGAACATCCCCACATTTGATTGAGTCACCACCTCGATTTTATCTCTCGGGATTATAAGGCCTCAAATGACCAAATCCACAGGTGAGTGATAGGACTTTTGCCCCCTATAAACCACTCCAACATCAAATCAGGCTTCAGAAACTAACTACTTTCAACATCAGTGATAAGAAGCTGTAGGTTATTTAATATTAAGCCTTGTAACTCTCTTCACTTCTCGTGAGAGTGTGGTAATGAGGATGTCCTTTCAACATGAAAAGGTGCAGAAGAGGGAAATGCAGTGGAAATAGCTCGAAAGCGACCAAGAATGCATCAGGCTTTCCAGGATGATGAACAAAAGCTTCTTAAAAACTGTGAGTATGAGAAGCCAAGAGCACATGTTGGCACAGGGGCAGGCAGAGACATCCCTAAAACAGCAGGTTTTGGAGAGACCACAGCCCTGCCTGCCACGGAGGGAAGACATGGGGCTTGAGCAGATCAAAGGCTGCAGCAGCTCGTATGGATGTGGCTGCAGCGGCCGTGATGGTTTCAGTGGAGAATCCCATCCCTGGATCCCGGTTGAGCGATGCCTCCAAGCAGCAAGGAGCATCACATACAGGTCCCCCCAGTTGCCAGCAGCAATTCATTTGCTTTGCTCCCCAGGAGAAGGGTCCTTGGTGCCCTCCCCAGCAAACTGCATCTGGTAGAAACTCCTTTACAAGTGGGAATATGGGAACTTTACAAGTAAAAGTGGCTCGCAGCTGTAAAAGCCTCTTCCTGAGGCCTGCTCATTGCCTGCTGCTGCAGCCTCTGTTTTCTCTGGAGCTCTTCCCCTCTTGCTCAGCTTCTGAGCACCCCGCTGCAGTCCGATCCTGTAACCACATCTCCCTCCTAGATGAAAACATCGAGTCCAAGGCCAAAAGAATTCTGAACGTGTTGTATGGCAAGATATCCTCCCTGTTTCAGTGGGACGAGATGCCCGGCCAGCTGAGATATCTCAGGTGAGTTTGCAGCCAAAGTGGTTCAGTCAGAACTTCCTTCGCTGACACAGGACTCGGACTACACGTTGCGTCTAGCTCCAAGGTACTGCTGTGCTTGAAGGGTTTGGAGGAGACTTGTTTCTAGAGAGGAGGATAAAACGAGGAATTACCTACTTGGATGACTGCAGAGGTGTGCATAAAGCAGATTTCACTCTCTGGCAGCAGCCAGAGAACAACGTCTTTCCATAGGAAAAGGAAAATTAAGTGACCATCTTGTCATCCCTTGGAAATATCAGGGAAGACATTAGAGCCAGGGGCAGAATAGCGCTCATCCTGGGGGGTGACATCCTCCCGGCGGTTCAGACGCGATACATTTCTCCTTGCTTCCTTCCTCCTCAGAGACCGCCTTAACGCACTCAAGGCAAAGCCTGTCTTCGGCTTCACCCGCATCGGCCTCTTCGGCAGCACCGGCGCGGGGAAGAGCACGCTGCTGAACGCCCTTCTGGACAAGAAGTTCTTCCTGCCGGTCTCTGGAACACGGGCTTGCACCTCCTGCCAGGTGCAGATCAGCACCTACGGGAACAAACACTACGAAGCCAACATTTTTCTTCTCTCAGAGGAGGTGAGGTGGGTTTCTCCACGGGGGCCCTCCAGAGGAAAGCTCTTCTTTGCAGCTTTTTGGCCGCAGCACTGGGGTACGGTGGGCAGTGCTAAGCCTCGTTGTGTTTGAGACGGCTGAAGGGAAGACAGGAGCAAGCGGAAGCTTTTTCCTTTCCGCTCCAGGCAGCTGGGGTTGTCCAGAATAGCTGTCTCCGGACAGGACCGCAGGCAGCGGGTGCATTGCCGCCGCCGGTGCTGCTTCTTCCCATTGCGCCTCGTAACCAAACCCCGTCGCCAAGCTGCTCTGACCCTAGCAGTCCTGAACGGTCTCGTTAAGCAACACCCTCTTCGCTCCGCTTTGGCAGGAATGGAAGGACGAGCTGAGGAATCTCGTCCTGCTTTTGGAGCCTGAGAACGAAGACGACGAGAGCGACACTGATATGGAGCACGCCATCGGCAAGCTGCGCGCTGTTTATGGGGAAGGAGCAGAGAGAAGAAGTTACGAAGAGCTGCTGAGAGCCAAACCTGTGATTACCATTCCCCACTCAAGACGTATCACTCTCAGGAAAGCAGAGGTGAGCGTGCCTTTCCAGGCTAGGAAGGACAACAGCCTCTGCTTTTGGGTCCGAACATGTCAGATGTTGAAACAATTGTGTAACCGAGTGTTTTCCTTCACCGCCCTTCCTGTGACTCCGTTTCGAAGACTCATCTCCCTGCCGGAGTTGGAGGGTTTAGAGTCACCTTTCCAAGTATGGCAACACACTAGAGAAAAAGAAAGTTGAATGGATTGTTCTTTTTAGCCTGTTTGGAGGTTTTATCTCTAACGGGGCAAAGATTAATCTGTTTATTGTGTCCCAGGCGGAGGAGCTCTCTAAAGAGCTGGACCCGTATATCCGGAACCAGGACAACGGCGAGGACAGCGACAGCGAGATGGGCAGCAGCGACAGAGAGATGGAAGAAAGGAGGGAAAAGATGCGGCTCTGGCCGCTGATCAAGCACGTGGAAGTGACTATCCCAATGTCAGACCTGGTTCCCAAAGATGTTGTCTTTGTGGATATTCCAGGGACAGGAGATTCCAACAAAGAAAGGGATGAAATGTGGAAAAAGGTGACTGGCAAGTTATGCTGTGCGGGGGAAACACGTGTGGGTGGGAAACACTTCCCTATTTCCATGACTCCACCTTAGAGAGAGACTCCAAAGAGACCATGTGCTTATGGCAAGGGAAGGCACAAGGTGAGCAGCTGGAGGCTGGTTGCTTGCTCTGCAGAGGTGGCGTAACCCAGCATGCTTCCCCTCGCTCAACAGCCTCTCCTACTTCTGCAGAAGTATCTGAAGCCTCTAGTGCCATTCCCCACACGCCTTTGGCCAGCGTCCTTGCTGCTCACGGTCTCCAACGTCTTTCTCCAATTTGTTTCTCTTTCTTTCACTCAAGAGTATCCTGGAGTGTTCATCCATCTGGGTTATTGCTGATATTGAACGTGTTTTCGGGGGCAAAGAACATGAAATTATGCTACGAGAGGCAATTAAAGCTTACCAGGTTGGGAAGTGCAGTGATATCACCTTTGTGGTGACCAAGACGGATAAAACCAACGCTGAAGAATACATGAGGTAAAGAGCAGCTCCATCATGCATTCAGGACTGCAGAGATTTGCAGTGCCTTGACCTGCCTCTTCCTCCAACACATCACCTCCCTGGTTGCTTTCCAAGCCGTGTTTAACCCTCGCAGCTCCTGAAGCCCTCAGTGACCACAGCAGCAGGAGCATTAAGCCTGATATCTTAGGGTTCAAACTGAGCTGCTGCTGCCACTTAAGGTAGAAGATCCCTCTCCATTAGTTAAAGCTGTAATAGCCTCTGTGCATGGTCCAGGTCCCACAGGAACAGGCTGGAGAGTGGATGCTATTTGTCTATGATGAGATCAGAGCTTGTTAGTAGCCTCTCTTACCCACTCTGCATATGGAAAATGGCATTCTCAAACAATAACTATTTCCCAGTGACATTTTATTGCTGCTCTAAGATCATTATGCATTTACAAGCATAACTCCATTGACACCAAGACCATTTCTGGGGTTTACAGCACGACCCCATCACTATGCCAGTGAAATCCATTTGATTGCCTTTCCCCAGAGTGATTTTGATCCAGCCCCAGTCTGCTCGAACCCTTTTCAGGCAAATGCACAATGCTGCCTCATCTCCTTCATTTTTATTTCTGTCTTTCTGAGCAACACAAATCATCCATCTCTTTTTGCCGTCTGCGTGAATAGTATCTCTGTGCCCAGAAGATTCAAGGGAATTGCCCTTTTCTTCTGTCTGTGATGGACTCTTGTGGATCCCATCACGTGAGCCAACCTTAAATCAAGGGAGTCTGAAAGTAATGAGTTATTGGGTAACAGCCAAAATTAGAGAATTTAAGCATTTAAGTACTGAAGTGGACACTGGGTCCAACGTGCGCTAGTAGACCCTGTGACTATGTATGTTGTGGGTTGGACTGGCTATGCTGTCAGCCTTTCCATGGACTCTGCTCCCTGTTCTTGCTAAAGAGCATGATAAGGTTACCATGTTTGCTCAAAAGAGTCTTTTTTTTTTCTTTTCATTCCTCCAGGGACAAAAGGATAGAAGTGAGTATTTGACAACTTCTTCATGTGATCAAAATCTGCATTCCTTTTATAACAGAATACTTCCAAAGAACAGAAATGAGAAGCACCAGATTGATCTTTTGAAGATGACCATTGTCTCCCACAGCTTCTAAACAAAGCGGGGAATAACTGAGGGCCTCTGTTCATCAGAGGCAGAAATGCAGGGATGCGGGGCACCTCGTTAGGCATTTCTCCATGCATGGCATTGGGAACAGAAGACCCTGGGCCCTGCCTCGGTCCTGCGTTTCGGTGGGGAAAAAGGAGGTAGTCTGAGTCTTGGTTAGACTCCCAAGGGCCCTGGCAGTCAGGCACTCAGGCTAATTAGCTGGAACTGGGAAGATACACCAAGAAATCTGTGTGCAGCAGAGTCGTGGTGAAAAAAAAAAATCAGTTCATGGACAAAGCCAGCCTTGATCTCTTATTTGCCATATTAAAAGCTACCAAATTAACCCTTCACATGTGGGAATGTGAATTAAAGCCAAGTCATCCTATTTCAGGGACAGGTTTTTAGTAGGAGGGTAGCCAGCTGCTTGAATAACTTACATGGTGATGACAGAGGATTGACCATTGCCTGAGACTGTGATATTCAGATTGGCTGTTTTTCTAAGAGAGATGCTGAAGGTCTGGGAATGCTGCTGCAGCCCATGTGGGAGCTCCAAGGGCCTAGGACAGAGCCTTGTTGGTGACTTTGTCTTGGTTCAGGGGTATTTTGATAGTTTTGGGAAATGTCTCCTTGTAACATTTATCTTTTGGACTCTAGGGAATTATGAGCACGCATGATGCCATTTTGGAGCAGAACAAAGATCTGAAAATAAAAAAAGGCAGAACAATAAAGGAGAAGATGAAGGTAGAGTCATTATACAGAGTTTGCTTGTTGTGAAAGATCATCCATTTTTTTATTTCAGTGACCAATGCATTGGTTACGCACTAATCTTTATGCACATGACTTTTCCTGTGAAATACGATAACTTCTTTTTCTTTCTAATTGTCTTACAAAAACATAAATAGCAACTTCATCCTTGTGAAGCGAATCGGGAGCTCCAAAGCTGAGTAGGTCCTGAGGGGAGGCAGGCTGGCTGGGCATGCACCGCTGGTCACATCTGCTCTCTTCAGCACCTGATGAACTGCCGCGGTGTTGTGCTGTGGCAATAGGATTTTTGCATTGCTGCGGAGAGTCCCGTGCATAAATGCTGCATGTGCATGTGTTTTAGAGATTCTTGCCCAGCGACTCAGAGATATTGCAAAAGTCTGACCTGCTTTACACAGTCAGTGCCAAAGAATACTGGAGAACTGAAATTCTCAGCAAAGAAGAAACAGGTAACGCGCAGGCTGCCTTTGAGCCGCGATTCTGTGTTGAGGCTGTCAGTGCTGGCAATGCCCTGCTTAGTGGGGGCTTTGGGGTGGGGGAGGCATCAGTGATGGGAAAGCCATAAAAGTGCAGGAATTTGGTGCAAAAAAGCACATCATTGTGAGGATGTTCTCCCTGCATGCTGGGAGAATATTTACTGTTATCACTGTCAGATCTGGTGGCATTAGCTGAATTCAGGGCTCTCTTGTGCGCTGCGCAAGTCTCACCCCAAAGGGCTGACACGAATCAGTGTTCCTTAAATTCCTGAAGATCACGATCTCTCTGTTTGCAATCATTTAGCATCAGTGAGTGGCTGAGTTTAAAGCATTCATTTATGACCTGCCTATGGGCAAAGGAGAGAAAGAAGCATTTGCATCCCTCTATCAGCAGTAGGCTTAATGGTTTATCATCTTATAAATGTGTTCCCTATCTATCCCTCAAATAAGGAAAGGAGGTATTTACTGTGTACGTGGCCTGGCTTCTTGCCCTTTTCCGGCTTTCCAGGAGTTGCTCCAGGTCAATGTTCTGACATCACCATCCACTGCTGGGGGGGTTTCTCTCTTTCTGTGGATCCTGCATATGGCCAGGCGTAGAAGGGTCATCCATCCCCTCGTCCGTCACCCTGCCTGAAGGCAGGGTCAAGTCTAATCCCAGAAAGACGTGGTCCGACTCGTTTGTAAAGGCTGGAAAGCTAGGCTGGTCATCGCTAGAAAGCTCTCTAACCCAAATGTTCTTTGGTTGGGTTTTCGTGATATACTTTATTAAGGGTACAGCCTCTTTTTTCCCTAAAGAAGTCTAGAATTCTGATACGGTCAAAACCCTGGAAGTTTTGGGTCTCAGCTAAGGCCTATGTCCACTCCTGTGTTCACCTACAGGAAAAAGAGAGTGTATCCAGCAGCAGGAAAATCTCTCCTACTCAACGTTTATTGTCCCCTTATAATTCTGTTTCAGAAATCTCCATACTCAGAGATCATGTCAGGAAGCTCCACCTGAATATGATGAAGAATCTGGTACAAGATTATGTGCATGAAATTCATGACTTTTTCTGCCTCATGGATGTTGACACCCACTGCACGCTGGTCGGAGAGGTACGTGTGGCTGTGTTGCCTCTAACAGAGCAATGTCGGCGGTGGATATTGCCTCTGCAGCTACCGATCTGCGAGTTGCCTTCATCTCCTTCCTCCTCTAGACATTTGAGCTAGGGAACCAACATCCTTGTCCTTCTCAGGAAACAAATGCAAGCCTGCTCCCCGTATACTGCAGTAAGCTAAATAGAGGATTATTGGGTGAATGGGGATTATTCTTTAGCTGCAGCAGGAGTGGGGCATCCCTGGAGCAGGGCTGTGCAGCAGGGCAATGGAAATCCTTTTGCCCATTTCATACAGCTGTGAAGATGCACCAGGACCAAAGCCGTTTTCTGGTTAGTGACTTGGCCCCTTTAGAAAGGATGAAGCAGAACAGGCAAGAAGATGCAGAGATTCAACAAGTTTTTACAGCCCTGAAACCTCACCACTTGCTCTTGTTACCATCTCTCCTCTCACGTGCTGCTGGGATTCAGGACAGGATCCTCCTCTCCTTCTTTCACTTGGTGCCATTCCTCTGGTTTCCCCCTCCTCAGTGTTGATTTAACTCTGAGCTGCCCAGAAGTTTCCAGGGACAAAAGTGCTGGGACATGTTTCCGTTACACCCGCCAGTCCAGTGATAAGGTCTGTGCCGTGCTGCTGTTGCAGGTTCAGCCCTCCCAGCAGGACCAGTTGGATGCGTACATGAAGATAAAGATCCAGGAATTGGGAACGGCAGCTGGGCGTGTTTTCGACCACATGGATTTGCCTCTCCTCAGTGGGGTGAAATCTGCCAGAAGGTTGTACAAGAAGAATATGGAGAAGTTCTTCAATGTGAGTAGCAGAAGTTTGACAGTCGTACTGAGACTGGCTGAGTTTGTTTCATTTTCTGTCCTGCAACTGCCTCCACCATCAGTTCATTTTTAATCACTGACAAATACTTTGAGGTCTATGGGTAAGAGAGAAGCAATCGGGGGTATTTTTGCTGCCCATTTACTTTAGCTTAGCTATAATTCAGAGTTCAAATCCTGTAAGGTCCAGGGAAAGACCAGAGCCTGATGTCCTTCCATCGAGAAGCAAGTCTTCCAGGGACTTGTCCTTCAGCAGGACTCCTGGGAGGAGAGTAGGTGTTTTGCAATCCAGGGCCAAAGTCAGAGAGGGACGTCTGATGCCCCTTCAGCCGTATACTCTGCCTGAAGAAGACGGTGCTCAGGTGGAGTCAGGTATGAAAATGGAGCAAACCATGCTATTTTCCATTGTGGATTCAGCTGTGCCTGGATTTTGTCTTGGATCACTCCTGCCTGGGCTGGAAAAGTGGCTTTCTTGCTGTGGCATTGGCTGGGGACATGTGTGCGAGCCTGGCCACGCTCAGTGCAGGAGACCCATCATTGGAGCTGGGCTTGTTGCCTGGCTTTCCGCTACAGCTGGTGGAGAGAGAGGCACTTGGAGAGGTAATATGAGTCCTGCCTGCTAGGATAGGATACATTATCCTTCAGAGATTGGTTTTTTTCTCTGTTTCTAGACAGCTGAAGAGAGCGGAGATTAATTCCACTTGCAGGCTTAGACCCAAATCGAGTTTCTGACTCTGCAGAGCTATCCATCCCGAGTGGAGACAGGCACGCTGCGGGAGGCACGGAAGACTGAAAAAAGACATTATTTACGTCTCGCTCCTCTCTCACTTGTGCAGCAAGGCAAGGATTCCCGCGGGTTTCACAGGACCCTGAAAGCCGTGTGTGTGAGGAAAGGCGTGTTCGTATCCCGCATCTTCAGCCGCCTCGACATCAACAACCTCCTGGCGCAACCCATCTACAAATGTATTGATGCACCTTTTGGGAACATATTCAGGTGAGAATCTTTTTCTCTTCCTCCCCAAGGAATGTAAAATAGCATTATTTGGGCCAGGCAAAGAGCAAGCTAAAATCATCTCACCCATAATTCATGTACTTCGGCAAAACTTCTGATGGACTGAAGTGTCTCAGCAACTTGCTCATCTTTCACATAATTGCTACTGATCTTCCCATGATCAATAGCCCCCAACATCTGTTCGCCTGGAAAATCAGGACTGCTATATTGCATTAACTGTGCAATACGTATAGTACAGCGACACTTGCAATCCCCCCACCCTTCTGTTCTCTGCTTTACTTGGGTTCAGATAGAAATAGGAAAGAAAATTAATATCTCCTTATCTCCAGTTCCCTGAAGAAGAGGGATGCCAGCTAGCCCAGGTACTGAAGACATCGCTGCTGTGCAGTTGGAAATTTAGAGTGAATTCATCTCATGTTTTCCTATAAAAGAAAATTACCTCGATTGGCAATATACAGAGAAAAAGAAAACAGCCGCAATTAAGTTCTCAGCCTCGACTAGCCTGGGGATGGGATCCTAAAGTTGCCCTAAAGGAATCTTTAGCAGCACCACCCCATCTCCCAGCTCCCTTGCACTGGAGCCCCCTCCTCTTGCCTATCCCACCAATCTCCCTGTGGCTGGGAGAGAAATAAGTGCAAAAGAGAAAGTGAGTGGGAAGAAAGCCCGCCTTGCATTTAACAGTCGTTTTGATACTATCCACACAGAAAACAGCGGTCCACGAAGGCCAGCCTGCAGTTGGTCATCGACGAATTCGGCACAGAGATAAAAAGTAAATTCACTGAGGTTGGGCGGAGCACCGGCTTGAGCAACTCAAGGCTCCACCTTCTCCAGCAAGAGGTAAGTTTACGAGTGGGCAGAAGCAGCCCAATGCGACAGCCCAGGTTTGCACAGCAGGAAATCCCCTGCTGCCCTATGTAGCAAGAGCAGCTTGGTGGCCTCAGGATAACGTGCTGCTCGGTCCCCAAATACGCTGAAGAAACACGGTCTGAGTGGCAGTAGATAGCCAGGACGGAAACCACCCTGTCCCAAAACCATCAGTAGCCCGGGCTCCACTCTCTGTCGGTGCCCCAATTGCAGAGCTGCTTTTTGAGATTTTGTCCCTTGGGAGTTGCCAGGGGTAGGCCAAAGCCAGATGCTAATGGAAAATCAATGGGAAGCCCAGGAGACCGGATCATGCTGGACCTGCTTCGAGGCTTGAGAGCTAATAACCTTACCCTGGACTGCAGGGAGCTGCAGTCAAAGGGCTCCTGATGGAGCGGCTGGGAAGGCAGACTAGCCTGGATACAAATTCGGTCTCAAAGGTGCATGCAACGCATGTCTTTGAGGCCATGCTATTAAAACATCAGTCAAGTGATCTCGGAGACAGGCTTCTTTTTATTTCAGCTGAGCTATTGCACCCCGAATCACCGCAGGCCGTTTGGGCTGCTGGCCTGAGACCCCTGCTCACGTGAATGGCTTTAGCTCTGTGGGTGCCACCTCGTACCTCTCACTTTTACCTAAACTCTGGTCTTAAATCTGCCTGCATGTGCCACCTCCGTCCCGCGTAGGACTGCTGGAGCAACCTGGGTGTTCAACCTGCCCTGATGCTTTGCAGCGTTTGTTCAGATTCTGTTTGCAATCGAAGGTTTGAAGTGAAACGGGTAAATACTTTAATTCTTGCAGATGGACATCATCCTGAAAGCCCTGGAAAGACAAATTCTTTTGAAAAAGAAGACTATCTACGAGTCCCTTGAGCTGTCAATCCAAACCAGCCTTTCGCTGCATTATGCTGGTAGGACTGGTCCTCTAGCTGATTCTGCATCTGACATCGCGGGTTCGCTGTCTGGCCCTGGGAGAAGTTTTCCCGGCTTTTGTACAGGGGCCCCTTGCAGACGCCTTCACAGTTGCACTAACCGGAAGGCAGGAGGGAGGATGTGTAAATTTGTGCTTTTGAGTGACATGTTCGGTGGGTCACAATCGTGTCACCAGGGAAGAAAATGTTACGCTTCCAAAACCTACTGCATAGATTTGTTTTATTGCTGATGCTGTTGTCCCACCCATTAATCATCAAACCACATAAACCCATCACAAGTCTCTTGTGAAGCAATTAGAGGCTTCGTCTCTGGGAAGGAGAGAGTAGCACGAGAGGTTGGAGAGCGGACACCTTGCCTGAGGTTAAAAGCTTGAGGAGACCTATAGCTTGGTTTGAGCATGGCCTGAAGCTCTGTGGAAGGGCTTAGCTTGAAGGCTTTGCTGATGGGCAAAGGAATTTTTTAGGAGGGTGAAAGTTGCTTGGGAACAGGGGACTTGCGTTTTGCACCTCCGTGCCATCCTGGCCCCTCTTTGCAAATCTGCTTTGGGCTGGTGACAGCGTTGTGATGTTTCCCACCTTTGCAATAGAAGCGGCTCAGATACGCGGGAAGCAGGCATGCGAGAACATGAAAACCAAACTGCACCAGTCCGTTGAGGAGGAGGTGGACAAGAACATGTTTGAAAAAGCAAAGGAGGACATGAAGAGCCGTTTCCAAGAGCTAAAGGTGAGTGATATTTCAAAAACTGCTGTTGTGAATCCAAGCCCGAGTTGGCAGCAACTGCGATAGACAAATTGATGGGTGGACGAGGCTCTCCAGCCCTCGGCAGTCAATCTGGCGGTCACTGCAGAGCACTTTTAATGCTCCGTGAAATTTTATGAACTACCCAGGACATAGCGACCGCCTAAGATTACAGAGCGAACGTGTGAGATTCAGTTCCCTCCTTATCTCCCAAAGCAACTTCTGTGTTGTCTTAGTTAGCAAGCACAATTTTAGATTTCTAGGCAGTAATTTCCTAGTTTGGTCCCTTTATTTCCTGCTTTCTGACCTCCTATGACCTCTTCTACGTCATCTGGCTAATGGGTCCAGGCTTTGATCGCACACACCAAGATCCATCACCGTTATTTGAGTGATGCTCCTTTATGCTGGCCAAAGTCCTGGCCTGCCCACTTGGCCAAGGAAGATGGACAGAGTAGGGAGGCTCACCCAAAAAGTCCCGTCTGCTTTGGGTATTGCACCAGCTCAATTTGGACACTCCCCAGCAAGCTGCTCGGGTGTGCGAACACCAAAGCTGCCATCACTAATGTCACAACCGTGGCAAACCCGGCAGATAAGAGTAGTGCAAAACAGTAATTCTTGGAGCTCCACGGCTTCCGAAGGCAAAGACGCCTATGCTGCACGTCTTGAGGCGTTTGCACTCTAATAAAAGTCAGTTCAGCTCTGCACCGCAGTCTGCGCTGGGCTCTGCAGCCTTTAACACAGCTCCTCTCTCTAAAAAAAAATGAAAAACCAAAAAACACACAACGAGAATGATATGTTCGTCATTTGTGACGGCCACAGGAGGAGATGACCACGAAGCTGGAGAAGGACTTTTCCGACATGCTCAGCTTCGCCTTTTGTCCGTGGCAGAGGATGTGCGAGAAGCTGACAGGTAGGGTCCGAGCTCCCCCCTCCCTTTCCCCACCGCTTGTTCCTACGTACGCAGCTGCGGTCTGTGATAAGGAGCTAAAATCAGATGTCCCCACCCATTTGTACCGAAGCTTGTATCATTTTCTTCCCTTTCTATAAAATCAAAAAGGCCAATAACCAAGCCTCTTTCCTTTTGCTCTTTTCCTTGCAGTTTTTGAACAAGAACGCCAAGAAATTGAGAATTTGTGCAAAAGTCTCTGACAGCCGCGCTGACCGAAGAGGCCTGCCGGAAGCCTTCCCTTTCGATCCCTTTTTTTTTAAGCAAAGTTATTTTTGCTTTTATCTTTAATTGCATTTAACTGATCAGTTCATCGCTTTTCTATATGAACCACCTCGGAGGAAGAATTTTAAAGCCCTTACGGATGGGACTCGGTAGCCGAAGCGCTGGCCCGTAAGGATGCAGGAGAGCTGGGGTCCCGAGCCGCGTCTGCAGCCGCTGGCGAAGCGGCCCATCCCCGCGCTGGCGGCTGGCTTTGCAGCGGAGGTTCGGCCTTGCTGAAGGTCTTCCAGGAAACGGGACAACATTCGACATGCGTCCTCGTTTCATTGCCTTTATACGAAATGTTGGCAGCAGCTCGCGTGTCGCTTTTGGACTCTTTTTATGGCGTAAACACCTTTTCCCACAGATTTCGGTATGCAGCTACAAGCTGAGCAGAGTGAGACTCGCCTGGGTCTGCTGCAAACCTAGAACTGCCCAAAGACAAATTTATCACGTTGGATAGGGACAGGGAGGTCTGTAAGGCCACCGAAGCGCAGCTCTGCTGCAAACCCTCTTCCTGAAATGCAATAAAATGTTAAGCTCTTGGTTACTGGTGTTTTTTCAAAACGCCTCAGGGTGCAAAGGAGCAACTGGCCTGCTTGCTAGGGATGGTTTTTTGCATTCAGCGGCAGCGGCACAGTCCCTCCGGGCACAGCGTCCGTGCCTCAGTTTCCCCGCGCGCACGGCAGCGACGAGCGTTCCCCGAAACGCGAACCGCTGCAAAGCGCCGCGGCGATGCCCGCCCGGCTGCTGCCCCGGGGGGGCCGGGGGGGGCCGGGCCGAGCCG
>PTFA01000514.1:53209-88110 GCA_003342895.1 Casuarius casuarius | reverse complement strand
CCCACGGCAGCACCTGCCCCGGGGATCCCAGCTCCCCCTGCTCCGAGGGGGGTTGGTTTTGGCTGGGAGGCCCAGGGAGCCCCGGATCCAGATGTGCTAACAGCGAGGGGCAGCCGGATTTGGGGAGGGGATCTCTGGCCGTGTTGCAGCCAGCTGGCGAAGGGTGTCCGTGACACGAGTTTGGGGAGTGCTCAGCAGATCCCACCTGGCAAGGCCAGCAGATGACTTTTTAACTCCTTCCTGGCCGGAGCCCTGCTGGGGCGAGGGAGCTGGGGGCTGATTCCCTGCGGGAGTCCCTGTACGTTGTAAAAACCCCGTGGCAGTGGAGGCATAACCTTGCCAGGACTGACTACTCCCTGGAGGCAGGGACAGCCCTGTCCTAGCAAGTCCCGAGCCCTAGGAATGGGTCGGATCCTGGGAAGAGCTTGCATGCCCAGCCTGAGCCCCGGTCTCCCTGTCCAGCCCTGGAGCGGGACGGACGTCCTGGAGCAGGGAGCCAGGAGGCTGCACGTCGGTGGGGCGTGTGGCCAAGGGTGGCTGGGTGGCGGGAGCCCTTCCCTGGCCCCGTAACGCGGGGTCCGTGCTGGTGGCAGGCAGGTCACAGGAGCAGCGGATGGTGGCCCCTCGGTCCCTCCAGGCTGGCTGGCGCATGCTGAGATGCGGCAGCCGGCTTTGCCGAGGGAGAGCAGAGGAGTCCCTCGGTGGCAGGTGTCCTCTGCACCAGGCCAAGGTCCCCAAGCTGTGCACGGCGAGGGTTAGACGGGGTTGGGCCCCTGGCTCATCAGCGTGTACCCTGCCAAGCATCTCCTCACCTGCCTGTTCCGCTTTGCCGGCAGCGGGAGGATGGAGAACAAGGCCATGTATCTTCACACCTTCGGTGAGAGGGAGAACGGCTCCATCTTCGAGGAGCCCTTCGAGGGAAGGAACCTCTCCAAGCTGAACCTCTGCGAGGACGGTGAGTCCGGTCCTGCTGCTCGGGGATGCTTGGTGCAGGGGACTTTGACCGTGGCGGCAGAAGCCTGGGGAGATTTGATGGGCAACCTGAGGGTTTCGTGAGCAGAGACCAAACGGCCCTTGCGTGCGAGGGGGCTGAGGCAGGGCAGCTCAGGGAACCCTGCTGCAAGGGGGTTTCTCCTCTCCTCTGGAGCCCCTCAGGGGGCCCCGGGTCTCATTCGGTCCTGCCACTGGCCAGGGATGTACCGCAGAGAGTTACTTTGGGTGGCCGTCACAAGAGGTGACACCACGGCGCTGGGCAGCCACCTTCCCCATCCGCCCCCGGTGCAGTGACACGTTTGGGTCCAGACAGTGGGTTTTCCATGCCCATGAAAGCTGTGGCTCAGCATCATCCCCACCCCTCTGCAGCAGGGATGGGGCCTCATCCTGCCCCCCCCGCCGGTCCCTTAGCATCCTCGGGTGAGCTGGGAGGTGGCCGGGCCGCCCCGTCTCCCGCTGCCCCAGGAAGAGGCCGGGGAACGGGGCGGGGGGGGAAATATTTTGCTTTTCCCCTTGGTTACGGGCGGGAGCCCGGCCGCGGCGAAGCCCCTGCTGACGCAGCCGCGATCCCTCCCGCTCTCCGGAGAGGCGGCGAGCGGCGGCCGAGAGCGATGGGCGGGTCGGGGCCCGGCGCCAGCTCCTCCCGCAGCCTCCCGGGACCTGACACAAGTGTGAATGTCAGAAAAATACCATCGCGGCTTTGCTCATCGCGAAAACCCCTCGGCTCCACCTGCTCGGCCGGGAGCCGCGGGCGGGTAGCGAGGCGCACGGCGCTGTGCGTTTCCCCTTGGCAAAACGGGAGCGATGTCCAGGACGCCCCGGTACGGGGTCACATCCCTGCAAAGGTCCCACCAGCGGCCGTGGTCCCTTTCCCCCCTCCCTGCCCGCCCGGCAGGCTGGGATCACCGGCCCCTTCTGCAGCTGGGGAAACTGAGGCAGGCAGCGGGGCTCTGCCAGCGCGGCCGGGCTGCAAGCGTGCACGGATCCTGCACGTGCAGGGGGAAATCAGAGTCCTTCTTGAAGGCAGAAGCTGTTTGGAGGGGTGGGGGGGTTTCTTTGGGTGCTCTCACGCCAGGGTCCGGCCCTGGGTGCAGGCTCGGGGGGGGGATGCTCTGCTGACCGCCCGCTCCCCTCCCGCAGGTCCCGGCAGGAGGATGAAGGCGGCCGGCCGCTGCGGCTGGCTGGGCTCCCTGGCAGCGCTGAAGTACGCCGTGGTGGGGCTCTACCTCCTCGTCTTCCTCATCCTCGTCGGGGTCTTCATCCTCGCAGGTAAGGGCCGAGCCGCGTGCGGGATGGTGCAACGTGATGCTCCCAAGCGTCCCCGGAGCGGCAGGACGCGGCATGAGTCACCTCCAAGGGGGGGCCCAGATCCGGGGGTGCCGCATCGGCGCAGCGTGAGCCTGGTCCGGCCGCGGGACCCCATTTTGGCTGCCTTTGGGGCAGTTTCGTCACCAGCCGTGGGAGGAAAATACCCGCCGCAGCATCGCTCCGGAGCAAACCCAGCTCCGCTTTGCAGCCCGCCGGTGCACGGTAGCCGCTTCCAGCCCCTGGGAGCGGTGCTGGGACATTGCACCAGCTCCGGGCGTTGCATTGCATTGCAGCTCCGGCCCTGGGGGCAGTTTGGATGGCCCAAGCGGGGGGGAGAATTTCCCGGCCTGGCTGTTTCCAGCTCCCTTTGCCCCCAGTGTGGTTTCATTCACTAGCATCGATGACCCCTTAAGGGCATTAAGACACCTCCAGTCTGAATCCCACCCCAGCTTCTCCTCTTGCGACGGAGCCCCAAAAGCCTCGTGCAAGGTGCAAACCCCCCTTCGGGCGCCCTCGCTGACACCAGCTATTCCCCAAAGCTTGCAGCATCCTCTGGGTGTGTAGTCTTCACGGGGAAGCCGTTATCCTGCTGCAGGGACCCTTGGCCATTCGCAGAGGCAGGGGAAAGCACTTTTCTAGGTATTTATAGATATATTCTAGTGTATATATACTAGGCGATTTTTTAGGTGGTCCCTGCAGGAGGCTGGCCGGGGTTTTGGAGCCGCTCCTTATTTATTCCTTGTTTCGCATTGTTCGAGTGTTGTTGTTGGCCCGAGAAAGCCCCGAGCGAGCGGTGCCGGCGCGCTGCTCCGGCCGGGCTGCAGCTGCTCGCCCAAAAGCGGCTCCAGCAATAGCAAGGACAAGGTTTTGGCATCCAGCGGTGGCAGGGAGAGCTGAGCCCCACGAGACCGGGCATCCTGCTCCGAAGCCTCCCCTCCCGGAGTCCCGGGACAGGGGGCAGAATTTCAGCTTTTACGCTTAAAAAAAAAAAACAGTAAAGTGCCCAACTCTCCCCGTTACGGCTGAAAATCTCGGGGAGGAGAGCAGCAAAATGAGGAGAGCATCATCTCTTTCATTGCTGCTTTTTGCATGTCTCGATCTTCAAGCCAAGCCCTGGGTTCAGCCATACGGGGCTCCCCAGGGCTGGAAGCCTGGAGCTGGCCCTGCAAAGCCACCCAGTGTCCCCTCGCCGGGGACTGCGAGGGACCGCAGGGTCGGAGCCGATCTCCAGTGTCAGCGGAGGCTGCTCGGCTTTGAGAGGCGCTCGAAAACCTGCTGGCCGAGGAAAAAGCGATATCTCGGTTAAGGCTGTTGGAGAAGTGGTGATGAAGAGGAGGAGCAGAGGATGGAGCGGGGCCACGGGAGCCTGCTCGGCCGCCGGCCAGCCTCTCTCCTCCAGGGCTCGTTGGAGGCGTTTTCGCTTTGCATGGGCCCCTCCGCCCCGCTCTGTCCCCTTGCGCTGCCTCGTGCCGGCCCCGGCATCCCGGCTCCAGTGGATGCAGCCGGGTCCTCGCCCGAGCCCTGCACCGAGAAACGGCAGCCGGAAGGTTTTGCCGTGCTGCAACCCCGGGATCGTGCATGCGGCTTCGCCCCAGATCGTGCACGAGGCTGAGCCGGGCTGCCGCCGAAGGGGAGGATTTTCTCCCATGTGGGGGTGTGTTTTTTGTTTTTGTTTTTTTTTTCTGCAAGGTTGAGAAACCAAAAACCACTGGAAAACAAACCGCCGCTTGTGCAAGGCGCGTGGCCCCGGCGGAGGTGCAGCTGTGGCCGCTCGCGTCCTCTCCGGCCGTGACTTTCCTGCGATCTGTGGAAACGCCCGGGGCCGCCTCCCCTCTTTTGCTTAGTCTGTGCCCAAATTCAATTAGCCCTTTTGGAAACGGCTCGGGTTTGGTTTTGGATCAGCAGCCTCGTGTTTAGCGCAAGCGTTTGCTGGCGCTTTCGCTCTTGCTCGAGGCGCTTTTGCACGCCCCGGCGCAGGCAGGCTGCGAGCCCGGCCCCGAAACGCTCCCCCGTTTGCCTTTCAAATGCCACGGGGACGTGACATGCTGCAAAGCCTGGTCTGCCCGTCGCAGCTTTTCTCGACCTTTGGCTCTTTTTCCGCTCGGCGGTGCTGGCATTTCAAACCTGCTTCCGCCTGCCTGAGCATCCAGCGCGCTGGATCGGAGCAAGGGCCGTCCGCACTGGCAGCCCTGCTTGCATGCCCAGGTCCAAATTGTCGGCAGCGCTTCCATTTCCCTGAGGATAACGCCCAAATTTCTGCTGTGCACGTGGCTCGGGGGTGCCAGTGATTGCATGCATGCGCCTGGGTTGCAGATACGGGCGTGCAGCCGGGGTGTTCTGGCTTCATTCGATGCCCGCTAGTGTTTTTTTGGAAGAGGTGGTAAATTGGTCTTTTGCTTTCCGCTCCAGGCCACTCAGGGGTTTTTAGCCCTCTTTAGCCCTCCCAGACGAGCCTTTTCTCCGGGAAGCACCCGGCACAGAGCACGGGGGCGCGGGAATGCTGCTGGGTTGGGATCTGGATGCTGGGGCTCAGCACAGCGAGCTCAGAGCTCGCGACTCCAGGAGCCCTGAGCACCCAGGCTGTCGGGGAAAGGAGCCAGCAGGACATCGTGTCCCCAGAACGCAATAGCAGGGAGGGAGTTGCTGCCCCGCGGAGCCCTTTTGGGACTGTTAGCTCACCCCGAGCTCTGCCAAGCCGTGGGCTGGGTGTCCGTGGCAGGGCGTGTGGCTGTCCTTGTGCGTGTGGTGTGTGTGTGTGTGTGCTTGCATGCATATGCGTGTGTGTGTGCATGCGTGTGCATCTCTGCTCTGCATGCATGTGCATGTCTGGTGTGTGCATGCATGCGTGTGCATCTGTGCTGCATGCATGCGTGTCCGTGCTGCGTGCATGCATGTTCTGTGTGCCTATATGTGCTGTGTGCATGCGTGCCACGCCGCACTGATCCCGTGCGTGGGACCTCGCGGCAGGACACGCTCCCCGTGGACAGCGGGAGCCAGCATTTGGGGGACAGAAGAGCTGCTGTTACCCGTGCACACGCAGGCCAGCCTGGAAACGGAGGTGCTTTCACTCCTTGAAGGTCTCCCAGGGTGTTTTTGGATGAGGAGCAGCCTTGGCTCGGGACCCGCAGGTCCGTTCTCGGCTCGCTGGCTGCAGGGCCGAGGCTGGGCCAAGCAGAGCAGCGGGGATGCCGAGATGAAGCTGTCGGAGATGATTTATGTGAATTGGGGGAACTCCACAGGCTTTGCGGATAACCGCGGCTGCAAAGTGCGGGACCTCCAGAGCCTCCCTGTCCCAAGCCCCAGCAGGACCTGGTTTCCAGGTTGTTTGCACATGTGATGGCCACATGAGGCTGTTTTTCCCCCCTCGGTTTGGTGGCAAGAAAGCCATGGTGGTGCGTGTGTGCCTGGGCGTCCATCGCAGCATGCTGGGTCTGAAGGACTTGAAGGAGCATCTTTGCACCCCCTGGATCCGTGTGGGATGGCGGCGGTACCCACATCCCTGGCAGGGCCATGGCCGCTTTTCTCCAGGTCTTTCCTTCCCAGGTGTTTCCTCCTTGGGCAAGTCCCTAGCATCCAGCAGAGCCCAGATGTAACTGCAGTTTCCTTCCCTCCTGCTCTTGCAGAAGAGTGTCCAGGGTACGGTCCACTCCCGCATGGGTTCAGTCCCTTGAGTGCCCCCCCAAACACCCCGCGCTATCGCCGGTGGTGGACCCGAGCCAGGCGCCCCGGAGAGCGCTGGACTCCTCGCGTGTGCATGTCTTCCCTCACCGTACACTTACTCCTGCGATCTTAATGCAAACCAAATGTCCTCGCTGGGTTTCTCCTCCTTGGAAAGGAGAGCGGGGGGCAGCTGCCAGGCTGGTCCCGGGCCAGCCCGTGGCGTGGTGCCAGGTGAAGCCCAACCGCAGCTCCAAGAACAATGGTGGGGGGTTTATTATTATTATTATTGTTATTCGGATGGGTTTGGCTTCGAGTCCCCTGCCCCGGGGCTGTGCTGGAGACTCGCAGGCAATGCAAAGTGAGGGGAGAACGTGATACTCTCCGCCTGGATCCCAGGCAGGCTCTGCACCCCCCTTCCCCGGGCGAGACTGGCCACCCCTCGATCTGAGCGTGCTGCGAGGTGCAGGGGGTGCGGTGCCACCAGCTCCAGCGTTGTCACGGTGCTCTGCGTTCATCTGGTGGCCCTGCACACATCTCCAGCGGCCAAGACCCACCGGGACCCGGGACCGAGAGCAGGGAGGTGCAGGGCACGGGGGCAGCTGGGGCTCCGGAGCCGGGGTGGGTTTCCTTCCTTCCTGTGCGAGAGGGTGGACAGTCCCTGGGCTGTGGTGCTTGGGAGCTCGCCACGGCTCCGCGAACCGCACCCGGAGCCGCGGAGACCTGCCGAGCCAACCTGCTGGTGTTAATTACGGAGCAGAGGACGCGGCTCAGGCCCCGAGTTAGTGGCCAGAAGGGAAACCTGATTGTTAAGCAATTAAAATCTCAGTGGGTAAAAAAACAAGAGCAAAAAGAGGAGTTTGATCATGCAGGTTTTAGGTCTGCTTGCAGGAAAGGGAAGCGGACACTTTTGTTGGCTAACCGAAGGTGAAGGCAGTCCAAGCAAAGCCGCAGTGCAGCACTTCGTAGCATCACAGCCAGCTTCCCGGCTTGCCAGACCCCTCCGGCAAAGCCCTTCCCCATGTGCAGAGCTACCCGAAATCCAGAGCTTTGCGAGCCTTTGCTGTCCCTCCCGAGCAAGGTGCCCTTGCAGCCACCTCCTCCTCCAACCCTCCCAGCAGCCAACCTCATTCTCACAGATCACAGCGTCTGCGGAGAAAACCAGAGGGCCGGAGAGGGGCTGATGAATCTGTGGGGATACGCGAAGGAGCTTCGGCTTTCGTCTCCAAGCACTGAGGAACGGTGGGGATGTCCAAGTGCTCCTTGGGTGGAAGGAGGGTTGCATGTCTCAGCTGGCCCCCTCACCTGCATGGGGTAGTTTCTGATGCCCCCTTCCTCTCCCCCTTGCAGTCTCCAGGCCACAGACCTCCCCCGAGGACCTGAAGGTGCTGATGGGCAACGTGAACCGCCTGAACGAGAGTTTCCGGGACATGCAGCTGAAGCTGCTGCACCTACCTCTGAAAGGGGATGTGATCGATCACATCTGGAGGCTCCAGGACCTGCTGCAGAACCACTCGGACTCCTTGTTCCTCATGACGGGATCACTGCAGAAGCTGGAGGGGCTTCTCTGGAGCCTGCAGACCCAGGCCAGCCAAACCGACAAGGCTGTGTCCAGCCTCTGGGACAGCTTGGCTCAGCAGAGCGACACGGCTCAGCAGGAGATGTACAAGCTCTCCGTGGAAGGCAATAGCAGTCGGTTGCTGCTCCAGCACCACGACCACCTCCTGACCCACCTCAGCAGCAGGGTGGAGAGCCTGAGCGACCAGGTGACGGCGGCAAGTGGGGCCGTGGACACCATGAACAGGACCTTCTCTTATGACGTGAACATCCACCACACCCGCATCCAGGACCTGCAGGGGCTCATCAGCAACGCCACTGAAGACGCCCGGCAGATGCGTCTCATCCACATAGCCATGGAAGAGCAGCTGAAGCACGAGCTGGCCATCCTCAACAACGTGACGGAGGACCTGCGGCTCAAGGACTGGGAACACTCAGTCGCTCTGAAGAACATCTCCGTGATACGGGGTAAGCAGCTCCTTTGCTCGTGCCTGAAGCTGTCATGAGGAGAGGGGTGTCCCTGATACTTTGGGTGGTGACAGAAAGTGCCCCACAGCATGCAGCTGATGGGGTGGTGGGATCCTTGGCTATTGCTGGAACAAGTGCTTCATCTCATCTATCCTTATGGGCTCGGTATACCTCCCTAATCCGACTGTCCAGCATCACTTGAGATGCTGTAGGGTAGCCCACCCGCCCCAAGCCCTTGTATCTACCTGTCATGGGGATGTCTCAGGTATCCTTGGGCGTATCAAACCCACTAAGCACCTACATTTAGGTGTCTGCAGTGTTTAGGTGTCTCCATCACCTTGGACTTTCTTTGTAGCGAGTGAGGGTCTTGTCTGTTAAGGAGTTAGGAAGGGAGACCATGCCAGATCCCACCTGACCATGAAGGTGGGGCTGATGTGGGTACTGCAGAAACGATGGGTTTATCGTCCTGCAGTGATCAAGCTGCCTAGCAGGTATCCTCCGTCATCATCGATCACACCATTTGCTCTACCTTATCCTTTTTTTCCCCATGTTTTCACACCCATGTTCTTCTCCTTTACCACCCTCAGCCCCTCCCAAACAAACAACCCACCCCTGTTTGCTCTTAGCCCATTGACCCTAGTTTTGCTGATATCTTTTTTTGGTGTTTAGGACATGGTTGCCTTGGTAATCCCTCCTTAGTCACCAATCTGCTAAGCACCTACTCCCCTTTTTTTTATTATCTGTAAGATCCAGCTGTTTCTCACGTCATTATCTTGTTAGTATAACTATATGGTCAGGGTTAGCCATCTGCCTGGACATTATTTCCTCTTTGATATCAGGAATTTCTGCCTATTTCTCACATTCCTATCTTGTTAGCGTAGCCATGCAGTTGGGATAGGCCTTTTGTCCACATACCTCCACATAGTCCGTGCAGCGAGTGACTGCACAGACTAGATCTCCTTGGGTGTAGAGAGCTCAAAGGTGACCAGCTCAGGTGGAGAATATCTGCACTGGAGAGACGTGTCTGCTGTGACGGATCCCAGTCAAGTCCCTCCAGCTCATGGCTTCATCTGCTACCTGCCCATGGCCACCACGTCCGGCCAAGTGCCTCTGAACCACCGCGAGTTTTTCTCCCAGCGATCAGGCCCCTGTGCTGAAAGCTGCGTTTAGGGCTCTGGAAATAGAGCGGCGATACGTCCCCGCTGCAGTTTCAGATGCAGCCAGGCCTGGCTGCATGTTGGGGGGCAGTTTCTGGCCCACTTCCAGGCTATTTGTTTGCACCTACAGCAGTGCAATGAGACGTTGCTCTGCTACCCAACCTCCGAGTCGAGGCAGACCTTTCTCTGGTGCTGCCAGCTGAAACGCCAGACCGGCGATGGAGGGGTGGACGCCAACTGCAGCTACCTTCATGCACCAGCTACCTTCATGCACACGGGCCACCTGAAGCCCTCGAGAACCAGCAGCACCCCGGGATAATTTCCCCTGGTCCCTGAGGGGACCGATGCCAGGCTCAGGGCTGCTAGGGTCACGCTGCATCCAGACTCCCAACTGGTTTGCAGCTTTAGATGAAGCCACAGGGGCAGCGGGACTCGCGCTGCGACTCCCCAGCTCGGCTCCCCCGGGAGCGGTGACGGCCGGCCGTGCGTCACAGTCGGACACCCGTGCGCCAGGGCTCTCCAATTAGCGCGGAGAGAAAGCAACCCAAATCCCTCCAAATAGGCTGGCACCTGATTTACGAGTCCCCGCTCCGACACATTCCTGGCAGCCCCGACCCGCGCTCGCTCCGCTTCCCCCTCTCTTTTTCCTCTCCCGTCCTTTCTCCCTTCCCACTTGTTGGCAGCGATGGGCTGGGCGGCTGGATCATTTGTGAGGTGGGGGCTGCCTGCTTGGGGGGTGCGTTTCCCTCCCCGGAGGCTACCCTGGGCTCTGGCTTCTCCAGGCTGGTTTTCGTGGTGAGGGCTGCCCGGGGAGGTCCCGGCGATACGGGGACTGGGACGGTCTCCAGCAGAGGCGAGGGAGGACTCGGTGCACGTGGGTGGCTGGGGTCTCACCTCACCTCGCGCCAAGCACCCCGCGCGTCTCGCAGGGGGCTCAGCCTCGCGGAGCAGCGAGAGAATCTGGATCTTAAATAACCGTGTCAGCAGGAGGGAGGGTGCCCAAAATCCGCCGCGGCTCGGGCCGCCGGTCCGGAGCCACTTGCACAACTCGCTGGGTGGGATGTGCTGGCTCGCACCACGCAGCAGGTCTGGCGGGGCGATTGCAAAGTCCCAGCTGGCCTTCAGAGCTCTGCGCTTCGCCGAAGTCCGCGTCCCGCCTGTTTTGAAGGGCTTTTTCTCCCGCGCTGCTCCCAGAGGAGCAGCAGCAAACGCGGCGTGCAGCCCAGCCCAGCCCAGCGCAGTCAGCAAAGCCAAGCCGGGGTGCAGCTGGGCTGGTGTTTTCCAGCCCGAGGTGGGGTGGGGACCAGCTTGGCGAAGCGTCTGCAGTGCTGGTCATGTTTCCTCGTCTCCGGACTGCGGCGTCTCCCAACCGCCCCTCCCAATGCTCCTCCGTCCTCATCCCGGCTTCTCCCTGCTCTCCCATCCCGGCCACGGGATACAGCTAGGGATGGGACCATCTCTGCTCGCCTGCGGCTTGTCGAGCCACGCTGCTCCAGCTAAGAGGAGATGCTCTGACGGCTTACGGACCGCAAAAGAGCTTTTTGGCTCGTGTGCATCCAGCTTCGCTGCCCTTGAGGCCCATGAGAGGGGCAGGCTGACAGATCTCTGCTGCCTGTTGTTCGGCTGTATATACGCCGGAATAAGAGACAAGTCCAGCGTGTCTTTTCCCTGCCTTTATTCTCCCACTCCTCAGCGCTCTGGGAGCAGGAGAGAGTGAGTTATCCATAGCCCTGCTCTCGATGCAGTCTGGTCCTTGTCTTAGCCTGTCGGTGCCTCTGGCCTCCCTGATGCCCTGCGGGATGGTTCCCCCCTTCCCGGGGCTGCTGTGCAGGGCGGAGGGATGCAGAGCTAACGGGGGTCTGGTGTCAGTGCTGGAGCATCCTCCGCCCCGGTGCCATGGGCTCACCTTGACGTTGGGCTGCCGTTTGGGGGGCGACTGCTGTTTCGCTCGTCGAACGAGACGGCGTCTCGGGAGAGGGAATCTGCAACCTGAGATGGTCGGGGCTGATTTTTGAGGGAGGACAACTCCAAACCCCTTGAGACGTGCCCAGGGCGGGCAGCTCCCACGTCCCTTCCCGGCGTTGATGGAGAGGAGGTGGGGCCCTTGTGTGGGTTATTTCCCGGTGTGCCCGTAAAGCTGGAGCAGATGGACGTCTTTGGAGCTGCCCCTGCTCAGGGGAGCTCAGCCCAGCCGTGCTGGAGCCAGCGTGTGTGGGAGCGAGGCGTCTGCTGTCTGCAACAGCTCTGCTCCCGTCCCGTTGGTGTGGGCCCCAGGGAGGTGGAGGGTGTTTAATCGGGGAGGATATTCAGGACCAAGTGAGGATGGCAAAGGAGGGGGCTTTTTTTCCTGAGATGTTTCCAGTGTTGCTTTTAGCTTTGCTTGTGGTGGGAAAGCATCTGTTATGTTCAAGCAAGTGGCTTTTTTACAGCCCTGCCTTTGCTCTGCTGGGCTGGAGCTGGCAAAGGGAGAACTTGACCCAAACCCAGGAGTACATTTGGGTCCTGCAAAGTTTCCACTGCTCGTCCTGGGAGACCTGGGGCCATAGGGCTGGGGGTACCCAGGGAAAACCCTAATGTCACAGCGATGCCCCTGTCCTGACACTCTGCTACCACCCATCAAGCTCACCATCACCTTCATGAGGGTATCACCCTGGTTTGACGGGCTCTGCTTTCTGTACGGCCCCGTAGGCTGGAATTAACGGTATCATCTTTGAAATCTTCATGAAATTCCGCATGAGCTCTTTATTTCAGATGGGATTGCGTGGTGTGGGGCAGGCTAAACATATTCCCACGTTATTCCATTTTCCCTTTAACAAGCTGTCATGATTTGAACTCCCTCTTGGCCTTTCAGGACATGGAAAATCAATGGCAGTACTTAACACCAGCTATTTCTGTAATCATACGCTTCCTATTATTTATTTGTCTGTTCATTCAGTTTTGCAGACTCCAAGGGGCAAGTAACACAAAGAGGCTGATTTGAGCATGCGTGGTGTTCATGGCTGTTGTGTAACACCCTTTTTTTAATACTGTGGGAATGAAAACTATTTTATCAGCTGTCACAGCAGCTTTATGCAGCACATACCTCACCTGGCTCCTGCCCCACGGCCCCGTTTGACATCGCTTGAACGTTGAATTGAGCATTGCTGAACCTGCTCCGCTATTGACAGTTCTGCTGCTCCCACCCAGGGCCACGTCGCGTTCCCTGCTGCGCATCATCCCTTTTGTTGCTATCCTAAAATGCCTCCTTATTGTACTTAGCTCTCCCGGGTATCGATTGTTCTTAGCATCCTTTTGTTCCGCTGATTTTCTGCAACTCAGAGCGCGAGACCTGCCGTGCAGGGTCGCACCAGGGTGTCCCAAGCCCCACGTCCTCTCAGAGCCCAGAGATGGGCATCTGGTCCAGCCATCCATCCAGCCTAGTCCATCTAGTCCAAGAGTAAAAACAGGCCAAGCTAATGCAAGATTTCCCAGGGGTCCTCTCCCAGCCTCTGACCATCTTCAGCTCGGGACATTTCCTGAGCCTGTCGTGGTTCATCTTCTCAGGAACCCACAGAGCACTGTTCTTAATTTCTGTTTGCACTTCCTAGTAACTCATTTATTAGGACTGCTAATCCTCCCCCCTCTTCCTTTCCTGATGCTTTTCTATTACCACTTCGTCCATAACCCTGGCCAGTTGTTCGCTTTCTGCACAACTGTGAGTTTATGGCTTTTTGGATTTCTAGGAAAACAGTGTTTAAAAGTTTCCAATTATCATCCTGCCTTGGTAGGACAAAGACCAAGTGACCTCTTAAGGCCTCTCTTTGCCCAATTTTCTGTGATCTCATGAGTCATTTTTTTCTATTCGTATTCTTTCTTCCAACTGATTTAGTTCCTAATTGTTTTCAGCTTTGTGGAATTGACCCTTTTCAAGCCGATCGATGTAACTCTCTTATAGTTTGGACTCTCTGTTTGCATATACAATCATGTCACAACGGTTTACACTGAAGCAACCCCTGATGGTTAGTTAGCTCTGTGTTGGGTAATTAGCCAGCGGTGATGAGTCCTGTGATGCAGATCCCCTCCTAAAGGTTCATCTCAATATTTCCAAAATGCATTTCCTTTTTCTTTAAGTACTGTCATTGGAAAAGTCACAATTTGGGGTCAGGAGGAAATTCCAGGGAACTGGAATTTCCTTTGGAGCCACGTTCAGGTGGAATCACAGGAACTGCAGGGTGAAGTTTTCTGGCATGCGAGGCAGCAATCGAGAGAGTCACTCTTGGCCTTTAAAATCCCCGGGTCACGGAGCAAGGCTCCTGGCAAGCTGCCTCTCTGTCACTTAGCTCCTCTGTGGCCGAGATTTGTGTTTATTAGAGGCCCCTGGATACCTGATAAACAACGGCAGGCGGAGAAGTTGTCTCCGTGTGTGTGTGTGCATCTGCTGAAGGACTGCTCTGCATGGGGGGACCCGCTGAACTCCATACCCGTTGTATTTCAGGGCCTCCAGGACCCAAAGGAGACCAAGGCAATGAAGGAATGGAAGGTGAACCTGGTCTTCCCGGCCTCCCTGGGCTGCAAGGTAAGGAGCGACATGTCCAGCATAGAGATCATCCAGCCAGGCTTGACCCAAAGTGCACAGAGTCAACGGGACCGTTCCCAGTGACTTCTCTAGGGTCCCAGTCTGACCACTGGGACCTTGCTGGCATTGTACACAGATGGAATAATGTTGGGATAAACCTGCTGTCTCATCGCCTGCCAGACCGCTGGGGCTGTTCTTTGCAATAGATTCCTCTGTCTCTTGGCCTCCTTTCACACTTCAGTGACCCAAATCGTGATGTGTCCCCCACATCCTATAGACCAGCCTGTCATCACCACGTCTACCCTAAGCCCAGCTTATCTGTTTGTTAGCTATACTCCACCCAGCTAGTTTCCCTACCTGCATCAGGCTCGAGGTAGTTTTCCAGAGCCTGCTGTCCTGCCTGGAAGCCCTTCTCCCTGTGGTGGGGGTATAAGCTGGGTAGGACACAGCTTGCAGTGCCTAGTCCCAGCTCTGACACTGATTAGTTATGAGACCTTAGAAACCACCCCCTGTTTGTAAGCTTGGGGGTATTAGTACCCGTCCTCTCTGATAGGGCATCTTGCCAGTCTCTGAAAGCTCCTAGGTCTTTTGGTCCCTGTTGCATCTCCTTGCATCACCCTCTTTCATTTCCGTCTTACATCCAAGATTGTCTTATCCCCATCCATGCTGACGTCGTTTCCGATACTGCATGACATTTCTGGCTACTTAGCAGCTGTCCCTTCTTGAAGTCCGATATTTGGAGGGTTTGGGTGATCCCAGATCGCATGGGTTTCAGGAGGACCTTCATGTCGCTGTGCGCCCCGTGTTCCCACCATCAGCAGGGCAGTTCTTGGTGCTCAGTGCCGCAGCGCCCGGGCTGACACAGCACTGGGACTGAGACACCAGCCCTGGAGAGGCTCCTGCTTGGACCACGCTGTCCGAGCAGGTGGTGCAGAAATGCAAGTCTTTCGGGACAAAAATGTCATCTTCCAGTTTTTCCCCTTGTCCTCCTGCTTTCCCCCTCCGTTACTGGAAGAACAGTGAGAGCTGCACAAGTCCCTCAGCTGCCTGCAGCTCCTTTGAAATAGCCACTCGGCAAAGGTTGATGTTTCTCAGAGCTGGAGCTGGCCACAGCCTTGTCCTCACCGTGAGACACCAGAGGGGTTGGCACCAGCAGCCAAAGGCAGGGAGGAGGGACCCAGCTCCGGGCCCTTCCAGCCTGTGAGAGGGGACCCCCGTCATCGGCAAGGTTGGGAAAACTGAGGCTTTGGTAGGATACTTCTTCAATTTCAACAATGCATTTTTTTTCCTTCTTAATTCAAACCATTGTTTTTAAGAGAAATTCAATTTAACAAGCAACAATCCCCCACCCCCAGGAAAACATGTTTTCCTGACTAACGAGAAACCCGTCCTGGTCACGTCAGAAGGAGCTGCGAGGAACAAGCTAGGATTCCCCTATGGCTGCAGCGGCGCAGCCGAGGGCGCTGGCCAAGTGAACCTGACCGCAGATATTCTGGGCATGCCCAGCCTTCCGCAGGAGTGGGACAGGCTTGAGCCTGTTTCTAATTTTCTCATTTTAAGCCAAACCTGGAACTACTGGGTTTACACCCAAGACTCGGACATAGTGCAGAGCTTGCTGGAGGATCCCTTCTGGTGAAGATCATCTGCGATCTGGTGGCTTCTGTCCCCTACAGGGTCTTTCCTGTCGTGGTGACAGGGTCCTTTCTGCCTGGGATGTGGTGCCTAGGTCCTCCTTCTCCATCCTCTTACATCCTGGAGGAGAAATCTGCCTGCCACCGGATCTGACCATCAACCTCATATCGTGCCAGGGAATTAAATCATGCCAGTCCCAGCATGGGGCAACACTGCCGGGTGCCATGGGGCAATGTCCCACCCTGGCACTGATTAATTAACCATCAGATGTGACCTGCATAGGGGTGTTGGTGCTGGAGCAGGTGGGTTCGGGCCCCCGAACCCCTGGATCTGAGCTGCCAAAACTGGGCAGGTGTGAAACCCGCACGTTTCTGGTGCCCCCCTTTTCCCCTGCTCCCAGGAGGACGGCAGAACCACCCAAGTCTGGCAAAGCCAGCCGGGAAACCTGATCGCTCTCCGAAAGCCCTTGTCAGCACTGGCTGCCCATGCTCAGTTCACGGACGGCTATTTTATTTGCGTTGACAGATTCATGGCTGTTTTTCTTGGGTGTAATAAGCATCAGAAATACATCGTCTGGTTTCTTTCCTTTTTTTTCTTTTGTTTAAACAAAAAAACAAAGCAGTCCCTGGAAGGTTTACCTCTGGGAAGAGCTGCCAAAATAACCATGATTTCTACTGCTTTGTCCTTCTTGCTTTCCCTGGTGCTTTTCCGGACGGGGTCACAGCACCAGCTCTTTGGGTTCAGGAAGACGCGGTTCGGATGTGGCCAGCATTTCCAATCTGCATTTCCCTTCACATAGTGGATGTGCCTCTCTGCGCTTCCTTCCTTCCTTCTCCCAGGTCTTCTGCCCAAGTATAAATCTGGCCCTGACGCGGTGCTTCCCCGGGGAGGGAGGCAAGGTGTTAGCTGAACGCAGCAGATGAAGGGTTAAGCCCCAGACTGTGTCCGCTGGAGCTGGTGCCCAAATTCCTCCCGACTGCTTTGGCTGAAGGGCTGAGCCTCAAGGGGAGAAATGTGTCCGCGTACACCTTGGCAAGCGGGGCACGCTTGCAGCCCTCTGCTCCGGAGGTGCTTTTCCCCGAGGGACCTGGCTGGAAGCAGGCGAGACAGAGAAGACCTGGCTCTTGTGACTGCACAGCACTTGCGTTGTGGATGGTAGAAGGATCTGGTTCAAACCATAGCAAAATATTGACTAAGGCTGGAAAAGCCTGGTCCGGGAGGGACTCGCCGCTCAATGCAAGGGGAACTCGGGGCTCCTTCAACACCCAGACGTGGGCATGGCGGATCGGCAGCATCGTGCCGGGCAGGTGGCTGAGCCTGGATGCTGGAGGAGCTGCGCTCTCGCTGAGGACTTCTCCCCAGGCCGTTTCTCCCTGGCATGGGCTCGGGTCACAGCTGGGGTCCGTGCTGCAGGGCTGCCACTGCTCATGGGTCCCCCTTAGCCGGTACGCGTGGATGCAAGGGGTGCACAGCCCCCAGCTCTTCCCGCGGCACCTCATGGCTCCTCGTGGTCTTCGTTCCCTCCTGGCTCCTCCATCTTATTCCTTGCTCTCCAATCTTGGGGCCTGGCTGTTGCATTACTCCGAGCCCTAAGATGCTCAGAGCCTTGTCAGCACTAGCCCATCTCCAGCTTAAATACATCCCGTGTCTAGGGGCAGATAGAGAAGAAATTAGGGGCTAAACTCTCAGCTGTGCCCTTCTGATGATCCTTCACTGCTGGCAAAGAACCACAGACCAACCGGCATTTCTGCTGGCAAGCAACACGTGTGTGTGTGTGTGTGTGTGTGTGTGTGTGTGTGTGTGTGTGTGTGTGTAAAGTTTATGTGGGTTCCCACTGCAATAGGACCATTGCGTCTCTTTGTCCCTACTCCAGGGCTACCCGGGGAGAGAGGACCACCAGGACCACGTGGCTTGAAAGGGGACCAAGGAGACCTTGGCCCTCCAGGTCCAACAGGATTGCGGGGATTCAGAGGTAAGGACCAACCTCAGTGCACAAGCTCCTGGGTGGGTCATTGCTTCTGGCTGGGCTTCCTGCAACCAACTGGCTCTGGAGACCGGTGTCAAGAAAGCAGAGACACTGGGCAGTGGTGTGAGAGTGTCAGGGCCCATCTGCCCTGGCTTGTGACCCACCTGGAGCCTCTTGGGCAGAGTGGAAATCTTGCCGAGCTTGCGGTGTGCCCACTTACTCTTGTGCATGAATAACCTCTCCGCTGAGTCCTTTCCACCAAGGGACGATGGTGGAGAGAGGACAGAGCTTGGAGGCAGAAAGTTAAAACAGTTGTTACGGTCGTGCTCTGGCCAGCTGTAGTCTAGGAGCCCCCCGCTCCTGCAGCACGGGGAGGTCCGGCCAGGGGCTGGCACGGTGGCAGCGCTGCCTGGGCTGAGTGCTCACAGCCCCGAGGCCACCTGAGGACCTGCCACGCTGCCCTCCCGCCCGTGGGCTGGGCAGGGTTTTAGCGACAGCACGGAGTTCAGACTTTGGTTTTTCTGGTCGCCCTTTCTGGCTCCCTGTGGTTTTGCAGAGCCTCACCACACCCAGGTTAAGAGCAGAGAGAAGCTCTGGGTGTGGAAAATGTCTGTACACCTATTTAGCAGGACGGATTAGTCCCAGGAGACCTTCTAAAAGAAGTTCCATGCTACGACTTAAAACAGAGCCAATAATCCCACTTTCCAAAACATGCTTTTTTTAAACCTCCAAAACGCCTCGGACAGCGGCGGTGTGGGGGAGGCAGGAAGAGCCCAGCCCAGCCGAGGCGGTGCCTCCTCGGGGAAGCGGTGTGTGTCTGCAGCCTGTCCCTGGTGAAGGGACACGAGAGAAGTGTCCCTTCTGCGGACAGCCTGGTGCACGGCGGTAGAGAGCGCGGGAGGTGCCGTGGCCTCAAATAGAGCACGCAGCAGAAAGCCATACGTCTGTCCATGCTCGCCTCATCGCTTGCTTGTGTGTGGTGTTGACTTGGGACTGGCCACACTGGTCCCCTTGGACGCGTGACTGTGGCCAGGGAAAAGGAAAGGATGGACCAGTGAACGTGCCCGGATAACGCCCTGAGCTCAGGGAATGGAGGTGGTGTTGTCCCTTCTTGCGGAGGTCCTGTATGTTATATGTCCTACAACCTCCCGCTTTTGATGGTGCTACACAGTGAGTTCTTCTGATGAATTGCACGTGTGAAAGCTAAAGGAAAATATCCTTTTTAAACACATCTCTCTCCTGTATCTGCAAATTTGACATCATGCTGAAAAGATGGCCAGAAAGATAGCTTCCAGTTTTCCTGCACATCCTCTGAAGTGTTTGGTGCCGGTCATTGCCAGAGGCAGGGATCCAGGGGAGACCTCTGTGTCCAGCCTGGTTGTCCCTCCTCCTTTTGTGGCTAGCCACAGCTGTGTCCGTCTCTTTCACCAGCACACTAACCAAAAGTCCTAGGAGCAGGACCAGGTCATCCATCCCTTCTTCGTTTGGTAGTGTCTTTGTGTGAAGGCCCTTTCCTAGGGACGTGCCATCCTCCTCCCAGTGTTGGTTCCTGGATGTGCAGACCCAGAAAACTTTAGCTCCAGGTGGAAAGGAGATGTAGGAGAAGAGACACTTCCAGTGGCATGAGAGCAAAGTAAAGCTCTCAGAGCCGCAGCTCAAGGCAAGACGCTCTCTTGCAGAATTAGCCTGAGCTCTCTTAACCCAGCAATGCGGTACGTGTTCGTTCTTCTCTGACTCTAATCTCTGTTGTTTAGCAYGTCTCAGCCGAGCTGGCTCAGCTTTGCATGCTGTGTTCACGTTCAGCAGGCAACAGGGGCTCCTTCTGGGAACTCCTTCCCTTGGTCTGGCTCATGTTCCCCTTCGGTGGTCCAAGGAGGCCGTGGGCATTGCCACAGCCAGGAGACGTTGCCCTGTCTATCGGTTGCAGAGGGCTGGCGTGGTTCGCAGCAGAGCTGCACCCATGCAGCAGAGGCAGGTGAGACGGTAGGACGTGGGGCGGGCGTGCGGAAAGGAGGTCCCAAGCCATGCGGCTCACGTTCCAGGTTGTGTGATGAGCAGCGGCTGTGCTATGCAGCAGCCTTCTCCCAGCTGCGGCCCAGCTGCATCCAGCCGGCAGATTATCAGTGTCTGAGATTTGGATGCTTTCTGGCCCCTGTGCTGCTCTGCAGCGTGGGAAATGCCAGGAGCTCAGTGGCCTCCAGATGGGAAGCTCCTTTCCGGACCAGGCTGGGCCGCGTTGCAGTCCGTGCCGTTAGGCAACAGCGAAGCACGAACGAGACGCATTCCCGGTTCTCACCAACAGCTCTGATGGCGGCTTCCACAATTCGCCTTGTTCTTCTCATACCAAACATTACTACAGCACTGGAGGGGTTTCAGGAGGAATTACCATCACTCCCGCTAATGACTTATCCCGTTTCCCTGAGCCATTACTGCTGTTATCACCTGGCTTACTGACATGACAACTCTATTCATCCCATCGGTCTCCCAGTCATCCCAATCTGGGCATTAGCTGGCCTTCCAAGACCTGTTTACTGATGGAGATGGCTCTCCAGGCCACACAGCTGGTTASATGATATTTGTGCAGTGCTTTGTGGTCCAGAAGCACTCAGCGCTGCAAGTTGCTCTTTCCATCACYCCTTCTCGTCCGGCAGAAGGAAGCCCAGGGTTTCTGAGCTGGTGGAGCATCRGCTCCCAGTCTGCCTCTGCCCCACGCTAACCAGAGTGGATGGCCACCGTCATCCTCACGTGCTGTGAGGATGAAAGAACGAAGAAGCTGCAGTATTTCGTTTGTTTTCCTGTTTTCCAATATCCTCTCTCGGCCTTTTTGGAGATGACTCCAGCCCTTGAGATTGCMGTTTCCCAGCAATGATAGGGGTGTCCCAGGTGCGGGACGCTTTCCAAGCCGTGAAGAGCTAAGGCAGGAACTGTGGGATAAAAAGGTCTGGCCTGGTCTTGCAGGAGGTCACAAAACCCCCTTGAAAYGGGCTTGGGCAAGAGCCTCGCAAATCCACGGGCGCTGCAGAGCCCCGCGCTAGCGCGAGGGAGGCGGTGACTCCGCAAGCAATCCGTGGCTAAGATGTTCCTGGCAGCAAATCACACAACTGCTGCGCTGAGATTCGCCAACCAAAGCCACAGTGTACTTTGGGTCTGTGGTTTCCTTTCTTTCCTTGGAGCAGAGGAAGGTAGGCTTTTCTCACCGGCTGGTGCCAAGCAATGATTTGACAAGGAAATTATACTGAGAAGCATGGGCGAATTAAACTGCACGTCGGGTCCAGCCAAACACTCCTCCACGTCCCCTCCCTGGCCCTTCCTCGGCCGCCTGCGCTGTCCCCAGCCGCTGCCACGGCGGCTGGGCAACATCTGCRATCTTCCTCCCAGCCGTGTTTGCTGCTGGCCCCACCAGCGCGTCTGCATCGAGGGGTCCCTCCCTCCGCGTCCCCTTTCTAACCCACCCGGACGAAGGTGGCCAGCGAAGCCCAGGGTTGGACGTGTCTCATCCCAAGTGAGCCCCGGCTCCCAAATCACAGCCTCCCTGTCCCAGCTCCCCGCGGTCGGGGTGCTCGGGAAAAGGGGCTTCATCGCCATCGTCCTCCGGCGAATAGCGAAACGCTCTGGCAGCGAGCGCTGAATTTCTACGGTTTATGGGATTCTCTGCAGTTTATAGGAAACAGACACGGAGCGAGGCAACGGTCCAAATCCCGGCTTTAAGGAAAGGCCTGTTTTCCCGCAGCACTAGTCTTACACTTCTGCAGCGGCTTTCTTCTGAGCCCACGGTAACTATCAGCTCGCTGGGAAAGGCAGCCCCTTCGGGGGGAGGGATGTCGAGGCGGACGAGCCTCCTGGCCAAAAATCCAATCGCTGCACATCCCCGCGGGAGCGTTTCTGGCGGATCTGGGTTCGCTTACAGGGATGGGTTGATCCGGTCGAGCGCCGACCACTGTGCAGCAGCCCTTTTGCCTCCCGCAGGGCTGCTGCTCTTCCTCTCCACCATGGAGCAGCCGTTCCCCATCGTCTTCCATTTTACTGCTTTCCTGCCCTTCATCCCACCCTTCAAAATTACCCCAGGAAAGTATTATTTTCCCCGTTTCCAAACGGGGAAAATTACTATGGAAAGCGACTGTAAATCAGCCTGCTTTACCCTTCCTCCGGGAATGTCGTACGGGGAACACATTTGCGAGGAAACAGCAGTAAATTAGCCACAGCAGAGGCTGCTAACCTATAGATGAATTCATGGCAAATGAGAGAAATCCTCTTCCTAAATCCCACGCGCAGGTAGGGAGGAATTTTCTCGCGTGTTGCTGCAAACGGAGCACGTTTCTGCGCGCGAGCAGCCGTGTGAGATTGCCTCTGCATTAAGGAGGGAGCAGCAAATACGTCCGAGGTAGATCGGTCAAAGCACCTTTAAACTGTGCCTGTTTTCAAGGTCCCTTTTAGACCAGCGATTTCCGTACACAGCATTGTTGAAGGAAGAAAAAATGTTATGCTGTCTGTTTCTTATTATTTAACTTCCATCTTACTGCCACTGGAAGTGGGATTTAGCAGAGATTTCACATCTTCTGCAGGCAATAATTCCCAGCAGCGGTTGGACGTGATCCTGCAGAGCCATTTGGGCTCAGCCTGTGTCTTTTGAACCGCATCATCCCTCTCCCCACTGGGACCCAGCTCCTGGGAGCTGCCCGAGGGATGGGACTTTGCCGACGGCACGGCAGGTTTGCGGTTGCTCTTGGGGCTTGCTCAGGGCTGTTGGTGCAGACCAGAGACCTGGGGCATCTGGTCACGTTGCTCCACTGCATCCTGCAAACCTGGATTGGTTTGTCCGGAAAAAACAGGACCAAACCTAGACTCAGCTGTGCTGATTTACCTGCGGTGAGAAATTGCCAAGGTAGTCGCTGGGTGAAGGGTGGGACCAGCAGCGACGGCAGCACCAGGGCTTCCCTCCTGGTCTTGCTGGATCTGCCCAGCTCCCGCGGCTCCCGCATTTCCACCTTGCCCGCAGCTAGGGATGCTCCCGAGACCCGGCTGGGCCTGGCGGCTTGGAGAGCTGGGCCTGAACTGGAGGCACCGAGTCGGATGGGAGCTGTGCCGCGGAGGGGCTGTCCTCTGCTCCCTGGTGAGCTTGTTCAGGAGAAAAGGGAGAAGGGAGAACCAGAAATGAAGGAAAAGCAAGCAACCAAAGTCGAAGGGGAGGGATGGGAAATGAGGAGGAGAAGCAGAGGAGCCGCCCTCCATGGGGGCACTGGCAGCTGCATTTTGGGGGTGAAGTTCAGCGTTTTTGCAAAGTGAGACGTGCCGATGGAGAGCAGCAGGCAGCAGCTACGTGCTAATACTGATGTCTTCACCCTGCCGAGAGGTGCAAGAGCAGAAGCAATGGGATGGTGGTTCGGGATCTGGAACGACTCCGCGTCACAAGTGCACCGAGCGCATCCGAGCACGGCCAGCCCCGCGGCAGGGCAAACGCTGGGGAAGGAGGAGAGAGGCAACGGGAAATACTCCGCCACCAGCAGCTGCTGGAAGCGGGATGTTGGACGCCCCAGAGCCGCGGGCCGAGCCGGGGCAGCCGCGCTGCAGCCTTCCCTTCCCTGCGTGCCCGCGGCCTGCACGGGAGGACCGGCAAAGAGATCTCCTCCCAGCGCCGCGTGGGCTTTGCAGAGGCTGCGGTTTGGAGCAGTCGTTTTCCCAGGTCTCCTCGTCCTACGCGATTGCTCTTTATTTGTTTGCACCGTAGCAGTAGGTCACTGGGAAGAAGGTCTTTCCTGTGCCAGATGTAGCTGCAGCTAAAAAGAAACAGCTTAAAGCAGCTGCTAATGCAGCAGCGCAGCTCTGAGATGGGAGGAAATGCATACATGGATTTTTTTTGTTGCGTTTATCAGCTTTGGCATGTCCCAGGTCCGATGCAGAGCCCGTCAAAATGAATTTCCCTGGCCTCTCTGTCTCCTGCCTTTCCCCAGCGGTCGCCCCGCCAACACCTCCAGTATTTCAGCGCTGCGATATTTCACCGGTGCAATACTCGGCTTTCCTCGGGGCTCCCCGATGAGCAGCGTCTGGCCCTAAAGGTTTGCAACGATGCATTTCGCCGGCTTGTTGGAGAAAGGACTCGTGGGGCCTTTTCTGCCTCTTGCAAGTCGTGCCTCAAAAATCTCTCCTTGGAGTGGTCGATTATGGTTTTACATTTGATTTGTGCCAAAGCTGATGCTTTTCGCCAGCCTCCTCAGCTGGATCCAAGCTCCGCTTCCCGAAGGATGCCGTCCACGTGCCTTCCCGTTGTTCTGCAGCTGCCCTGCCCTTTTAGCCTTGGCCTTTCTCTTAAGCGTTTCTAAGACTAACAAAACGTCCCTAAACAATCTTTGAGCTCCCTGCCATCATTCGACCGTTATCGTTCCTCCTTTCGCTTCCCCGCGGTGTCCTCGTTGCCGTGTTTTCGGAAAGCGAAGGCTGTTGCAGGGGGTTTGTTTTACGAAGAAGCTGAACGGGAGTTTTCTTGCGGGATCTCGTGAAGCCGTCGCCCGTGTAAGCTCGAACCGTGCTCTGCGCTGTGCGGGGGCTGTCAGAGTCTCCCATTACTGTTATTGCGTTATATAATTATATATTATCATTGCATTATATAACGCAGCTCCGATTTGTCCCCACTGCGGTTTGCACCCACACGGGACGAGCAATGACACAGCCGAGCTTGCGGCACAGCCGAGCACAGGCAGGATTTTCTTAGCAGCGGCTTTGCTTTAGCAGCGGGGCGGAGGGAGGCCGTGTGCACGCCGGAGCTGGGAAGCCGGGGAGCGTTTTGGGGAGAAATGCAGAAGAATTGCAACTGCGTCTTTACCATTTCCCGGCCGGAGCTCGCATGCACGGCGCGCCCGGGAGAGCATCGCCGGCGTCACGTGCCGCCGAGCCGCATCCCTGGCCCTTCTCCCGCCGCTCTCCGGGCTCGTGTCATCTGGTTCCCATCACGGAGCAGGCTCCAGGCAGCTTTCCTCCATCTGACACAGCTGCGGCTGCCCAGGGGAGCAATCCCGGCTTCCCAGAGCCTCCAAGTTAAAGGGCAAGAATTTCCTGCATGCTTTTTTTTTTTTTTAAATAAGAAATTTCTGCATGCGTGTGTGTGTGTGTGTTGTTTGTTGTTATTACACGGAGACAAAAGAGGAGCCTGTGTCAAAGCGGGGCCCAAAAACTGCCTGGCCGCAGCCCAGCGGTGCCGCTTGCCAGGGGCTCGCGGGAAGCGGCCGGGCAGAGCCATCCCCGGTGGCATCGATGCAGGAGCCGAGCGTCATACCCAGGCCGTGACTGTCCCAGCGGCTCCTTCCACCCCAGTTTTCTTCCCCCCGTTTTTCCCGTGCGGTGCAAACCCGTCTGTCCCACGCCAGGCTGGCGGGAGCCTTTTGGGAAATGTCGGAAGGGGATGTTTTCCCGAGAGCAAAAAATTCTAGTTCTTCTCCCCCAAATATCCCCCCAAGCTCTCAGGAACCCCGGGAAACCGCACATCTCCCAGGAAAAGCTTCCGATTCAACAGCCTGGCGGGTTCCCACTGAGAACCGCTTTGGCTCGGGAGAGGTGACTGCCCAGGTGGCCACAGAGGAACCATTTGCCACTTTGTGCCTCAGTTTCCCCATCTGTAAAATGGGGGTGAAGCCCTTTGGGGGCTACCGAGGAACAGCGCTATCTAGGAGCTGGTGCAAAACTCATGTTGAAACGAGCCGAATGCCAGTGCTCGTCAGGGAAAGCCGCTTCCAGCCCTCCCAGCAATCAGCGCCGGCCCCTCGGTGCGTTTTCCCAAGCCGTTTGCAATTGCCAATTCCTGACGCCGTGCTCGGTCTCTTTGCAGGTGACCGAGGCCCAAAGGGCGAGAAGGGCGACCGCGGCGGCGATGCGGGTAAGCGGGCGCGGGTGCCACCCCGGTGCCGTTCCCAGGACCGGCCGACGAGCCCCTCGGCACGGGGCCGCGGCTCCTCCCTCGGGAAATGCCGGCTGCAAAGGGGGGCAAAGCTCGAGCTCTCCAGGCTTCGTTATTTCTGTCTGTGCAATGAGTCCGAGCTGCTGCGTAAATCGAAGTAGCGTCGTTAACTGCGGGAGCGGTCGCTGGGTCTCGTGGCCAAGGGGCTCGTTGCATCAAACCGGGGAAGGGGCCTTGAGCCTTCTCCAGGCAGGAAAGCAGGATGAGAGGTTGTCATCGTTATTGCTGTTTTTAAGCCGTTGGGAGAGGCGCTGGGCTTGGCGAAGGGAGCGAGGAGATGGGTGGCGTGTGATGGAGCAGGGCTGGGGCATCGGGAGCAGGACGTTGAGTCCTGTCCCCTCCCCAAAGAGCCCCCGCCTCCAGCAGGCATCTCCTCTGGGGCCAAGAGCAGTAGGTGCCTGCTGATCCCCAGCAGCCCGGCAGTGGGTTTCCAGGCTGGCAACCAGAGAAGCATCCGTGCCCTGTCTGGGGAAGGAGCCCAGGGCATGTGGAGCTGGAGCTAGAGCCGGCCTGGGCACCCGCCGGCGCGCTGTGGCCACACCACGCAGGCAGCTCGTCCCTGAAGCCCTGGAGATGCTCATGGTCTCCTTCAAGCGTGGGGCATCCCTCCTTCCCCACCTCAGATGTCCCTCCTTCTTCACCTGGGTCATCCCTCCTTCCCCACCTCAGATGTCCCTCCTTCTTCACCTGGGTCATCCCTCCTTCCCCACCTCAGATGTCCCTCCTTCTTCACGTGGGTCATCCCTCCTTCTCCACCTGGGACATCTCTCCTTCCCCACCTGAGTCATCTCTCCTTCCCCAGCTGGGCTATCCCTCCTTCCCCAGCTGGGACATTCCTCCTTCTCCACCTGGGACATGTCTTCTTCCCCATCTCAGACATCCCTCCTTCTTCACCTGAGTTATCCCTCCTTCCTCACCTGGGACCTCTCTCCTTCCCTGCCTGGGACCTCCCTCCTTCCCCACCTCCCTGCAGGACCAGAGCGGGAGCAGGGGACAGCAAAAGGCAGAAGGGGTGAGATGGCAGGAGGAGGTCAAACCGGCGATGCGCTGGGGCGAGAGGAGAGCTCTGCACATCGCGGGGAACCGAAGCGGGAGGTGGGAATGCCAGGAGCGGCAGCGAAGGAGACAGGGAAGCAGGGGACACCAGACCCCAGGATGCCTTGAAGCTGCTGTCCGGCGGGCAAGTGCAGCTGGAGGCAGGCGAAATGCCCCATTGCTTGGCCTTTTTTGCCTGAAAATCTGTTTAATTTGCCCGGATAGGCATAGGCTGCCCAGACCTGGCTGGAATACCGCAGATCCTGGCTCCTGCACCCAAGGGACCCATGTGGTCCCGGGCTCGCCAGGCTCTGGCATCTCTTGCAGCCACAGTGGGGCAACGCGTGGAGGAGGTCCCACCCCACCGCCCACCCACACCCCAGCAGGACCTTCGGTTTCCTGGTGGGACCCCAAAAAAACGTAGCCCATCCCAGAGCTTCAAGCTCTCCGGCTCAGCAGAGCCGAGGCAGCGGAGGGGTCAGCAGGGCCGGCACGGACCTGCCCGTCCCCTCTCCCACCCGGAGGCCGGTGCCGTTGTGGTGCATCTCCGGGTCGCACGGATCAAAGCTCTGGCCGGGCGACCGGCACGCGGAGATGAAGGAGAGGCCAGGCAGCGCCGGCGCCGAGCCTTCCTCCCACGGCGAGCGGGGAGCCGCGGCCCCGCTTCCTCGCCGGGCAGATGGTCTCAATTACCAGGCAGGAGACGATAGCTCGCCGCAGCTGCAAAGAATCAGGCCCTTGTTTTCGCAGCCACCAGGGTTTATTTCTCCTCTTTAGCTTCTCCTTTCTTGTTTGGCGCTGGCTTTTCGGGGGCTGGCGGGGAGCGGGCCGGGTGGGGAGGGGGAGGTCGAAGGGTTTTGGAAGTCGCTGATGTGGTGAAAACAAGCACAGAGAAAAAAAAGGAGCGAAGACCTCGGGGTTTATTGAGTCTGATGCAAAGGGAAAGTTGGAAAACCCCATGCGCCGGGGAGACGCTCCAAGGTAGACGGGGCCGGGCCACGTCGCAGGCAGCGCCGAGCCCAGCACCGGGCTGCCCACACCGGGGTCCCCGGTCCCAAGGGCTGACTGCACCGGGGAGGAAAGAGCCAGTCCCTTCCCTGAGCATCTGGGCAGGAAAAAAGGGGATTCTGGGGCTGGAAAGTGAGGTCTAAAGCACTAAAATTCGAGTTAGCAACCGAACCAAAGCCCCTGGGATTTGCTGCCCTGGTGCCAGCTCTTCGCCCTGGGCAGCTCGTGCTGGTGCACCGGAGCCATCCCGGTTCTGCAGCCACGGATGCGCCAGCATCTCCATGCAAACACTTTGGAGAAGCTCCTGGGGAAGGGGGAACGTGTCCGTGAGCACCGGTGCCGGACAGCCGGGGTGGCAGCAAGGACCGGGTGGGACGCCCCGAGCTGCTCCAGCTGCCGATGGGCTGCAGCGAGAGGGGTCTGGGCAGGGCCGGGCTGCAGGGTTTGCTGCCACAGGGCACCGGCACTGCTTTGGCAGGAAAACCCTGGAGGCCCTGAGTTTTCTCAGTTGCTTTTAGCACTATTACTAATGCTCGTTAAAGGCTGGGCGGAAGGGCCGTGGCCAGGGCTCACGCCTGCCGAGCGCTGCAGCTTTCCTAGCAGCCCTCACCCTAGTGATTAACGGGATCATCCCAGTCCCAAGCGTGCTTGGAGACCTGCCCCGATTGCACATCTCCTCCCCGCCTCGGGGAAGCGTTCGTTGTCCTCCAGCCCGGGCAGGCGCTGATGAGCATCTCGCTAAGGTCCCACCACCTCCCTGCTCTCCAAGGGGAGCAGTAAAGGGGCCCTGCATGCAAAAAGTGCCAGTTTCCCTGCGCGAAGAGGAGCGAGCGGGGGGGAGCAGCTGGGAGCAGGCTGTGGGAACAACCTGCAGTGACTCAGAGCAGGCTGGGATGCTCCGGGGCCACATTAGCTGCGTGCACCTTATTAGGACTTATTAGGATTATTAAGTACCTGGTATTAAGTGTCCGGTACCATCCTCTAGTCCTGAGCCCGCCTGGAGCGATCTGGCACAGCTCAGCGCTCCCCTCCCAACGCGCCCATCCAAACYGCCCTGTCCCCCAGTAATCCCTGCCGGGGGGTGGGTTGGGGCCAGGCATGTTGGCCCGTGCCAGGCTGGGAGATACGTCCAGGGTGGACACGCTGGGGCAGTGCTTGGTTAATGCATGAGCATTGCAGTGTCTCCTGGGTGCCCTGTGCTCTTTGCAGTCYGTAGAGACATTATCAGCTCAGATCTACATCAGGGTTGGGCTGAGCCACCCTCACGAGCAAGGGGCACCCAAGGGACAAGGGGCAGTTACAGCTAGGCAGGAGGACCCTGGGCTTCAGGACCCCGCTCGAAGATGAGTTGCTGCAGCCGTGCAAGGAGCCGGGCAGCCCTCGCTGGCAGCAATGTGCGGGTAGAAACCGTGATCTCAAAYGCCCGCGGATAGGAGAGCCGGTATGAGCTGGGAACCAGGCAAAGGGAGGTCGGAAAATCAYGGCTTGATTTGAGAAGCAGAAAAGCGGGGAGGGGACTGGGCTGCTCTCTGTAAATGAGCTAAGAGGGCAGGGTTGAGGCTGTGGACGAGGTCAGAGGAGGAGGAAACGAGGATGTTGTGATGAGGATTCGGTTCAGGTTGGAGGCAGGGAGAGGGCCTTGGACTGTCAGCAGCAAAGAGCCCCCCGAGAGGTCCCAGAGCCGCTGCGTTTCCCGGTGCTTGGGGAGCAGAAAGGGCCGTGGCCCCAAGGCGTCTCGGGGTGGCTTCGCCTTCATGCTGGACCCGGAGCTCCCACCAAGCGCAAACATGATGAGGACGCGGACAGGGGACACCAAGCACCCGGGACATCCCTGTGGAGCTGGGAAGGTCGCGTCCTGTGCCTCGCTGTCTCGGGGCCAAGAGCAGGTTCAAAAACACTCAGATCCCGGGTTTCTCTGGCAGGATCCCGCTCTCCTTGCTTGAGCGGGACGGCTTGCTCGTTTGGAGCAGGGAGTCTGGACCGACTTGCGAGCAGGGGACATCAGTGTTGAATCAGGCTCAAGCTTGGGTTGGCGGCAGCAGCTCCCTTGGCAGCTCGAMGCCGTGGCCACGGTTGGGACGCACGTGTTCAGCTGAGAAGAGTCACTCCGTCCAGCCCTCGGATGACACCATCTCTGGGGTGATCCAAGGCAGCTGTTCGGCGCGGCTCAGTGAAGCTGCGCGAGGGCAGGGAGGAAACGTCCCCTCCCAGATTGCAAACAGGTCCTTTACCAGGTCTCATTTGAGATGACTTGAATAATTTATAGCTCCAATGCTTGAGAAAGGTCGCGCCGGTGGAAAGCCCTCTGACCCACCGGACCACTGCAGCATCCCAGACGAGCCTCTCCTTAACAGTTCAGCTGGCCCCAAGACGGGGGGTTGTGCAAAATATCAGCAAGACAATTTAGAGACAACGCAAAATGTTTCCTGGCTCCTCTGCGAACCTGATGCTCTGCCCAGATCCAGAAAAACATGCTCAGGGTTTCCAGATGCATTCTTGAGCAGGCTCTGGAAGTGAGAGACCAGCACACGCTGAAGCCAAGCAGGGCCTGTGCTCTCAGTAGGTCATGGGAAGAGGTGGCCTTGCTCCAACTCGGAGTGAGCCAGGGAAGGGCTGTAAACCCGGAGACCGATACCATGAAGAAATGTTGTGCAGGCCCCGGCCAGCTGGCAGGACCAACGCTGCTGGCAGTACCAGTTGCATCTCAGCGCAGCGGGTCTCAAACGCTGCCCTGGTCTCTAAATGTCATGCTACCTCTGCAACTGCCACCCGTGTCCCTCTGCTCCAGCCCAGAAAATGTGTCATCGGCTGGGACTCAGCTAGCTTTGCCCATCAAAAGGCAGGTGTTTAGGCTGCCGTTCAACTTCACCGTCTCTGACTTGGTTGGCTAAGTTACTTAGACAAGTCCGAGCCAAACGCAGAATCACCGAACAGCTGAGGTTGGCAGGGACCTCTGGAGAACATCTAGTCCAACCCCCTGCTCAAGCAAGGTCACCCAGAGCATGCTGCCCAGGACCTTATCCGACACATCTCCTATGACCTCCTAGCATGAAGGAGAAGTCCCGGTTAGCGTGGATGTTGAACAAATGCAGTGCCAAATTTCACCCAGGTCTTTACAGCTCCCTCTGCAATGGTCACCTCTTGGCATCGAGATCTTTTCACGTCGTGGTTTGCAAGACCGCTATGGTCCACGTACCACCAAGATCACAGGGCACGAGAAGTTGTTGCTCCCATATGCTGCAAGGCTTCGGCTGGAAGAAAAAAGACAGGAACAGACTTACAAGGCAGCAAGGGGAGGTTGAGCTTAGATATAAGGACAGACTTCCCCGCGATCCCCCTCATGGGCAAGGGGTGATTATGAGCAGTGGTGGCAGTGGAGCGGGAGGTCGGGCAGGGAGTGGGTCTCGGTGCCCAGCCCACTGGGCCCACTGTATTTGCAGCAATTTTGGTGAAACGGTGGAAGTGGAGCGCGAGTCCCCGAGCAGCTCGCTCTACCTGGGGAACTGCCTCCGGCTCAGGCAGCAAAAGTTGGAATATTTATGGCAGTCGAGGCAGAGACTTCAGTCTTACTGGAAATATTTCATGCAGCAATCCAAAACCCATTCATCTGAGCATTTGAAACGCAATGTCATTGAGCATTTCCAATGGGAATGTGTGTTTTGATAGGAAAAAAAAAAAACCTGGCTTTGAGAAAATTTCCTTAAATAAAAATCCTCAACCAGCTGTAATATAACCTTGTTTCTGGGGAACCCAGATTCCATCCTCAGATGCAGTCCCAGCACTCGGTGAGTCACAGAGCCAGTCCAGCTGCCTGAAAGCTATTTTCTCTGTTCAAATCCAACTCGTGTATAATCCCAAATAATGGGATTTGTGGGATGTTCACTTCAATTTGTTTTCTCAGCCCTGAAGGAGACTTTGGCCGGGCATGGAGGAAGAACAATTGTGGTTTAATTTTGCTGTTGAGCTCCTCAGTCCTTCCCCTGTCAAATAAATCACGACTGCCCTGTGCTTCTCCCTGGCCAATGGAAAAGGAAGAGCATGTGTGATCCCACGGGGCGCCAGCGGTGATGAGGAGGAGGAGGAGGAGGAAGGAGCAGCGAAAGAAAGGGAATTGAGGGGCGGGCGAGCAGAGAGCACGGGGAGGAGCGTGTCCTCCCCCAGACTCGGCATTGGTGACCAACTCGAGGTTCCCCTGCTCTCCCTCAAACAAAGTCAGGGTCCACCTGGGCAAGGTGGACTTGGTGCAGGGCTCTGAGGTCTCCAGGCTGGCCGGGAATGTGCACCAGGAGGAGCTCAGTCCTCTCCATCACTTGCTGTCCTCTCTCCTAATCCTGTTTGGAAACTGTTCTCCGGCTTCGCTGCCACCTTAATCCTCCTCTGCGGCTGCTGAGACCTCCCTCCTCATTTCGCACCTGAACTTCTCCCGTTGGGCTCGTTCCGCTGGCTTCGGGGTCGACTCCGGCTCTGTACTGCAGCCGACAGGGGCAGGGGCTGAATTTGGGGTCAGTGGCATCGCCTACGCGGGGGACCAGCTCAGCAAACGGAGGCTGGTGGCCTTGGGTGGAGGGTGCACCAAAAGCCCACTTGGATCTCCAAGCGATGGACCCGCGCGGGGGTCCCGCGCGCGGGCGCCGAGGGGAGACACGGGGGTGGCCGGAGGTGGGTACGGGGCGGCCGGTGGCCCTGCGCTGCCCGCTCTGACGTCTCCCTTCCTCGCGGCAGCCACGGAGGAGGGGACGATCCGGCTGGTGAACGGCTCCGGCTCCCACGAAGGGCGGGTGGAGGTCTTCTACGACCGCCGCTGGGGCACGGTGTGCGACGACGGCTGGGACAAGAAGGACGGCGACGTGGTGTGCCGCATGCTGGGCTTCCGCGGGGCCGAGGAGGTGTACCGCATGGCGCGCTTCGGACAAGGTAAGGACGAAACGGGCCCGGCGCACGGAGGACAGAGGTGCTGGTGGCCTCGGAAACCGGCGTCTGGGGGGGGGGCCAGGTTCCTCCCCACCGCGAGCCTTGGGCGTCTGCAGATATTTTGCCGTTTGCTTGCGGGACGGCGTGCAAGCGCGGTCCTGGCCCTCTCCCAGGTCGCTCCTTTGGCCCGCTCCAGCTCCGTTTTCACGCGCACGCTCCGACGTGCACAAGCTGACCTGGCTCCGGGCGCTGCGCCCTGGGATGTCCCCCCCGGAGAGGGGACGGCCGGGGTCACGGCTTCCAGGCTCCGGGTCGCGACGAGGCTTTTGGTGGCGCTGAGCCTGGTTGCAAAAGCCAGAATCGTCCTGTCTGCGGGATCGCGGCACGAGCTGTCTTGGACCAACACTTTGGTTTTTCAGCTGGACGCAGCTCCCAATATCCATTTTCTCCTTAGGATGATAATAACAATAAAAGCCCTTTAAAAACACAGCGGAAATGTCAGCAACGCTTTGGCAGGTGGAGTGGCGGCCTTTGCCCCCAAGCTATTTGGTTGCGGTGTGTCTGTTTAGGCTAGCTCTCATTCCGGGTAGACTTTTTAAGTGTTTTAATTGCCTTTTTTCCAATTGCTTGGAGTTGCCAAGGAGATGACGAATCCTGTATCTGAGGACATGGATATCCCCCCCCGCCAGAGGCCAGGTCCACCGCCCGGAGGGTTCGGAGCTGGCAATTCCCGGCTCAGCAGCTGCCTCCGGGCGCACGGATGGGAGCTGGGGGCTGCTCGGAGTTAATCGGACGATGCTAATCGCATCCCGGAGATCACCGTCCTGGGGAGGTGGGACTAGGCGGGGGAGATCAGCTTCCTCCGCCTTGGCCAGGCGCCGTCGGCCGCCGACTCTCCCGAGCTGCTATTTCAGCGGTCCCATGGGAAAAGGCGGCCCCGGCGTTCAGGGCAGCGCTGTTTTTCCAGGCACGGGCAGGATCTGGATGGACGACGTCTCCTGCAAGGGCACGGAGGAGAGTCTTCTGCACTGCAGCTTCTCCAGCTGGGGCAAGACGAACTGCGGCCACGCCGAGGACGCCAGCGTCAAGTGCCTCGCGCCGTGAGCCAGCACCGGGACTGCGCAGGGCCGGAGGAGAGAGGGCGGCACGCGGGAACGCGGCACGCGGGAACGCGGCTTCGCCCTGCTCGCCTCCCGCGCGGCTTTGCCTTCCTCCCCAGCATCGGGCCAACCCGGAGTCTTCCTCGCCCCAAGCCTCGGCGCTGCCGGAGCAGGCGGATGGACGGACCCGCCACCGCCGTGCTGCCCGGCCGGCCGCTCCCGCCTGCGCTTCCTCAAATGTTTTATTAGAGAAATAAATACCTTTTTATGATTGTTTAGAGGCGCGAGTTTAGTGATGGCAGCGGCTAAACGTCCCCCCCCCGGGAGACTCCTTTATTTGGGAGCAAACATATCCCGGGGCTTCGGAGAGCCGAGGGGAGATGCTCTACCCGCGTCGCAGAGCTGGGCAAAACCACGGCGGTTTTGTCCCACCGGAAACCCTGCGATGTCGAAATCTGGGTTTATCCCAACCTCGTGCGGAAAGGGAAAACATCTCGGGGTGTTTCCTGAAACCGAACGCCCCGAGCTGCGACGCTCGCCTGGTTTTCGGCGGTGACGTTGTGACGGGTGATTAAGCCCCGTTACAGTCCTCGAGGGGCAGATCCTGCCCTTAAATCTGCTTTCGGTTACAGGTTACGTGTCCTGTTTGGTCTCTACGGAAACCATAACTCCAGCTGGGAGGCCGTCAGGTCACATAAACAGCAGCGTCTGCAATATAAAAGTAGAGAGAGCGCTGCACTCCCTACGGGTTTGGGGACCCCGCTGCCCCCCATGTGCCCCCCATGGCTTTGGGAACCCCCAAGACACCCCACCAAGGCCTTGGGGACCCTGCTGCCCCCCTAGACCCCGTTACGGGTTTGGGGACCCTGATGCACCTCCATATGACCCCCTATGGGTTTGGAGAACCCCAAGAGACCCTACCAAGGTCTTGGGGACCCTGATGTCCCCCCATACTGCCATATGGGTTTGGGGACCCTGATGCCCCCCAGAGCCCTCTCTGGGTTTGGGGACCCCAAGAGACCCCCCCCCAAGGCCTTGGGACCCCAATGCTCCCCTACACCTCTTATGGGTTTAGGGACCCCAATGCCTCCCAGACTCCCCCTATGGGTTTGGTGACCCCCAAGAGACCCCCACATGCCTCCTTATGGGTTTGGAGACCCCAGTGCCCACCTTCTACCCCCTATTGGTTTGGGGACCCCTAAGAGACCTCCCAAAGGGCTTGGGGCCCCAGTGGCCCCCTATACTCCCTTATGGGTTTGGGGACCCTTATACCCCCCATATGCCCCCCCCATGGGTCTGGAGAACCCAAAAAGTCTTGGGGACTCCAATGCCCCCCCATATTCCCTTATGGGCTTGGGGATACTGATGCCCCCCAAAGGGTTGGGGCACCCTGGCACCCCCCCCATCCTCCCCATGGGTTTGGGGGCCCCAATGCTGCCCCTATACCCCTCTTTGGGTTTGGGGACCCCCAAGAGACCCCCCCAAGGCCTTGGGGACCCCAATGTCCCCCCATCCCCCCCATGGGTTTGGGGGCCCCCATGCCCTCCCTATACCCCTCTATGGGTTTGGGGACCCCCATGAACCCACCCCTCCAGGCCTTGGGGACCCC
>PTFA01000514.1:21243-52962 GCA_003342895.1 Casuarius casuarius | reverse complement strand
CGCCTTTCGCGCTGTTTTGGCGCCCGGCGGCCGCCGTAGCGGGGAGGGGGCGGGGTTCCCGCGCGCGCCTCCATTCGAACCGCGGCGGCAGGTAACGGTCGTGGGAAGGGCCCCGGCGTCCGGGAGGGCCTCACTGCCCCTCCGCGGAGCCCGGGACCCCCGCGCCCGCCCGAAAGCGCCTCTCTGCTTGCGCCGCTGAGGCCGGTTGCTGAGGAGAGGCGGGGGAGCCGCCGCCGGGGCGCCCGTGACGCTCCCGCTGGGGGTCGGGGCCTAACTGTCAATTAATTAATTTTTAATTTAATTGATTTTAATTAAAATTAAGTAAATTTAATGGAGTAAAATCACTTAAATTTAATTAATGGAGTAAAATCAGTTAAATTTAATTAATTTTTAATTGAAATAGCTCTGAGTACAGTAAGGAACCACTGCTGTTTACCCTCTGTTCTGCGCTGGGAGGGTGTTTTGGGGGTGAAAGTGTGATAATTCTCTGCTCCTCTCTGCCGTAGAGCTCGGACCAGTCTGCGGCGATGGAAGCCTTCAAATCTCCAAGCAACCTGAAGAGCAAGGGGAAAGCTGGTAAGTCGCGCTCAGACGCGAGCTCTGCGTGTTGGGCTTCGCTGATCCACCCAAGCGTTTCCTTGGGCCCTATGCTTCACTGCGTCGGTGGCAATAGGTGTTAACCCGGCCAGTGCTGAGCCAGTTCTACCTGTGTTTGCTCCTCTCTACCCTCCAGACCGGCAAACGAGCTGGATCTGGGATCAAGCTTGAAAATCAAACCTCCCACAACCCTTTATGAAGTTTTGTTCTGGGTGAGGCCATGTAACGAGGGTGGTGAGGCGATACGTTAGGGGGGGGTCTGCATTTGACTTCCCTTCTGTGAGCTATCAGAGGAAAGGAGGTTTTGGTAAGGAGCTTTTCTAAAATCTGAATTCATTCCGCACACAGCAAAGTGAGTATGATATGGTCACAAACGTGATCTGTAATGAGAGCATCATCTCCTAGCCGCAGGGTGCAAAGGTACTGCTTCTTGCTGTTTCTTCTGGTTGCGCAGTCATTTGCAGGATTGGTTTTATTTTTTTCCTTTTCTTTTTAGATGTGGGGGCAGCTTCTGTCACTATTCCAGCCTCTCCCTTCATGCAAAAGCTTGGATACGGCACGGGGGTGAACGTCTACTTGATGAAAAGGTAAGGGTGAGAGCACAGATAGGATGTGGTGCTCAGGAGCGGGATTTACGCTACTCCAGGAGGAAAAGATGTTGTGGGATGGGAAGTGATTCAGTTCTGAGTTTAAAAAAAATGCAAACTCGACTGATGTGCAGGCTGCAATGGGCACGGAGGCGAGGAAGGGGCACAGGGTTCCCAGTTCTCCTATTCACGTACGCCAAAGCAGGGCTGGAGGTGGCAGTGCTGGAAAGGGGCCCATCGTTTTGGAGCTGGTTTGGGAATAACCCCATCAGCCTTTCCCTGAACTGGAATTCAGGCGTCTGGGGACAGTTCCTGGCTCTGCTTTAGCCTGTCGAGCAAGCTGCTTCCTTCCTTGCCTCAGTTTCTCCACTGAAAAAGGATGCAGATCTCCTTTTCTAAAACACTTGAAAACTTGTTGAAGTGCTGTATATGGGCAGAGCATTAATATGCATCTATGCAGTGTGTATACATTGGCAGAATACAGTTTCTTTTATTTTAGGGGTTTTTTTGTTTTTAATTCCATGAGTTACACATCCCACACTGTGAAAGGCAGATGCTCTCAGCCCTTGGGGAATAGCTTCTTTGGTGACCTTTAAAAACTTTAACTCTGGCACTTACAAACGGAGTGGTTCGGCGCTCCCTGATCAGATATGTGGGACTTTCCCATGCAGATCTCCCAAAGGTTCATCTCGTTCCCCGTGGGCTGTGAAGAAAATTAATTCCAAATGCAATAAAAGCCAGCAAAACATCTATCAGAAGAGACTGAACGAAGAAGCCAAGATCTTGAAAAACCTCCAGCACCCAAACATTGTGGGTAAGTTTCCAGCACAGCCTGTGTCACTTAAATAGCAAAAAAAGCTGTTGGAGCTGACGCTGGAGCCAGCTGATGTGACATGAGCATGCACAGGGGACTCATTGCTGTGTGCTTGCCCTGTTCTTATGCTTCGGAGCCAGTTTACTGGGCTGCCTGCACCTTCGTTAGACCCAACACAGCTTATTAAACTAGCTTGGCTAACTAACTACTTAACTAATAACCTTCGTTACACGTTGTGAGTGACAAAGTCTAGCCTCTAACTGCCAGTCTCTTGGCTGTCAGTGTTAAAAATATCTTGAGGAGCTGCTCTAGTCTGTGGTTTAATTTCTGCTCTAATCTTCTACAAAACTTTTCCTGACGATCGGAACAGCAGCTCTGTTTGGCTTTCTCTTTATTTGCACTTTAAGATATCTAGGTGCTGTCACTTCTACTAGAAACACTGCATGCTACCAGGGAACTTTGCCCACTTATGTCTTTAAAATGGAGTGTCAGGAATTTAAGAGCAAAGAGAGTTTTGACCTCTCGCATAGCAGATGTTTTCATTGCTTTTTGTAGAATGTGCCGTAGATCACTTACAGGATAAGACTTTTGCTGTACTGTTATGCAAGACTTTCCCATTTATACTTCCACCTGAAAAGCAATGTTTAAGGGTAGGAATAAAGCATGGATGAAGAATGATTAAATGACAGTTCACATGCACATCACTCTTACCTTGTGAAATTGCCCCTGTGAGAGAAGAGGCTTAGCTTTCCCAAATATCCCCCAGTCCTTTGTCTCACTTGTCTGGTTCCTTATCTGTTTAACTGGAAAAGTCAGTCCTACAGATCTTCTGCCCGTTAAAGAGCAGGTCAGCCCCTCTGCTGCCCTCCTGCACTCCTCCCTCTTTTGTAAACCTCCCTGGGGCTCCTTTCCTCTGTCACGGGGCGCAGAGCTGACCAGGAAAGCAAAAAGGGGGGTGTCTGGGAGACACTGTCCCCTGGCAGAGGGAGCTCCCTTGCTGTGAAGGGGCTTATTTTGACAGGGTTTGGGGCTTGTGTCCTCGCTCCTCGGCTGTGCAGGTCTCCACTGATGTTCCTATGGCTTCACCTGTCCGGGGGGCCACCAGTAAAACTGGCTGGAGTCTGCCATCATCCAGATCCCCCGTGATGTGAATTTTGTTCCGTTATTTATTTGGGGTTGCCAGCTGCAGCTGCCTGGGAAACACCTGGGTGACAGCCCCAAGATGTCAAAGTCGCGTAGCGTTTCTGGGCTTCTTGCTGGTTGGGCCTGAGGGTGCTTTGCGTTTGCTGTGGGCTTGCTGAGCCATCAGCCACGGTTTCAAAATTCCCACCCAGGGATTGCGGCGCCTTCCGTGATGTGTTTTAGGGTTTCCTCATTTGCAGACTGCCATAATTAACAACGCCTTGTGAATCGGTGAGGCTCCAAATCGGGCGTGCGAGCATGAGGAAGTGCCTCTTCCTGCTGATGCCTGCTCCAGCTCTCTAACAAATACAGTCTTTGTCTGAAGGTTACCGCGCATTTACCGAGGCCCACGATGGAAGCATGTGTCTTGCCATGGAGTACGGAGGAGAAAAATCTCTCAATGCCTTAATTGAAGAAAGAAATTTAGAACATTTGGGCCCTTTCCCTGCTGCTACAATTTTCAAAGTTGCCTTGAGCATGGCAAGGGGGCTGAAGGTATGTTTAATATTAACCTTAGCTGTTCATTCTGGGATTGTATACACCGGTGACACTGGAAAAATAAATGAATTCAGTGTGTGAGAAGGCCAAGTGCGGCACTTGTGTCAGCAAATGGAGAGCAGATGCCGTAAGGCTTCATATAATGCCTCGGTGGTTTTTCAAAATTGACTTGCTCAGGTGGTCTCGGGCTGCCTGGTAGCTGTACAAACTAAGGTGAAAACCAGCCAGTCTGAGCCCCAAAGCTAGCGATCGAAGTAATATTATTATATAATTAAAAACTGATGAGACAGAGTTGTTGGCACTAATGTCCTGCTGCCTTATTGCTGCCCTCCCCTGGGCCTACCTGCTGTCCCTGCTCGCTCGCCCAGGAGGCAGCGGGCTGCCAGATCCCTGTTGGAAGAAATCTGGCAGCACCGCAGGTTGTGGGTGGTCAGAGTCTGGCCAGGGGCGCTGAGGAGGGAATAGAGAGAAGGCAGTGACATGCGTTAGCCTTCTGCTTCCCCGCTTGGATAAGCGGGGAGAGACAGACAGGAAAGGCTCCTTCCAGCTACCGGAGAGCAGAAGCAGGGAGCTGGAGTGGCTCGAAGGAGAGAGCGAGAAGAGAGAAGCTTCCTCGTCCCAGTTCCTTACGTTGGTGTGAGATACGAGACCGTGACACTCTGAAAAGCTAGTAGAGGCCTCCATGCACCCCGACCAAACTCTCAGCACCTTTATTTCCATGCCAGGCAGTCACGGGAACCGGGTCTTGGCAGTGAAAACAGTTAGACGATGCCTGCGGCTGCCAGCTGGTGCCGCTTGTGTCCCTCCTCTCTCTGACCTGCAGCAGCAGCTGTAGAGGAAGTTTTTGTCGTGACCCACCTCACTACTGCAGGGATAAAGGGGAAAATGGTGACTTTTGCTGCTGTGAGCAGCAAAACTTTGTCTAAATCACAGCCCAGCCTAGAGCACTGCTCTTAACCCTCTACCAAGTTATGCTAGCAGTCAAGGCAAAGCGCAGGTTTCCTGAGCTGGGGCAGTGAGTTTATTGCCACTGAGGAGAGGCAGCTCCAAGCTCTTGCAACAAAACTGATGGGTGCTCGTCCACCAGCTGCTGCCCCCTCTTCACACCCTCTCTCAAATACTTGTTGCTGTGCTAGAGGTGGTAGAGGCGCTTCAAACAGTCTTTTACTAAAAGGCAGCTTTAAGCCTCGAAAACTAGGCTGAATGGAGCAACCTGTCCTGTGTAGGTTCAAGCCTTGCTGTTAATAACAGTAATGTAAAGTGCTTGGGGGTGAAGTGTCGGCTGCTATAAACCTCCCGAGCTCCCCAGATTTGCTTGCTTGTCTTGAACATTTCTGTGGCTGTTATGTATTGTTCTGCACGTGTTACAGTTAAATGTTGATCCACCCTTGAGTTTTTAAGGCTAAGTATGTTAAATATTAAGTTGATGCATTGCTGTCTACTTCTGATGTTTCCTCCTGTCTCTTTGTAGCTCAGTCTGTAAGCAGGTGTTAACTGCCTCTCTCTGCCTCTTAGTATCTTCACAACGATAAGAAGCTGCTCCACGGAGATGTCAAGTCTTCGAATGTGGTTGTTAAAGGTGACTTTGAAACCATAAAGATCTGTGATGTCGGCGTGTCCCTGCCCCTGGATGAAAACATGACTGGTAGGTTGGGCTGTGAGGAGGGGACCTGAGTGTTCAGTGGTTTTCGGCATTTGGCTCCAGGAGTGGGGAACATCTGGACGCTTATGTTCCTGATGCCTTGGAGGAAAGGACTGGCTAGCGGTCTCGTCTGCGCTGTTTGCACTGCGTGTGGGCGAAGGGGATCTTTGGAACAAGGCCCCTCGGTCCAGCTCTGGTTCCCCAGACCTGTGGGGTCTCACAGGAGCAGGGACCGGCGCTGGTGTGCGAGGACGCCACTACCTTCCGAGCCTGGGGGCAGCTGGCCGCGTCCGTTCTTCCCGCGAGACTGCGTCTAGCAGGGAGGCAGGACCCTTTCCAGTGGGAAGGGCTGTCCATCAGCTCAGCCCTGCGCTCACACTTTCCCTTCCGCCGGCAGGAGTGCCATTGCACAAGGAATACCGGATTAGGCCCTGCTGGCCGCTGTTGAGGAGATGCTCTTGCCAGAGAGTTAAGTAAATGAACCTTCCTCACAGTGTTGGAAGGAGGCGTGAGCCAAATGCAAACATTATAAAGACTTCATGTAAATGAGAAGCAGATGTCTAATGGCGTCGTGGCTTGGCTGTGAACAGCGGGAATGTGTTTGGGTTAATTGCAAGAACTCTTCTGTGCTGCTTTCCACAGTGCTTGGGCCTGCAACAGCCTTGTAATTTATAAAGCTGCTCTATTACATTTTTATTAGTAGCTGTTATCTTTTATAAGGAGCAAGAGAGCTAGAGGCAACGCCTCAGAGTCATCTCCCAAAGAGGAGTGTGGTTAAAGCATCAATTTCTGGGCCGCTTAAACAGGAAGAAGTCCTCTCACTTCAGCCTGATTTTTGGCTTTGCCTCCTCGAGGTTTTAAGGAGACAACATCCACCCAGCCTCAGAAAGGATGCTAGGTCCTGATCCGTGTGAAGTGTTTAGGGATTTCAGTGTTCACTTCTCCTTACAGGCAGGGCCTTTGAAGATCAGCACTGCAAGAAAGTGGTTTCTTGAACAGCTGAGATTACTGAAAGCTCAGCAATTTGCTAAGGAAAGTGGGGGGAAATCTCCTTTTATTCCGGAGAGTCTGCCTGTAACTGCGTGCTGGCTTGGCAGGGGGCTGATGGGGCCAGAATGGAGTCACGCCTGGTGCTTTCTTCATCAGGCTGAGCGTGGATTGTTTGGACCCTCCTAAGGCTAAACAAGCTCATGGAGATGTTAAATTAAACAAACTAGCAAGAATTTGATCTGTGCTGGTGTAAAGAAAATGAAATGACTGTGCGGCCGGCAGAAGGTACTGTGTGGTGGGGACGGATGGAGCCTGGTCAGCCTCGGAGGGCCGGGCTGGCTTTGTCCCCTGGCGCTGGCTGAGCGACCAGGTCTGGGGAGGGAAGGCTGCCCGGCAAGTGCTCCTCACCCTGATCTTGCATCCCCAGAGGTGCAAAGCTGAGAAGTGGGAATGGTTATGTAAAACTCAGGTAGTCCCTCATCTTTTCGTTGGAGGGTCCCTTATAGGAGGGATTAAGCCACAGAGCACATCAGCTCTGGCCTCTTGCTTCAGTTGTTTGATGCACATTCGGGCCGTGTATCCGTGTAGGACATGAAATCTCCTCCCAGCGTTCTCCACAATCCCTAACGTGCATTGTGGGGACCGCGTTCAGCATCTTCTGCGGAGAAGGGTAAGCTCTGCTGTCTGGCGCTGCTGCTGGGCAGAGCAAGTCGCAGGTTGCAGGGAATTTGAGATGCGTGAGAATAAACAGGTTCAGCTACAAACAGTATTTGCCCTTCAGCTTTAGCATGCCTGAGCAGAGTAAATCCCTGGAGCATCTTGACCAGCTGGTGAGGTGAGTTGTGACCACGCCTCACCGTGTTTGTGAGCCCCAGCAGATAACCAGGTCATTTGTTTCCTTGCAGTGAGTGACCCGGAGGCATGCTACATCGGCACCGAGCCCTGGAAGCCCAAGGAAGCTCTGGAAGAGGACGGCGTCATCACCGATAAGGCTGACATCTTTGCTTTTGGGCTGACCCTCTGGGAAATGATGACCCTCTCTGTGCCCCACCTCAACCTGGGCGATGACAGTGGTGATGAAGGTTTGTCTTTATTTCTTGCTGGCTGGTTGTGTGCTGCTGAGCAACTTCTGTTCCTAGAAGCGCTTTATTTTCCTAGGGGAACTGATTTTTTTTACAGTTCATGTTAGTACCACCAAAATGGCCGATCTTCCGTGTTTGCAAGCCCTCGGGCTGGCGTCTATCACGTCTGTCTGTACAGCCAGAAACCCAGCAAAGCCAGGGGTCTGAATCCGCTTGTGTTGGTCTCTCCTTTTTGAGGAAAAGGGAGCAGCAGTAGTGGGTGCTGGGGAGCAGCCCTGCCTTTTCCTGCCTTCCGACTGTAACCCCGTGTTCTGCCTCGAGCCGCGGTGCAGCCGCTGCCTTTCCCAGCCCTGCCCCGCTTCCCCGCAGAAGTGTGCAGTGCTGCCCCGAGGACTCTCTGCAGACCGCGTGCCTGCCAGCTTCGTTCGGTGTTTTTGCAGGTGGCTGGGCCGCTTTCAAGTTTGTTTGGCTTTTTAACTCCAAAGGGCGAGTTGATAAATGATCGTAACTAATCGCGGCACAAACCAGTGTTCTTTGTAGGCACTCCAGCTGCTCGTCAAACAGCTGGAGAGAACTTGAAATTCGGCTGCTTATCAAATTCCCATCAGTGCCGTTCCCAGCTCTGTCAATAGGCTTGAAAGATGTCCCCAAGCCACCTCTGAGATCCAAGCAGCGCCTCGGGCCCCGCTCTGGGCCTCTGTCCTGCATGTGGAGGGAGCAGGGGCCCAAACACCTGTTTAGCTCTTACAGACCGAAGTACGAAGCATCTGAGTTGCTTTGGGCAGCTCCTGCCCCTCCTCGCTGGGGATTTGTGGGTCAGGGCTCCTTGCTGAGGGGCTGAGCAGGGAAAGCGCTGCCTGCGCCAGCCTTCGGACATGCTGGCCTTATACCCGCAGACTAGCTTGTTCCCTAACTGGAGTCTCCGAGCAGCCGGGGAATCTCGCTAGTCTCCGCATCCAGCGTATTCAAACTGCAGACTTTCCTTCTCAGGCCACCAACTGAGGCTGTGGTGCCTCGGATTTATTCTGGAGGCAGAAGTGAGGCAGATGCAGCTTTAAAATAAGCAACTTAAGTCAAAGGGGAAACTAGTGATTTATCCCAGAGAGTAGTTGGAGCTAACAGAAGGGGGTAACTCAAGTTGAGGAGCTGATGGCTGTACTGACACAGCGTTCACATCCCACCAGATCTCCGCAAGGAAATGGTGTGTCGGGTGGAAAAAAACCTCCAGGAATGTGTCTGACTGTTCGGGGCTCGAAACCGTGCGCGTGGGTAACCACTGGCGGCGGCCGTTTCCATGAGGCTCAGCAGGGCACAGCTCGGGACTTGTATCTGGGTGTCGGTGACGGCGGGAGGCTTTGGCCCGGTGCCCTGATGCTCAGCGGTTGGGGCTGGACGGCGAAGGGATTGATGCTAGTTTAAAGCAGCAGTCTAAGTACCTGGGTGGCAGGAGCCCAGATGTGGATGATGGATGATGGGCGGCCAGGGCATAAAGCTGCGAGGGCCGAGGGAGCAGAGCTGAACGAAGGCCAGGATCTGAGGTGGATCTTGAGCAGCCCCGTGGAGTGAGGGCCCAAGTCCAGGATCCTGCTTTTCTACAAAAAAAAAGGAGGAAAATAAAGGTGTTATCAGAAGCCCTCAGGGAGGCATGTTCAACTTGCAGGCAACTGAGCCGTGCCATTACTGATGCATTTGAAATGTTCTTGGCCAGATGACTCTTTTGATGAGGATGACTTCGATGAGGAGGCGTACTACGCGGCTCTGGGAACCAGGCCTGCCCTGAACATGGAGGAACTGGACCAGTCGTACCAGCAAATGATCGAACTGTTTTCCATCTGCACCAGTGAGGAGCCGCAGAAGCGCCCCTCCGCCGCTCAGATCGTGGAAGCCCTGGAGGCAGCCCTGCCCTGAGGTACGGCCCTGGCTCCAGCACAGCTGAGCTGAGTTCTCCACAGCCCATTTCAGATAGAGGAGGAAGGCTATTCCTGTAGTATGTATCCTTACAGTACATGAAACCTGCTCCTGTACTTCCAAACAGGCTCATTTCTTTAAGAGAGAACCCCTGGTTTAGCACTACGTTCTGAGAGCAGGCCTGAGATGACGGGGACTTGCACTTGCCCTCCAGGCTGCACTTAGGTCCTCAACGGCCCCATGCTCTCTGTGCAATGCCCCTTAGGAAGCTGCTTTTAATCGTCACATCTCTGTTGTAAATAGAGTAATTTCCCTTGTATATGTGTCTCTCTGTTAGGTCAATACTGTTGCTCTGTTGTATTTTGTGACTGAAACTTCTAAAATAAATTTCTTTCTCCAGGTTGATGTGAAAGGGCTGGTGTTTTTCCTCGCAGCCAGTGGTCCCCGGGCTGCTACTGGGTGTTAGCGTGGGCCCAGAGGTACAGCAGGGCTGGGGGGGGGGGTTGTGCTGTTCCCTGCCTTGCCCCCTACTTGCTGAGCTCCGGTAAGCTGCTCCTCTGGTTTCCCAGCTGGCCTCAGCTTGGAGCAGGTCGTTACCCCACTGCAGAGCCTGGAGACGAGACCAGTGGGAGGCTTCCTGCAACAACAGGGTGCTTCACAGGATTGTGCAACAGTAAAAGCTTGTGTAGGTTGTTCAAGAAAAACTGACTGGGGCATTATTAAAGCAAACAGGGCTAGGTTAGGAAATCTCTGACTCACAGCTGGATAAAGGCTGGTAGATTTATAACATAAACTTGTCCTGTTCCCATATACTTCCCTCAGCTCCTGGCTTTAGCCACTCTTTGGAGACCAAGGTGGGAGCTGGAGTCCTCCTCCCTCCCCTTTCAAAGAATTAGGAGAGCTTTGGCTGTTTTTCCACATTGCTTACGGGCACAGAAATGAGCTCAGGCACCAAGGTTTCAGACACAGTTTATTGAACAGACGCTCCAAGTGACAGCTTCCCATACACCACCACCAAATCCACACCCGGCCAGCGTTCCCCTTTTTACGCCCTCGAGCCAGGGGAAGTCCTGCCTTTGAAAGTCTACAGGCCTCAGCTTTAAGACAGCTCTTGCTCATATTTGCACAAGCCTGTATGTGCCTGCTTGTACTAAGGCCTAGGCCACAGACGTGCCCTTTGCCTTCATCTCCTGCCCATTTAAAGTACCTAGTTAAAGGCAGCTTCTCCTGTCTACAGCGATGCCAAAACATGCGCACAGCAGAGAGCTCTGAGAGTTAAGTCCCCCCACATGAGGGGGAAACAGACATCTTTATATTAATGGAACTTTGAAAGAAATTAAATTACTTGCAATAAAATTTAGTTTCAGAATAAACATTTTTAAAATCTAGTTGAAATCCAAACAAGCTTTCACATGCTTGGTTTCACACTATACATTAAAATATATAACAATTCTGTACAGAAAGTGACACACCTTTCTCACAGCTTGATCCCAAGATGGAGAGAAGAACTAGCGCTCGGTAGGAAAATGCAGTCTGGCCCAGTAACAACACTTAAAATGTTATTTTAAAGACACAAATTGTTTTAGATGCATTAACAAACTAAGCTTTGATTCAGCTTACACTAACTGATTTGACTTGGTTATAACAGATAAAATTGTAAACAAGGAAGTTAGGGGTTTGGCAGTATTTAGTTGCAAACAGCTTGCCATCTGGTGTCGGGTCAGAGAAGGCGATTTCGTCTGTGCTTAGGTAACAGCCGTACATGAACGTGTTCCTGAAAGAGAACAGAGCTATCAGCACAGCGCAAGGAATTGGCTGTTTTATCTGACTTCCATGCTGGAGATTCTCTCTGGGCCCTTCTTCACAGGGAGCTGGCATTTCTTTTATACCCTTGTTTTCAAACCAGAGATGACAGTTTGCTGTCTTGGATTCTGGCTTAACCAGGAAGCAATTTAAGAGGAATTTTAAGATTAGCAAAAAGGATAACACAAGACAGTACAGACAAAACACCATTACACCCCTTACAATTGTATCTGGAAGCCCAGAGGTTTCAGTTTCACGTCCCAGAGTGGGTCCTGAGCGAAGCCCACCCCAGCAAGGGTCTCCTGGGCACCCAGAGGTCACTGAGGTCCCTCTGTCTCCTACTTCCTACAGGCTTGGAAACGCAAGAACCTCCTGCATTTTAAGGAGGTAGCACATCTCCTGGCAAGTCAGACCCTAACCACAGGAGTAAATGGAAATCAAACATTGGCTGGTGAATTTTAAGAATACCGAGCTCAAAATAGATATCCATATTTTACAAATAAATAATGAGCAGATACTACATGCAAAGATGATGTGTATTACTAAGGGCTCACAGACTATCAAGTTAAACCTCAAGGATCCGTATTAATACATGGGGAAGCTTTCCAGAAGATTTTTTTTTTAATTTCATCAAAGCTAAGTACACTTGAAACGCTTGGAGTTTCCCCACCTGGAAAAACTCAAGTTTTCAGGCACGTCAACTTGTTCAATTAAAAAAATATATTCCTTTCCAACAGAAATAGTTTTTCTTTAAAAAAACCTGTCAATGGAGCAGTGTTCATGGTACACCCAGCACTTTATAACTTGGCTCACACTTGTGTCAGATCTTAAGTTATGTATTTTTAATCCGCCTACTTGATACCTCTTCACTAGGAAGTGAGGATTTCAGACTTGCTTAATGATACAAATTTATACCTTTCCTTTAAGGAACAAAGCACCTAATTTACTTCTAAATGCTTTTTGCTGCAATCATCACTTTCTCCTCAAGAATAAGCATCAACAGGAATCCCGATCCATCGCTGCTCCCTGCTTTCCTGGGCTTCCAGGGCAGGAGAGACTTGGCGCAGCTCCCTACCTGACCACATCCACCATGCGCCGCGCAATCCCCTTCCTGCGCATCAGGCTGAACACCCAGACTCTGCTGACTCCGCAGATAGCGGGTTCGGGCGTTGCGGAGCAGCGCCAGGCTCGCAGGTGCTGCAGGGCGTCCTGCCCAGGGGACTGCGCCGCTCCCGGCTCCGACAGCACCCGGAAAGCCTGCCAGGGATAGACAGAGCCATTAAACTACTCCTTCCTCAAAGGACATATAGCAGCCAACATACCTATAACCCCAACCATGACATCTGTTGTTTTAGAAGACAAACCACTGCATAAAGTGGTACCCAAACCAGGTGCAAATGGAGGCTCATTATATCCCTATCAGTCAGTACAAATTCCCATCAGCAACACCTCTGACAAGAGTTCGAGCTCCAAAGCCATTTTGTTAATTTTACTTTTCTTTTTCTTATGCAAGGCCAGGATTTCTGACATAGCTTACGCTAACAATGCCAGTCATTAGCCTGAAATTTAGCCCCCTACCCATACAATTAGTAACACATACCTGCTTGATTGATTCAGCCACTAAACACCCAACAATCATCTTCTCGTTGGACACAAACAGATACATTTTAGTCTTGGCTGGGCAGTTCAACGTAACTTGCTTAAATCCTAGCTCATTATCTACAATTTCTCGCACATCATCTGCCTAAGAAAACAAAAACAGAGCTATGTTTGCACGTAACACAAAAATCCTTTGTGAACCCTGCCAGAAATGGGGCTTCTTCCCCCAGTATAATTCTGTGGTCACCCAAGGTAAAGCTTCATGCTGTAGCTGCAGAATGCTTTGCAGCTCCCTATCATACCAGGTTCTTGCTGCACACGTAGCCAGTCTTGCCTTTCAGTGCCTATTATTTAGGAATGGTCTCTTCAGAAACAGTTTTAAACAAGGGGCTTCCCCATTTAACAAGAAGAAACGCTGTAACAGAGCAACCGTCTCCTCATAGACAGGCACATTAAAGCACAGGTGTCCAAAACCCACTTTTCTCCAGCAAAGCCCATAGAAAAGGAGTCTCTGCAGCTACAGAGAGAAGTTCTTTGGACAACAGAGTTAAGTATCTTGCCCTGGCATCAAAAGCAGCATTTTTCAGCTTGCGCTGTACCGAGCCAATGACATCAATTGGAGCAGGAGGACAGGCTCCAGCAGCGTCTTCATACCGCTACATCTGCCGCAGGGCGCAGCACAGCTGCCTCTCACCCCAGCCCTGTGGCTGCTCATACCAGCCTGTTTCTTGCTGCGGCGATTTCAGTGCCAGGTAATGGATTACTCACTCACTCTAACAAAATGCATTTGCGTAAGAAAACCATACCTCCTGGAGCTCATGGAACTACCCCTGCGAATAAATGCCCAGAGAGAGCAAGTGGCTCGTATCCCAGCATCAAAGAGCTAGAACAACTGCAGATCCCTCGTGCTTGGTACAGGAGAGACCAGGTTATGTGGGTCATTTAAGAATGAGAGCTTCGGCACTGGGAGTGGAGCAGCTGTCCCTCTCCAGTGGGACAGTTGGGATGCATGTCCACAGCAACCTGGATTGCTCGAGTCCAAGCTGTCACGATCCCACCCAGCTCTCCTATTCCCTCCTGCGTGCTGGCAAGCAACACATGGTCATGCACTGAAGTAGCTTGTGGAGCTGCGCCAGCAGAGAACTAACCCAGGACAAACCCCCAGCTGAAAAACTGCACCTTCTTGACAGCGTATTTTGGGTCGTCTGGAAGAATCAATACAATTTTCCCATCCCAGAACTCTGCCACGACCCGTTCTTTCTTCCAGCCCTGCCAAGGAAAAAGAAAAAAAAACAACAAAAAAACAAGTTAGTGATCAAGCAAGAGAAAGGAAGTGATTCAGTGAAGACTCTGGCAGTTGAAGGTGTAATTTGAACCACTTCAGTTCTCAGGAAGAAAGTCAAGTCACATTTATCAACTTGATGAACACAGACAGTTTGCTGGAATTGAATATAACTTACATTTCAACCCCCCCTTTGGATAACAAAACCTTTTCTGCAGCTGTCTTGACTTTGTACCTGAATAATACGCACTACTTCCTCCACTGTTCCTTAGCTCACATGCAAATGCAACCTTTGCCTCACCACATATCTGAGTCCCTCGAGGAATCTCTCATGGTGCTGGATGTGTTGGGCTTCATCCTCCGGGCTAGCAGCTGTGTAGATCATGCCACATGACTTGCAAACGACAGCCCCAAAATGCTTCTGACCAGCATCCTGGTAAGAAACAGAGTCAGCTAAGCAGGAACACCAAGCATTCTGAACAGCTGTTCAAAAAAATAACCAGTTTAGGAATCAGGTTAAGAACTGGGTATAACAACAATTAAAGACTCGAATGTTTGGTTTCATTTTCATTTGAAAAGAGGAGGACAAGCTTTTGTCTATTTGCAGAACATTTAGAACTATACAACATTTACTTATTCAAGGCATATGATGAATCCATCGTTTGGAACAAGCCTTGAAACAGACACATCAGCAACATTCATTAAAAAAAAAACAAACAAAAAAACAGGGAACTGGTGAAAAGACTGTATGTTTTACTTATCTGAAAAAAAATATATGGCTTGCTTTATTTGTCAGGACACAGGGAGGGGAAGAGAAGGCATTAAACGTCAGTTGTGCAAACAAACAGCAGGCTGTTCTTTAAGCAGTGAAACAAAATGAAGCCTCAGGTTTTTTTTTAAATGGATTTGTGTCTTATTTCCCTGCTTTGCCTGCTAATGCAGCAGCTGCTTTCCCTTCCCTGCGGGCCCAGTGTGGGCTCCCCTCTCATCTCACAGCATCTACAGTCCGTCCCTGCTCCATCATCTGCCCGACCAGCAGTTAGTTACACAAAGCGGCGCTGCGCTGCGGCTGGTTTAGAGCCTGCGGCTCGCCAGCTGGCCAGCCAGGCCCCYGTGAGCGAGGGCAACGGAAGACTATCGCGTACATGCTGCAGCTTTCCTCTCAGGGCAGGCACTCACCTGGGTTCCTCCCTTCCACATGGACCAGTTTTTACAACACTCAAGAATTTGCATCTCTGAGTTCTCTGCTTCTCTTGTCAAATTTGGCAGAAATTGTCTAATAGATTCGAAAGTTGCTAGAAGGGCAAATCAGTAGACAAGAATGATCATGTAAGCCCCATTTCCTCAGGAAAGGGGCTGAAAAAGTCATGGATGTCATTGAGTTTAATAAAAAAATTAATCAAAGCTGAGGGTGTATTTTCTGGAAACCCACATACATGATGRGCAACCTGTAGCTGACTGCAAATGACTTCAGACAACAGCAGGAACAGACACACATCTACTGAATGGGCAACCATGAATTAACAGGCCTACATTTCAGGCTAAAATCTTAGTTACAGAATGACTTAAGAAGAAGAAGAAGAAGAGAGGAAGAGAAAGAGAGAGAGAGAGAAGAAGAAGAAAACCCACACACCCACATTCCCACTTCTGAACTGCCYTTGCTGACATTAGCCATTTGCTGCTGTGGTTGCAGCACTGTGCTGACTCTGCTCACACAGCAGGCCATGAAGTCGTGGGAAAGGAAAAACAGTCAAACAAATTCACTCCTATATTATCCATACAGGCTTTTTTGAGCTTTTTTTTTTTAATATCATGTTCCATAAATCTCTTATTAATTTTGAAATGTAAAAAAGTGTTAGTCCCAGGGAAACCATAAAAATATATTTCCCAGCTACTCCTACTATCCTAGCATCTGAACTTCTGGAAAAAGATTTATTTGATACTTAAAGTTGAGTACAGTGCTGAATACGTTAATCACTGTCCTGTTATGGTAGTTGCAATGTGGTTTGTTTGAGGTTTATATGCAAGGAAATCTCRTTATTGGTTAGCCTCAAGACATATTTCTCATTTCCTCACTACCATAGTCACAAGCTACCCAAAGGATCCAGAATACCCTGAAGGGAACCTTACAATTATCATCTGATCTTTGGAGCGTTTGCAGAGTTCTTTTGTCTTCTTGTTTTTCTGCAAGTTGTGAGCCATTTTTGCAGGTGGGTTGGATCCGCATGGAGTAGCTGATTCATCTAGGTTAGCCTGTGTCCTGAAAAATCACAAAGGGATAGACAATAAAAAGTGAGCAGAGGCCTGGATCCATGAAGCACGGGAACTGCGGGCAAAAAAAATATGGGTGCCCAAACCCAGTAGTTGCATCCTCAGACTACTGCTTAATCACAGCTAGACATCCAAAACGCTTCCGTGCTTGCTCAGCGCTTGACACACTCGCATCTGAATCCAACTGGGATCCAAAAACAAAGTTTCCCTCAACGATCCCACAGCTATGCTCCTAATATTCCCTTAGATGTTCAGTTTCTGCATAAAATTACAGCTGTAATCTCTTACCTAAAAACATGGCTAGAGAGAATCCCACTTACCACAGCTGGCAAGGGTTCAGTGTCCATTACACTCCAGGCATTCAAAACCATACCTCCCTTTTCAAGACAAAGCACAACAATCCCAAAATCCTGGCAGAGGACTGTAGCCACTAAGCACTGCGATACAGCCTTCAGACAATAAACCCAACACTCAGGCAACAGAACAGGTCACCAAAAGCCAGTGTCAGGCACTGAATCACATCCCGGAGTCGGAGACTCTGTAATAAGGACGCGAAGTGCAACGCACAGTCTACCCTTCTGCTCATTTAGGAGCCCTCTGGCTTTGTAAGGTCCTCAAATGTCTAAGGGCTCAAAGAGATGAGCACAAAGAAATGTAACTACAGATACCTGTGARTGTGAGATTGGCAAAGAGAATGTGTGCCTTGCTGGACAACTGCACCGCAGTCCATAATCCAACGTCTTGGCCTGAGCAACTCTAAACAACTAAATTTCTGGGCAATGTGACATGAGGCAAGGATAAATGTCCTGTTCTGCCAGTCTCAGCAGAAGTAGCATCATCTGAGATCACCTTACAAAGCCTCAATTATTCCTATTTTGAGAGGAAGGCTGACTGTAAGTACACAATACATCATTCATCTCCCCTTGTGAAAAGAAGGGGAACAAAATGAAAAAAAAAAATCAAACTCCAATAACCTATGAAGCATTTTCATCTAGGCATACAAGGATTCTTGACAAAGTTTTGGCCAAGATTTACTGTAGCTTGGTCTGAAGGCCACGCTCCACATGCTGCTGGGGTCCCAAGACCACTTCCCCACCCATTTTCTGCTTCATCACCACAAATCCAGAACCCTCATGCTAACAACACCTTTAGACAAAAGGATCTGCAGCATTTGAGGGAAAGTCCTGCAGTGTTGGAGCTAAGCTCTCCCCTGTGATCTGTTAGGGACAGCTTCCTGGCCTTTGAGGCATAATACACAGCTAACCAAAGAGGTGAGCAGACTGAGGGCAAGGCCAAGAGGAATTTTTCATATAGCTAAAGATCCAGATGGAGTCTTTATATGAATTTTTAATTTATGACATGCGCTTGAGCTACTGGGAAGCACGTATTAGGGTTATTAATAATTGCACAGCAATTTTTCTAACATTACCTTTAGGCTCTTGTATGTAAGGTGGCATTTCCTAAGCAATCCTAAAGCAGGAAGTTCTAACTGTTGAGCAACGAACCTTAACATAAAACTAATTTAGAGATGCAAGCACCAACTGCTTTTCTAGATTTAGATTCTAAGGAGAATTTCCAAAACAGTGACTTTAAGTAGGAAAAGTTTGTGCTCATCACTTCCCAAGAGATGACAGCAAATCCAAGATCAATTTTTAGTTAATCACAAACACCAGGATTTTCACATATTCCAGGGTTCCATTTGCACCACGGAAGGTATTTGAAAAGCCACATGAGGAAGCAAAGTAAATATCGTAATCAGATCCCTCTTTCAACACTTCTCTGTGGCAAAAGACTACAGTAGTGTGACAAATTTTGGAATGTTTATTTTGGCTCTTTTAGAAGCAATTTCAAGTGTTTTTTATGTTCACAATAAACTAGGCTCAGAATGTTTATTGTTAACAAAATGTATCAAGAAGTTGATTCAATAAGGGAGAGGGATTAGTAGCTCTGGTTCTTGTGTGAGAAAACAGAAGTCTTCCCATTAGAAGTCCAAGAGTACGGCCGCAAATTAATTGAAGAAATAAGCTGATCGGAAACATGCACACCAGTTTGTACAACTATACAAGTAAAATAAGTCCTAGTGCCCGCAAGTAATTTAAGCAAGCAGTTCATGCATGTTTGTGTTTCATTTACATCATGTTAAATATCAAACACTGCCCAGACTTATGAAAGACCCACTCAGGTGAACATGGGGAAGTGGAAGAGAGGAGTAGGTGCTTCAGTTAACTCTTTGTACTCGTTTTTATTATAACTTCTGTCGTGTCTCTGGCAGCTAGATCAAATGGCAAAAGTCTTGAGCACACTGCTGCCTGGTGCTGTTGTATTAAACTTCTCAGGAAACCAATGCAACACAAAAAGCATCTCACTAGTGCAACTACGTTAGATCTTCACGCTTCRGGCATCTTCTGCATAGCAGTACCTCTTACAGAGATACCTCCCAGAGTGCAAACCACGAAGATGTTGGTCAGTGTTAGACACTGCACTGCAATAGTATCAAAAACATACCTAAGGAAAAGGTAATACAGAAAAGCAGTGAACCTGATGGCAGAGCAGCATCAGTTTGACACCGAATTCAAATAAGAGTATTCCAGAATACCAGGACAAGAAAGGCAAACAGACCGATTGGTGATGAATGTGCAATAAATTTATGAATATACATTATATTTGCTAATTGTCTATAGTGCAACAGGTTAAAATGTATGTACCCATGCTTTCTCAGATTCTAATGATGGAGAGCGATGCTTCACCACTTACTGGATGGCCAGCAAGCAATGTTACACCGCATTTGCCAGACTGTCTGAATAAAGACGATTTGTTTTGACAGCCCTGGTACAAAATCAAATTTGTAGCTAGATATGTCAAGGTTCTCTGGCTAATGAGAGATGCAGATATCCGAGGAACAGCCAGTACATACAGCTCAGCTAATTTACTGCTGGTTATGAAAGCTCCAGATAGGGAGATAAACAACACAGAAAAGCAACATAAGTAAACAAAAGAAACACTACAGGGCCTAAACGACATCAAAGCTTTGCCCTTCTTAGTGATGAACATATCCAGAATCAGTCCCCTAGTTCTAGTGATTTTATCACGAATGTTAACAGCTAAGAGAGAAGTACCATTACTTCTTTTTCAGTTGGAAAAGTCCATTAGCTCAATAATACGTCCAAATTCACAATAAAATGTACTAAAGGCAGGTAGAAAGTGGGTATTTCCTTATTTTTCAGGCTATTAGCACCCTAAACCAAAAGAACATTAATTTTTCATCTTCCTTTTTTTAAGAAAACAGGTTCTGAAAGCTTATGAGAATTATTTCTTTTGTCTCAACACACTGAGACAGCATGGTAAGCTATCATTACTTTCAGAATGAGTATTATTTTTTTAAAAAATAATGATTCTGCATATGTGACACTTCTGATCATTCTGGAAATGTTAGCAAAGATTAACATACCTTTTCTTGCTAGCAGAGGGTGCACTAAATATGGGGTAGACAACAGCAGTTGAAGAGGATACTGGAAAAGATGAGTAAAGTTATTGTGGTTTAAAGTAATTTTTAATTACAGAAAGTATGGATACACGGAAACGGAAATTCTGGAATCAATGAGACTTTGAAATGACATACAAGTATGAAACACTGGACTCCTATATACAACAGCTTATAAAAGTACCAGAAAGTTGCTGACACTGTAATATAATAAAATTTGTTCATGATAGGTATCCAGAGATAGTTACCTTCAATTCACTTAACTGACTTTGGTCTGGATAGCCTATGCTTTACTCTCTCACACARGAATTCTGAACAATTACATCAAGCAGAAAATCCTGCCGCAATAGCGTAGTATTTCCTTGGCTATTTACAAAGTTATTATAATAAATAATGTTAAATCAGGCATCGGTTTCCATTCCTATTTTCCATTCCTTTGGCTAAGACAGCCTGATGCTATAGCTTCTTTATCCTGGAGAAGGTGGGAAAAATCACAGACTCAGTGCTAGGTTACAGCATACAAGATGCAAGTTTTGGGATAATTTAGCAAAGCTGGTACAGAAARACAAATAAATTATTAGTTAGGAATATTTTCCCTTCCAGTACAGAAAGTTTAGTTGCTGGCTGCTTTCTGCTCTTGTARTATTTTGACTGCATTTGCACACAGACAAAGACTCCTTAGTAACTACAGAAAACATGCTAACATACATAAGCAAAAAAGGTGGTCCTAACAGCCTCCAAAAAACATACCATAAAGTTGAACCAGTTGTTTCTAGGAAACAGGACACCCCAAAAAAGTTTCTTGTTAATATCACAAATGGAAAAGGAGTCATGAGGATGCTAATAAATGACAAAAAGCATAAGACTTCATATAAATGCAGGATGTTACAAGGCTCAGACACTTCTTGGAAGAGCGACAGGCAAGTGTTGTCCAACAGGCCAACGTCATCAAGCAAGCTTTTGGAATGAGACAAGGACAGCTTTTTCTAATAAGTTAGGCAGTAATGACTGAGATTCCACAGTCTCCCTGACAAATCTGTTTTYGTGTTGAACAATACGGCCTGAGGACAGCTACAGGTGGAGAAAACAATGAGGGAGTCTCAGTAAAGAGGTGGAGACAATGGAAAGAGATGTGGCTGGCAGCAGCAGAGTACATGACTCCTTGGAACAAGAAGAGGAAATACAGCAGAGAAATGACCACCTTCAAGAAAATAAACTTCAGTAAATTCCAAAATTGGATAAATAAGTTCCCATGGGAAGCAAGTCTAAAGGGGAAAAAAAAGTGAAGGAGTGCTGGCAATTTCTCAAGAAAAAGATTAAGACCAGATGTACAATTTACCCCAGCATGGAAGAAGTGAATTAAAAAACAAACATGGCTAAATCACAAGTTCTTTCCTGACTGAGAACTCAAGGAATCACACAGGGAACAGAAATTAGGGGAAAGCACAGCAACAACATGAAGGACTGAAATCAGAAATGCCAAAATGCAAAATGAGCTATACCTAGAAAGGGCACAGTGGCAAGAAAGCATTCTACAGTAGGAAGAGGAAGACCAAGAAGCACCTGCTATTGAAAGAGGAGGGAACACTAAAACAGATGATAAAATAAGACAAAATATTTAATGCCTTTTTATGTCATCAATAAAATAATTGGTTGTGACCAGTTGTGATTATGTGATCATAATTAAGACACAAAGAGAGCCAAGTATCAACTTGGCATGGCCTAAAGAAAGATGCAAAGAGAACAATTAAATCAATCAAACGTTTTCAGATTAGCCAAGATTGAATTAACTTGAGGCTTCTGAGGCAATTTGGAAAACATTTAAAGGCTAGAAAAAAGAATACTACCTATCTTTAAAAGGGAAAAATGAAGAAACCAGGAAATTAGGGATCWAACAACATAACCTCAATTTCTACAAACATATTGGCTCATATTAGCACATATTTGGAGGATGAGATCGCAGGCAAAGGCCAACATATTATTTTGCCTTAATAAAAATAACATTAAAGCAACATATTTTCTTTTTATTGCCACCTGTCATTCTCAAAAAAAGAAACAATAGATGTCGTAACGGTTTTATATAACTTCTGTTGTTGTGTTGTGTCAATAGGGAAACACGATCTAGGAGAAACCAATATAAGAGGGGCAAACTGGAAAAAAGTCACATTCAAAAAATGCCAATMATTCACTGTCAAAAGAAAAAGGATAGAGTTCTGTAGGTAACCATCAGGAATAAACAATTTAATGAATGAAATGGATGAAGGAATAACAGATGCTTCTAAGTTTGTTAATAATCGCTAGCAGATAGGAGCATTTAAAAACCTAATTTAGAAAGCATTCTTAAATTGAAAAAGGTCGAAAGCAAATAGACTGAAATAAGGATAAGGGGAACTACTAAAGAATAAACAGGTGCAAGAATAAAAGATAGGGATCAAGTCTCTGGGCAGCAGCTGTGTATTAAACACTTGGGTTATTGTGTATTTCAAACCAAATGCATGGCAAAAACACAATGCTTCTGGTGGAAATGTATACAACAGCACTGCATGTGAAACGTGAACTACTCTCCTGCTGCTGCTCTGGGCCAGTAAGGCCTCAGATGGAGCTCCGTTTTGGAGTACAATAAAGATATGGTTCAGTCCGGAGAAAAAAAAACAAAACAAAACAAAACCCAGATACCTAACAAAAAAAAAATCAAGACTTAAAAGAAAAGCTGAAAGAACCACATTAATTTAGTCTGGAGAGAAAAGAATGTGGAGAGAGCTAATAATAAGTTTCAAATATAATAATTTCTCAAATCCCACTGGGAATGGGATAACTAGTAAGGTGAAGAGGGAAGATAGGTTAGACTTCAGGATAAAAATAAATACATGTATTGTTCAACATTAAAACAGATTTGTCAGGGAGACTGTGGAATCTCAATCATTATCCTCTAGTCTATTAGAAAAAAGGAAAATACATGACTTAAGTAGAGTTGGTCCTGTTGGGGAAAAGGAAATAATGTAAAAAAAAAAACCTTTAAAATCCCTTCCACCTCAATCTCCTACAGCAACWAAAGTCAGACACCAAGACATGCATAATCTTACTCACCTTTCTTATTCTCCTCACATGGAGACTGGCTTGAAGGAATAATCTCCTGATCATCTGACTCACAGGCTGTGGAAGAACTGATTTCATCAAAATCCTATAAATTAATACACATTTTTAGGGCAAAAAAATAACTCTTCACATGATTTTGTAACGACTRCCTGAAAAGTTAATCAAATATAGTTCAGAGGTGATGTTCAGAATAAGCATTAAACAACATTATGAAACGTTACTGATGGTTGTTATTTTACAATAATGAAACATAGTCTTAGTAGACTACTCATCATTGTTAATGTTATAACTGGATGCTGAATTTGTAACCTCATGTTGCATCTCAGCACTGAAGAAAAGTTCATTTTTTGCAGGTTACTTGTAGCCTTGTGGACTTCAGAATATCATCAACATATTTCTCATTTACTTGCCTTTGATTACTGTAAGGCCAAATTCAACTTATGACAAATCATACTATGCTTTTTGATTCTCAGTAACATTTATGTATGGTCAATTCACTTGCCACTGCCTTTTTTTTTAAAAAAAGAGTTAATAAATCTTAAACGTAGAGGTTTGTATTACTTCCTCAGTTTAGCATTTCTGGGACTCCGCTTCATTTTCTGTCTAGAACTATGCAACTTCATAGCTTTTGGAAGCCTCCTGCAAATATTCAATAAAAATAATGTTTAATAATGTCAATAAAAAGTTTACCAAACTGATTTTTGTCTTGAATGCTGTTCTTTTCTATATGACTATGTTCTATTTCCTATCTTATCAGGAACCCTGGAGAGTCATCAGATAAAGCAACCAGCTCTACCAGGAATGATCTGAGACTACATCAAGGCCCAAGATTGGCCTATATTGATTTTGCAATAACAAAGTCACTGTTTCTTCTTCATGCACTCTTTTTGTGACTACTCTCTGAGAAATAGTTTGCCAACACAAAAGCAGTCACAGCAGACCCAAATGCTTTCAAACTATATTTTTTACTGCATGTGCAAGATTAGATTGCACGAGCCAACATTYGTCTTTTATTAACGCTGCATTGTAAAAACACATTGACAATAAAATCAGGAATGTGAGAGATATACTAATACAGTACAGGTGAACAAAGAAGGCAATAAATTTTCCTTTATTGAACCAATGCAGGAATATAAAACATATTAGTCCTATAAAAACAACTTCCCACCTGGTTCATTGTTTCTTTTCAATGCCTAGTATGAACTACTACTAACATATTCCAATGTCCCTTCCTATTTCCATACATTTTAGATGCCAGAATGCAACAGCAAAATATGGCATTAGGCATAATGAAATAGTATGAAAATCTGTTCCAATTTTGTGTTTTATAGCTACACTCATTCCACCGCCAYCCTTACCTTTCACACCTAGGCACTAAGTTAGAAAGCAAAATCCACATCCCAAACTAAACAATTCTCTAGCAAATCATAAAATTAAAAGTGAGGTCTGGCAAGATTTAACTGGTTGGCAATGAGCTAGACTTGTTTCTAAGTTTAACCATTCCAGCACTGCTAGACATATTTGCACAAGAATTAAAAGTATGTTTAAAAAAATTATGCTTTCACCCCYTTTTTTTTTTAAATATTATTATTTTGACAGAGGTTCCCTAAAAGATTAAAAAAAGCCCAGAAAACCTCTTCCCTATCAAGCACTGGGGAAAAGTTCACTGCTAAATCAGCAACAAATGAAAATTGCTTGTACCTCCTCAAAAATGCACTAAGAGGTTAAAATTCTTCAAATACAGACCAGCTCAGTAAACTCACTATTGGTTTGTTTAAAACATGAGAAGCTTGGGCTTAGCCTCACTTCCTTGGCTAAGGGAACTGCAGAACTAGCACACGTGGTGTCTGACAAGAAAATACTTGCTAAAAGATAATCACAGACCAGATCRAAGCCTGCTAGCATCACTCAAATTATTGCATAGGCAGTACCAGCAAAAAAGATTCTTATGACACAGAAGAAATCTCTAAATAAAGATCAATTTTGCTTTCTCTGACTGACTACTTCACTTGTTGAGAGGCTCAAGGCCAGGAAAAGGTGTTGGGGGGAAGTCTTCAAGGAGTACTGCAGCAGAGCTCTCAAGAATGCTTCCTTCCCCCAGTTTTGAGGGAGTATCTTTTTTCTTTTGGAAAAAAGACAGAATACCTAGGGAGAATGCCTGGGATACAAGCTCAAAATTTCCCACAAAATTCAGGAAGGTCAGACTTGGCATTTGTTACATTTGTTAAGACAAGAGACAAAAAAGGACATGTTTAAGAAATTCTTTTCCAGCTTTGCCCTTGATGGTGGGGRGGGAGCGGGGGAGGGAAGGACACAGATTAACTTTTGCAAAACACCATCCAAAAAAACTTTCCTTTCAGCTATCACAAATGGAATATTTCACTGCAGCATAGCAGTAGTAACAGACAGGGATGACAACAAGAAGTTACTAGAGATTTGCCACAGTTTTGTGCCTTCATAAGGCAGGAACAAATCTGCAAAAGTTTTCTTAGGCAAAATCCACTAGCATGTCTTGCTAAGTACCCTATAGCTGAGTAAGGASAGCGTGCATTACTTCCAGCTTGCTAAGCAAGCTCAGTGCGTGTCACCCAAATACCTGGTCATACCTCTACCTACCCCGTTCTCTGCATCAGTATCTTCCAGAACTGGAGATCCTGAAGTACAAAACTGAACGGCAGAGGTGCTCTCACTTTTCCACAGAGATGTCTTTCCTTCACAAACTGCACCTCTCTCTTGAATTTTGAGACTTGTAAATTCCTCCCTGGTTTCTTTTTCCTTCTTCTGAGGCACAGAAATACTTCTCAATACACCACCAGCCTCAAGACTTTTTTTTGTATCAGCTGAATTAGACTGATTAGATGTCAGTAACGTGGGCTGATCATTTCCTTGTGGAGACCTGGGGAGACCCTGGGGTGACTTATGGTCTACAGGTAGTTTTTTAGAACCAGAGTGCGATTTCTTTCTGGCAGAAAAGAACGCTGCTCCTGACTGGAGTTTCAGAGCTGGTTTTACTGTCATGCTCAGGACTCTGAAAGGCGAATCCATTTTCTTTTTAATTAGGCAATTAGCATTCTCCTTCTCTATGCTGGGTTTACCAGGTGGTACATCTCCCTTTGCTTTCTTAAGCTTTTTGGGGACAGCTTTGCCATGTCTGGAATTTATTGTATGCTTGGCTGGTCTTGGGCTTATATTCCTGCTGACGTTCACATCGGTCTTCTCAGTCCTACTGGCAGTTGGGAGATTTTCATCGTTTTTCCTCTCGCCAACAGGGTAGTTCTCATTCAATTGTTTCCTCTCAAGAGGGGTAAGGTATCGCTTTTCCTTGCTATAAAAGGACACCACGGGCACGATGGACTTGTATGAGGCAGCAGTCTTCGGGGATAGTTTAGAATTTGCAAATTCCCTAYGTGCAGCTGTGGGAACACTGGCTGTCTGAAGGGGAGAATTATCCAGCTTCCTTGACAGTGGTGACTTTGTGGGTACAGCCTCGTTTTCTTTATGCTCATCCCTGGAGCTAGATGACCTTTTTATTTGAGAAGCACACCAATTATTTCTCGATTTCTTGGGTGGAGAGAAATCTTCAGCAAAGTCTACCATCAGTTTTTTCACTGGAGTCTCAAAAGCTAAGGATGCACTRCAAAAAAAATTAAAAAGCAAAATATCYGTACTATGGAAAACCTTTCAGTAAYTGCTTTSCTTAAATAACRCTGAAGTTTAGTTCAAACTAGTTGCCTATGTTAGTACATACCTTGTACCAAAYGTGAACAGAGATCAATATAGGGTATAAGAATTTCTTGCCATTCACACCATTTCTTTTTTAAGCAACTAATCTATTTGCCTGCCTGAACTTCTTAAAGTGCAGGGAAACAACAGTCATTTTACTTTCTGGAATGCTGCTGGCATAATCAGTGCTGTCAATGATTAAGCAAAAGAAATGCCCGATACGTTTTGGACTGTCAGCTGAGATCTGTGCTTCTGAAAAAGCTTGTCCTTCCTTTCTTCTCCCCCATCTGTAGGATTGATAAAGCTGGGGGAAAAAAAGGAAAACATTCCCCACTTTTTTTTTTTTCTTTCTTTTTTTTTTTTAAACCAGTTTCCAAAAGGCAAAAGTCTTGTACCACTCTGATGGCTATGTGAGAACCTAAAAATTTGTCAGTTCCTCACTAATAATTTTTGARCCTACTGGCCAAAAAATATATAGAGATGTACAGTTTTATATAAAGGACACATTCAGCAGTTCCTCTTTCTGGCTGTAACATATTATATACGATTGCTCGGTTCCTAACAGAGTGAGGAATTTCTTCAGTAAGTACTGGAACAGTACTCTCTTTCTCAAGTATCTGTCATTCTAATTTACAGATCAAACTTCACTCTCGGTCTCCACTCAGAAATATTTTTGTGGGRGAAATACAGGACAAACATGAGAAAAATCTCATCAGCTAGTAGTTATGAAAAAACAACCTATTCTTTTAGATTTAAAACTCTTTTTTGTTCACGGTCAATGGCTTCTCCTCTACCAGATTTAGGATAAAAATAATAAACACTTTTACACACACATATATATAAAGATACCTTCTTTCTATTAACACTTGAGGAATATTTAGACAATTTGTGCAGAGTTTTAAGTATTTCTCTACTGTATATCAAAATCTTTCCAAATGGGATTTTCTTCTTCTTCTGAAATAGTACCACAAAGAAATGCAAATGCCAGGATTTTTAAGTTTCTTAACAATCAATTAACAACCAGTTTCTACTGTTTTTGTGACCTGCTTAGGGCTAGTTCTACAKGTAAGTGTCCTGTATATGGATGTGCACTTTATAAAGGTGACTATCAAAACAAGATATCTTTGTTTTCTTAAAAAAAAAAAGGAAGAAAAAAAAAGTTCCAATGTAAACTAATGCAAACTAGTAATCTGGACCTGCAAAGTATTAGGTCAGTGTAATGGCTTTTAGTCATTTCTCAGGCTATATGTTATGCTATAGATTGATGATCATTTTTAGCTTAGGGTTCCCTATACGTTAAATGAAAACTTCCAAGCTGCTCAGTACAATATAAAGTGCTAGTATGTCCTTGAATGATAAGCATGGGTTAATGACAGTGCATTTCATAACCACCTTAATATTTTTTCACTTTACATTAAAACTTTTTGAGGATTTAAAACATTTATTTTATTCTCAGCATGTAGGGCAAAGCATTAGAAAAAAGATTTTTTTTAATCCAAGGAAAAAAAAAATACTTATGACTCGTTAACATACCCATCAGAATCAGCAGAACTATGGTTCCTTTTTCGTGGAGTAACAGTTGCCATGTCTTCACCAGAGTGCCTGAAAGAACATGTTTTTAATAGCCTGAAAAAAGGTCTAGTAAAGAAGGAAAAGATGCTGAAGGACTGGGAAGAAACACTGAATGGAAACAGTTCAAGCATGACGGAACATTATAACTTTTGACAGAATCACAGAGGCTAGAATAATTTGGGGTTATGTTTCACTTGARTTTAAGCTGTAACAAAGGTACACACAGAAAGGATCCTCTGGGTCAAGTCCAGTCCTGTCATCACAGACAAATGCATCATATACAGTCCCTTTTCTAAAATGGAGTCAGATAACTCMGAAATGAGTTTTGCTTTCCATCTCCCATATTCCTTTCGGAAAGCTCATTCTAGACCTCACTGTTGTGGTTCCTATCAACCTTCTTGCTCTCCGCCTACCTATATCCACAGTCAGTTCAAAATCTGCTAGACCACCACGTAAAGAATAACTTATTCAATAATCTGCCAGTAGGGGGAGGTTCTTCACAACATGTCAATATTTATGCATTGCTGGTTGACCGAAGGGTGACCCACGAACACAAGCTGTCGTGAGCCACCGCGCAAGTGCTGGCAGGAAATCAAAACCGYCAGCTGCGTAGCTGTATCAAGAGCTACACAATTTCAGAATACAGCAGCACTGGCAAAGGGGAATTACAAGAAAAGATGGGCTGTGCGACCTCACACTCAGCCAAGGGCTCTGGAAGCACAGGGTRACACAAGCGAGCCTGCGGGTAGCTGGGGTGTAAGATACAAGGTGTGGGGAGGATGAGGATGCTTGAAACTCTTCGGCTATTAACCTGAGGATCCCATAAGCTGTTCCCTGCAGAGCAGCTCTCCACSGTCAGCCCCAGCCACGCACAGTCCTTCCCGTAACTTTAACCTTCCCGCTGCGCCAAGCCCCGGCCCCAGCACCCTGCGCTCCCCCTGCTCAGGCCCTGCACCCCGACGCCATGTCAGGCCCTCACCCCAGCACCCCCCCACCCCCCCAAGGCCGCACCAGGCCCTCACCCCAAACCCCCCAACGCCGCACCAGGCCCTCACCCCGGCTCCCCACACCCCGCACCCACCCCCCAACGCCGCACCAGGCCCTCACTCCACACCCCGCACCCACCTGAGCAGCCCCCCCGGTGCCGCCCGCGGAGAGCCGCGCTCACTCGCCTCAGCGCCGCCTCAGCCGCCAACCGTCCCGCGCCTTCAAAAGCGCGCGGGCTCTCCCGCCCGTCACGGCCCCCCGCTCTCTTCTTCCCATTTGCCCAACGCGCTGTCACTCATCCCGAATCTCGTCGCCATTGGTCTTASGCGACGCGCGCCCCTTTGGGCCCGCCTCCCCCATTTTCCAGCCCATCCACACACCCCTCCCGGGAGACTGCAACTCCCGGCGTGCCTCGCGCGTAAAGAGCGGCCTCCACGCCGGGATGGAGCGCAGAGCTTGCTGGGAGCTGTAGTTACTCCGGGGCACAAGCGGCGCGCTGGGCGCGGGGCATGCTGGGGCTTGTAGGCGATGGGGGCCCTGGAGGAAGGCCACCTTCCCAGGACAGCGATGTGRGGGCACCTCCATGCAGCTCATATGCCTGAGAGCCCGCCTGTCCTCCAGCGCTGGCTGCCCTAGCCAGCATGAGAACCAGCGCTCTGAGGAGACCAACAGCTTCCCAAACACACTGCTTTTGGTGGCAAGCTTCTTTCTTTCACCCAACTGCTTTTCTGTTTGTGCAAGATAGGCAAATAGCCGGGTAGATCAGCTGGGGCCCTGCGATGCAGATAGGGCCACACAGGASCCCTGCTTCTGAAAGGACAGGATAATGGCTGGGCCAGCAGAAGTTGTCTAGCAGGTTCTCTCCCCAGTGGGGATACATTTTTGTTATCTGAGTGCCAAAAGGATCTTGAAAAAGGAGGCGCCTTCGGATGAGCAGGCAGAACCAGACAGGGGAAGAGCTCCAAAAGGGGAACACTGTGGCTGGGAGCAAAAGGAGGTGTTTGGCTTTTGAAGGGACGAAGTGAGCCGAGAGGAATTCACACAGCTTAAGCCATGCTCGGGGGTAGTAAGGTTGTGCTGAGTACTGCCTTTGCTATTAAGTGGGCCATCTGAGCCCTGCTGCTAAGAACATCTTCCGTAAGTGATGGTTACTTGCAACAGAAAAGCAAAGTTCACAACCCAGAATGAGCTGGGAGGTACAGAAAAGGAGCTGGATGTGGCAGTGATGATGACTGCAGCACTTCTATGGCTGGGGCATGCAGACTGTGCTGTGAAATCTAATTACAACAGATCCTGTCCTTTCATCTGCTAAAGGGATCAAGTGAAATTCCAGCATTACTTCTACTAAACAATAATGTAACAGAACAGATCCTACAGCACCTTACTGAACAGCACTGACTGACTCTGCTGTCACTCAGAAACTGTACAGAGGCTTGACCCAAAGTCCAAGAAAACTAACTAAACTGGGATGTAGGACATAAAGATTACGCCACGAGCCAGTTGAAGTTTACAGGCTCAGGGAGCCGGTGGACGGGTTTGTGTAATGGAAACCCACCGTTACTAGACAAAGCCAACACCTCTGCCTCAGGAAGCCCCAGAGCCAGAAGGGCGATGGGTCATCGTTACGTACCACTCTTCTTAAAGCCTTCCCTCTGCCTCTGCTCTTGGCCGTTGCTCCTTCTTTAAAATTTTCCCCTCAGTTAAACACCTCTAAGGAGGGAAATGCCAGTGAAAGCCAAGGCAGCAGTGGCAGCAAAGACAGCAATCGTTCACGAAGGCAGACGAGACTTCGCCTTCTCCTGAGTGACAATGCATCTCGTTCCCCTTCTGTGAGACAGATCCCTCAGCAGCACTGGTTTCTCTGGGGTTATTTCTCTGTCCCGCGCCCCTTTCCCCCTGTGACACCCCTCGGGGAGGGCCGCAGCACCCTCAGGAGGGCCGTGAGGGGTCACCCGCAGCTCAGCTCCAGCACTGCGGCTCCACGGAGGCAGCCCGCTGAGGCCCGGACATCCTCTAATGGCAATTTAAGCRCATTCAGGCACAAAAGTTGCCTCTGAGACCCCATTTTCCCAGTCCCTCAGAGCGGGCACATACTCCCTCACACAGACCGGGGGGGTGGGGGGAGGCCTTCTGCGCATGCGCACAAGGCACAAGGCGGGAGCGTCCTTCAGAGCTGCGCGTGCGCAGTGTTATGTGCGTGCTCTGCCAGGGGGAGAGGCGCATGCGCAACGCGCCGTCTGCCCTCACGGCGCCGGGAATGGGGCGCATGCGCACGGAGGGGAAGCAGTCCCGCCACGCCGTTGTGCGCGTGCGCGTGGCGCGCAGGCTCCGCCCTCTCCGCTCAGCGCGCGTGCGCCCCGCTTCGCTTCCGGTGGGCGGCGCGGCGGTCGCTAGGCGCTGCTGGGAGCGGGGTGGCGGCAGCCGAGCGGAGCCCCGGGCCGGGCCGGCGGGCTGGGAGGCCCCGACGCCGCCGCCATGGTGTTTTACTTCACCTCCAACGGTGAGAGGCGGGGGCGGAGCGGCTGGAGGCCTTCCCCCGCCCGCCGGCGGGGCGCGGGGCCTTGTCCCCCCCACCTCGGGCCTTGTCCCCCCCACCTCGGGTCTT